>VWZO01009224.1:1143523-1534021 GCA_013396975.1 Bucco capensis | reverse complement strand
CTCCATCAGCCAATTCTTTTAGGACTCTGGGGCGCATCTCATCAGATCCCATAGACTTATGTATATTCAGGTCCCTGCTGAATAACTCTTTAAAGAGCTGGAATTTTGCTTTTTTGAAATCCAGGGTCCTGACTTTGCTTCTTGGCTGATTAGTGACCCTCAGGACTGTGAATTCCACCAGTGCATGATCACTGCAGCCCAGGGAGCCTCCAGTCTTGAGATCCCTGATGAGCTCGCCTGCATTGGTGACCAGTAGATCAAGTATTGCACCCCCCCAGGTAGGGGTGTCTATTTCTTGTGTTAGGAGGTTCTCATCCAGACTCTCCAGGAGCCTTCTGGATTGCCTACTGCTTGCTGTGTTGTTTTTCCAGCAAATGTCATGGTGGTTGAAGTCCTCCAGCAGGACAAGAGCCTGTGAGCCTGATGCCTCCTGTAGCAGGAGTAGGAATGCTTCATCAGCAGACTCCTCCTGATTGGGAGGCCTGTAGTAGACTCCAAGCACAAGGATTCCCTTGTTACCTTGAGCTCTCTTACCAGGCAGTGTGTCCAGCATCAAAGTGGGGAGCGTGCCCAAGGTAAGACATGGCTATGGCAACACATCCCTCCCTTAACCCAACAAGGTACAAATGAGAGGCCGAGCCTGGTCCTCAGTTACACCTCCACAGCTTTTGGTCCTATGTCCGGGGGCCACTCCACCCAAATGCAGGGTGGAAGACTCCAACATGCAGCCTATCCCAGGGAGGAAGGCTGCTGCTGCTAAGCTGCAGCATTTGTAAGGCATAAAACACCCAACTGCAAACTCAACCCTTTCTTAAGTGGCCAACAGCTCCACCACCATCTACCCTCCACAGGAAGAGCCCCATCACCCCCCACCATGCAGCCTCTCAGACAGGGCACCTCTCATGGAAACAGCATTTGCTCAGAGGACCTTCAGCCACAACTCCATCACACACCATCTACAACCAGGGCTTCTCAGCAACATTCCCATCATCAGGCTTGGGAAGACGGAGCCAGAACTGGGCTGGGAGTCCAGATCTGTTCGCCTTCTCCTATCCGACATCCACTCAAGGACATTCCCAACAGGACCATGATGAGGAGCCAACCAGACCCACAGCAGTGAGCAGAGACCATCCCCTGGCAGCAGGAGGGAACACGTGCTACGGAGGGCGGTGGCAGCGCCAGAGCAGAATTTAGCTGTGACGAGCCACGTGGCAGCGTAAGTGAAATTGGCATTTTCAATTTGTACTCTGACATGTCTCATTTGGGGCCCTGGCATCTCGGGAAGGCATCCAGCCTGCAGCTGTCCAAAACACTTATTTGCATCTCTCTGCCCCGGCTGCTTTTGGAAATTAGTTCTTCTGGGAGGTGGGTTGGAAGAAGAATACGAGGAGAAGGAGGAAGGGAGAGCATTAACTCTTCATGCAGCAGCCCCAAGACAGCAACAGGGCAATTGCACGAGAGACAGTGGTGTCCCTCTGGGAAAGGATATTGTGCTGAGGATGCTGAATTTGCCATGGTATAGAGCTGGAGTGGACGGTGGGAAGCAGCTGGAAGCAGAGGACTGTGCGGAGGGAAGCAGCAGGCAGGAGCCAGCCATCGCCTCAGCTGGAGTATGCGGTGTGGGATCATCAAGAGAATGCAGGTATTGATGAAAAATGTGTCCTTGGAGTCTGTGCGTCTGTCAGCAGCCTCTCACCTGCCCTGCACAGAAGGGCAGCAAGTCCACAGCTTGGATGCTATTACTGGTCCCTGAAGGATGCTGGAGCTGGAGTCATGGCTCAGCTGCAGGGGCTCAGCCTTCTGGGATGTCGAGGTCCATCAGACTCTGATTTCTGAAGTATCTCTTACTTTGAAGGACATTTTCAAAAGGCCTCCTCACAGCTGCTCTTGCCATAGCATGGGCAGGAAGATGCCCTCTTCATCCACAGGCACAGGGGGGTGGCAGCACCAAAGCTGCAACAGCTGAGCAAAGCAGTGGCCACTTTCCAGTCCCTGAAGGGGTCAAGTGGGGGAGGGAGGTGCTTACCAATCTGTCCATACCAGCTAGCAAGTCCCATCTCACTGGCTCCTCCCTGCTTTTAGCTAACAGAGTGCTTAACATCCATTAAACACTGAACTGTTTTTAACTTCCCAGTTAATCAATCTCTGTGGCTGGCAGTGATCTGGGATGAGCTGCAGGAGACAAAGCCAGGGTGGCTGTGAGCAGGGGATGCACCTACCCAGGCAGTCCTGCTATCAGGCTACCTTTTGCTCTGCAAAGGCTTCTGAGACTCCCCAGCTGTAAGCATGATGCAGCACAGCAGCTCCCATGAGAATAAATCATGGAAAAGGGACGTTTGCATTGGGAGCACAAATAACAGGCACAGCCCCGAGAGCAAACCAATGGCACCCAAAAGAGAAGTGTTCTCAAGCAGCACAGTCCACAGAAGCGGATAGGAGAAAATATGTCATCAAGTGAGTCAGCAACAGAGATGTGAGCTGTTTGGCTCCGTACCTAACCTGGCCAGCCTTTATGTCCCTCTCTGAAAAAGCCTACAAGATACCAAAACTTATCTCAGGCATCTTCCCAAGTAACAACCAATAACCTCATGTGCTTCTCACATCTCCAATTCTCACACTCATGCCATCCCCATGTGATGGGACGCCCATTAGCCCAGCACACTGTGAGGGCTGTGGGCACCCCCTCCTCTGAAGTTCTCACACTTGGTTCTAGCAAGCACACTGCTCACCCACCAGCTAGCAGTGACACACTTGAGAGCTGCCCAGCTCCCCTTGGGGTGAGAGATTCAGCACTCCAAGAAGCTGCACTCCCAGGGGACAGAGCCACAGTCAGTGGGGGCACACCCCAAATCTAGGGACAGATTGCACTCAGATGCACTTGGAAATGCTCCTGCAAGCATTGTGCCCACTAGCCAAGGCACTAACCCTTCTCAGCCCAGATGACACAGGGTGGCCTCACAGCCATCACACCCCTTGCCATAGGGCGTCCCAGCCCCAAAGAAGGCAGCAGAGGAACTGCTCCTCTGCCTTCTGCGAGCAAACCCACACATCCCAGTTTCCCTTGCAAACCCCCTCCCTCCCAGAGGCACCATTCTCCTGGGCTGTGTTTCTGGAGGAGTGCTTGGGCTGCAGCTGTGTCCTATTTTTCTGTAGTTGATGACCTCAACTCCTTCCCCGCACTACGGGGACGGCAGTAATGTACATCGCGTCTCGCCAGGGCTCAACTGCAATTCATCATTATTTTATCTGCTGGAATTTAATTGGATCCTATCAAACTCTCCTGATACTCCCTTTTCACTTTAAACACTGCTGCAGGAAAGATAAATGTAGGCACCGCTAGGACGGAGAGCGCGGCTTTGTTGGCAAGCAGTGCTGGGGTTGTGGGCTCCAATCCTGTTTCCCTCTCCATGGCTGGTTAATTAGAGATACACATACTGGAGGTGTGCAGTGCTCAGAGCAGGGCATGTGTGTATGATTTATGTTCCTCTACAAATACACCCTAGGCCTAGTAAAACACTGTCATCCGCACAACAACACAACTTGATGGTAACGCTTGGCTTCTGATTCTGGATCTCCTTTTGCTCTTCTCACATAAATCTCCTCCTTCCCTCCCCCGTTGCAACACAAGCTTCTTTGCTTGGATTCTTCCTGCCCCAAATTTGGCAGGGTGTAAGAAAGAACCCAAAACCCTGGGAATATGACAGAGCAGCACCCAGGCTCCACCAGAATAAAAAAAGACAACAAACCAAACCCAGAAAACGTAATTCTACCAGGTCTTGCTTGCCTTGCCAGCACCCACACCTGGGGCTGGGCACCCTGGCCTCAGCACCTGCACTGGGTACCACCCATGGGCCCAGCCTACCAGCCTGGCTTGCTCAGCTCAGCACCCACATCACTTTGTCACGGGAATAAACTGCTCCTGGGCGAACATCCCAACCTGAGTCTTGCCAGCGGGAAGCAATCTCCAGAGCAGCACACAAAACAGATAGGTAGGATGGGCTGCCCATGCCAGAAGGATCAGCAAGGAAGGAGCCAAAAGGGAGCGAGGGAGGTGACACAGCTGCTTCTCACCACTCAGGGCTTTGGTTAAAAGGAAAGGGAAATAATTGAGGCATGAGGCTTAATTTAAAGTGCTTAGACAACAAATCCAAATGCTCATGGAAAGGAGATCAGGGGTCCTTCCTATTTTTATATTTAAAGGCAAAAAGCAGCTCTGGGGCTATTTCAGCCTTAAGAGGAACACTCTGGGGAGAAAAACCCAAACCTCTGCCACAAGAAACACCTGTAGCCATTTTGCCAAGGCTAGGACTAAATTAGATGAAGTCCAACATTACAAACAGTAGTGTAGATTCGGGACTGTGGTGCCTTCCAACAGCAAAATTATTTTTTGCAACAATCAGGATGAACCCTGTCGAGGGATGCTTAAAAAATGAAACCCAGTGGCACTACCTGCACACATTAAGACAGGTGGCCATTTCTCCATCCTATGCTGCAAGAAGCAAGCCTGGAAACATCTGCCTCCAGAAGATTAAAATTAACAAATCAACAGAAAAGGTTTATTTGCAATGAAAAATAATTTTCTTAGTTATGTTTGTCTTTCAATTTTGGTTCTTTGCAATGCGTGTGGAAAATCCTAAGGGTTGCTTTCCTTGTGAAGAGCAGAATGAAACCAAAGTAAAGAGGTAGAAAATGGGATTTTCTGTTTGTTTTTTGCCCTGGGATGCATGGAGAACACCAGGCCTGGTCTCACTTGAGTTTCCTGAAGATCTATTGGGTGTCTCAAATGATGTTTATAGTTGACACTCAAACCTTTATGAATGGAGTGCTGAATATTTAACCAAGATGTCCTTTCTTCAAAGTGGTAACAAGTCATTGGAGTTTGACAAGCACTAAAACTAAACAAAAGACAAAAAGTTTTACTAGGGCTTGACTTATTACCCCTTCCATTCAGGAAAGCATCCCTAATTCCACAGAGTAATTAACTTCTTGTTTAGATCCCATTGAACTCCTGGAAATAAAGTGTGCTTAAATGCCTTCCTGAGGAGAGGTCATCCATTCCTCACTTGCTGTCTGGCAGGATGTCATACTTCCCTATTTCTCCTCTGCCCAGAGTTGTCCACACCAGACAAGTCCCAAAATCCTAACCCAAAGGATGAATCAGAGTGGAAGAACCTGCAGGTCATGGGTGAGTGGCTGTGCAGGAGCCTGAAGTGCTCTCAACCAGCCCAATGGACTGCGAAAACAGACAGAGAGGAGACAAGCATCACAGAAGTGTGAATCTGAATCCCCCACACCACAAAGCAGCCTGGCTAAATGCCCTCAAACATTAAAGCAGGCGAGCAGACCCTGAAAGCAAGACAGCTTGCTTCAAGCCAGAACTCTCCCATCTGTGAAGGCATCCTGTGCCTGAAAGCAACGTCTCCTGCCTGAAGGCTGCATATCCTGCCCAGCAGTTGTATCTCCTGCCTGAGATGGCAGCCCCATGGAGATGCTATTGCCCACTCCTGCACCTACACAGCCTGCAATGTCTCCCACATGCTTTCTGGACAATTTGCTTTGTTTTCAGGGCATCCCTGGCAATTTCCAGTTCAAATGTTCACCACTGCCAGTCCAGAATAAGGTGTGAGTTGCTCCAGCACTGTGACAGGGTAAGACTGGGTCAAGGGGCAGATCCATGTAACAAATCCCTGGTGAGGGTCACGATCAAGATCAGGGATGGGCAGCCAAGCCAGCTCCACTGGGCAGCTTCTTTTCTACCACAAATGCAGCAGCAAGACAACAAATCTTTCCTTAAGCCACCTCACTAATGGCTTCTTGCAGAAAAGTCCTGCAGATACAGCTCTTGTCCTGATGCTCCCCGGAGCTTGCACTTTGTGCCACTGCCTGCATTTGCCTCCAGGTCAAGCAGAGATCCACAGACAACATTTCCAGCCAGCAGCTCAGGACAGGGAACATTTCTGCTCCTTGCAAACTGCACGTCACCATGAAAAAGTCCCCACACCATAGCATCCTGGCACTGCCACCCAGGGCAAGAGGCAGCGACTCAGGATGCTCCTCCTGCCCAAAGGCTCCACAGCCCCAGGGCACACAGGAGCGGTTGGGAGCCAGGGATCCTCTTCAATGGCCTCTAAATGTCACTCATGCCACCAAAGGGAGCAGGGATCTGCACTGGTGTTAGGCTGCAAATGAGCTTTCACAGTGTGAGTGATGGAAAACAAATTTAAAAGGATTAAACGAGAGTCAGAAGGGAGGGCTGGCTCTGTGCAAATGAGGGCAGGTCGGTACAGAGCCCACTGGGGCAGCCATAGAGCTGAGCAATGGAGAAGCTAAGCAACATGAGCTCCCAGGGGGGCTTCTTAACACCCTGGGTGGGTTTGCTTGTGGGCTTGGCGATCCATGCACAGCAAGAGGCACACACACAGCTCACTGCGTGGCTACAAAACACACTCTCAGCAATAAGGCAACTAGAGAGGGCAGAGCGGGCAGAGCTCTGCAGGAGAATGCTTAAGTGACAGAGTTGCAGGGTTCAAGGACAGAAAGGCAGGGAGCAATGCACCAGCAGCATTGGGATGGAGGGCAGGCAGGAGGTGGGGTCGGGGAGCTGCTGGTCAGAGCTGGGGACAGAGAGGGCCTGCAGGAGAGGAGGGGAAGCACTCACAGTGCTGGCAGGCACAGCTGCACACAGGGAAGCATGTGCACAGCAGGACATGGAGAAGGTGTTAGCTTGATCCTGCTTGTGAAGTCAGATGGCTTAGTGTCAGGGGAAGCAAAAGCAGGCCAAGACAAGGGGAAGGCAAGGCTCCGGCACGTCCGGGCCAGCTGGCTCCAGCCCAGGCAACTTTCTTCAGCTTTCCAAAGCCAATTTCCTTGGAAATGCTCCTAAAGCCTGGCGGCTCCCAGGGGGCAGCTCTGGCATTGCTCCTACCTGGAACAACCTTGAGCAGCTGAGGGAAGTGGGAGAAGCCTGCCTCACACCCCAAAAGCACCAGAAACCTTCATTATGTACCCACAGGAGAGCAAACCCAGCCACGCAACAAGCCAGGAAGGTCCCTGGGGCAGGGCAGGAACACGCAGCCCACAGACAAAGCCCGCACCGAGGAGAGCCGCACACTCACCGAAGTGTTCTGGCACTGGATGCTGGTGCTGTTGAAGCGCAGAGCGGTGACACGGGTGGTGCTGCCAGGGATGTGGAAGATGCACTCATAGTTGCGCTGGCCAGACTGCGGCTGGGGCAGATTCTTGGCTGTCAGGGTGATGGGTTTCACCACGCCCACAGGGATGTAGATCTGGGTGGAGGGCAGGATCTGGGGGCAGTCCTGCAAAGGAAACAAGCGGCAGCTGATCAGAGGGGAACGCCATGCCGTGTCCCCTAGCACCCGTGACCCTCCCTTGGCTGCCAGGCTGGGCAACGTGCCACCAAAATACCCCTCTCAAATCATGCTTGAGTAAATCCTTATGTACAGCCAGCTCCAAACGAGCATCTCATCTCAAACCAGATCAACCACTAGAAGACTGAAACACAGAACACAAGAGGAATCCAGTGGCAAGGAAGTGGGGTGTTTTCCACAGCTCAAGTTGATCCAGGTGGGAGGTGTGGAGAGTATTCATCTATGGGACCTGCAACCCAGCACTGCAACATTTGGGCAAAATGACTGGTAAAGAGATGGGCTTTAAAGCCATCGTTGCAGTCAATAGGTTTCAGAACTAATGCCTGCTGAGCTGTGCATTGACAGGCTACTCTCTCAGCCCCTCCTGTCTCTGTTGCAGCCTCCATCTCCCTTCCATCAGAAGTGCACAGAAAAGCCTTTTTCCCCTTTGACATTGCAACGGACTTCTGCAGGTTTGCAGACAACTGCCCTGCAGTGAATTTTGCTACTGCCACTTTCTACCAAACCAGCCGAGATGCAGGCTGCCCAGAAGGCAGCAACTCAACCAGGGAATGCTGGTGAGTCCTAGCCAGGGAGGAAGGCAAAAGCAACAGGCTTAGCACCACCCTGCCAGCCCCAACCCCATGCTCCCCAGGGAAGGAGCTGTCAGGAGGGCAAAACACTCAACTTTTAATAGCCATGGACTCCCAGCTGCTCCAGGGAAGCTGATGAGCCTTGTGTGCAAAGCACAGGGGAGCAGGAGGGAGCAAAAATAAATGAGCTCAGGCAGCAAAACAGCTCAGCAGCCCCAGCGGGTGCCATTTTGGCAACAACAGCCTAATGCAATGCCACGTGGGCTTTGCAGAGGTCTCGCACCTACGGCAGCGACTCCTGGAAGTATCAGCTTGAAATAATGTCAAGGGGGAATAACGTGTGCTGAAACAAGCTGCTCTGAAAACAGAAACAGCAGCAGCAGCATAGGGAGTGAATGCAGCCACCCCACTGCTCTTGCAGGGCTGCCGGAGGCTGCAGGGGCAGCTCTCGCCCCAAGGACACTAACAGCTACGGATGGCCAACACTGCCTCACTGCCTCCTGCTACACTGCAGCCAGTCAGGCCAGACCCTGCCCAGCACCAGGCTTTATCTCAGCTGGTAGGAATTATCCAACTTTCAAACACTACAGAGAAGTGACAAAGAAACCAGTTTATTTAGCACATAGTGAAACTCTAAGTTTCCTGTTCTTCACAAGCCTATATTCTCCAAATGCGCAATTTTTAGGGGAGGAAACTATTTATCTCCAAAAGATGCTAAAAAAAATAAAAGCAGAGGAACAGCAGTGGCAGCCCCAATCTGGAGATGGTCAAAGGACTGAGACAGTCTGGAGACCTTCAGTGCTGCTCTGCCACCTCCCTGCTCTGTATCAAAGTTCCCCCTCTGCAAACAAGTGCAGTTGCCCTCTCTTTGAGAACTAGTTCAAGGCTCACAGCAGGGAGACTCCACATGCCCACTGTCATTTATAATGAGTGGGCCCCACTGCTGCAAGGCAGTTGCTCCCCACCAACTCCTGGCTCAGAAGTGCTGATGGAGAGAGGTCTCCACCTACTTGATCCCCCTCTGCATCGCAGGGGTCCCCATGGGTGGCACACGCCAGAAGATTAGCTCCTGGCTCACTCTCCAACACCTCCACCTCCTCGTTTTTCAGTAATTATTGCTGCCAGCCCAGCCAAGCTGGTAGGTAAGTCCATGCCACCCCAGCTGGGCTCATCATGGAAGCTCACAAGGCCCAGGGAGCGCAGTGGGCACGTGCATCCCTCTCCCCACACAGGCTGCTAGGCTTGTTCTGCTGACTTGTGGTTTGAGCAGAGTCCCCCCATGACGCCACATGCTCCACATCTGCTGGCAGAAGTGTCTCATCCAGCAAAAATGTCAGCCTGTGCCCAAACAGGAAGCACCTGGTGCTGGTGGGTGCCCGGGGTGCCCAGAAGGGTGAGGGCACTGGGACAACTCATTTCCCTTATGAGCAATGCCAACTGCTGACAAAACTCACCCCAGCATTGCCCGACACATCTCTTGGGTATGCTCTGCACATCCCAGAGAGCTGCCCATCCTACCAAGAACAGCCCCTCTGGCAGAGCCCTGGCCCCCAGGAGCTATAAAGAGATGGGACTAGCAGAAAAGCAAGACCCTGACACACATTCTCAAACATAGCACGACTTGGATTTTCTCCATTTAAACCATTTTTCTAGCTGGATGAAAACATGACAAGGGCGTCCAGGTTTGCTTGGAGAAATAAGAGCTTGAGAGTCATGCTGCAAATGCTGGGCTTTGGATTTCTCTGGCAGCTCCCAGCTCCAGCTGCAAGGCTGTGTCATCAGCAGAGATGGGGATGAAGGCCAGGCTTGACCCTGGCTTTAAGGTTCCCTCACAAAGTCCTCAGACATTCCCACTGGTGGGGAAATGAACAAACACAAGCTGCATAGACTGAACCAACACACTTGGTCCCTGCAGGCCAGGAGCTTTTCACCCCCCGCAGCAGCTCTGCATCAGCAAGCCACAGGGACTGTCACAGGAGAGCAGCTTTTGGGGATGGGAGACTCCAGCTTCCATCACTGATTGCCCTGCAGCCACTGCTGGGCACCAAGAGTGGGGAAAATCACAGCGGCCTGTGCTGCTTCATCACCCCTTCCCCATCCCAGCATCCCAGACAGAGCAAGTCACTGAGAAGAGTGATCTCTGGAGCCCAGGCTTCAAAGCCACTGCAGCCAGTGGGTAGGGACATCCTTCCTGCTGCCACTGTTCCCAGGCAAATTTATGATGGCTCCTACTCACACCCTGTTCCTACCCTGCCACCCCTAGAAATCCAAACAAATATCCCCAGCATATCCAGGACAGAGTGCTGTAGGTTGTGCTTCATGTTTTCCTATAGAATAGCCACTTTTCTACCCAGGCAACCATGGTGACCCACCCGTGGGACCCACCAGAGACAGTTAAGCACTGCTGTTAAGCCCTGTCCCTGCCTCTTCTGACCATCACACTCCAACCAACACAGACAGGCTAAATCCTGCTTAAAATAACCCTCCCAGTTAGACATTCTCCCACAGAGAGGATAAGGCTGGATATCTACCATTAACTTGTCCAGTGGTGTCATGGGTTGGCACTGAGCTCCCCTATCCACTACAGTATGGATTGGGACACGCAAGGATGGCAATGGGATGCCTCATCCGAGCCCGGACACACAGCCCACAGTAGCAGCTGGTCTAAGGGTGTCTCACCATTCCTGCCAGGAACTGCTGAGGCCACACCAACATGCTAACAGGCTGCACCAGGCACTCCAAACCTCAAGCCAGGCATCACTCCAGGTTCCAGTGTGGCTAAATGGTCTGCTGGGGGACAGCCTGCCTGTGCTCAGGAGTGACACAAGTTCCCAAGCAGCTGGTGTGTGGGAGAGCTGCATGTGTCCCAAAGACAGTATCTCTGGGGGCTCAGCCAGAAGCTTTTGGGTTCGCCTGGCATGGAAGGAGGAAGAGCCCAGCAGTTTTCCCATGCCCTCAGCAAGGGGAATGGGCAGACAAGAGCCACCAGGGTCCAGTGATCTGGACACCACATGTGTTTGCAGAAGCAATACCAGAGCTGGCTGGAAGTGTGACCTCAAGAGCAGGCTTCTTGGATACCTCAGACAGGCCAATCCCTCGCTGGATTTCTTCAGGGCACAAGCTAGGAGAAAACAGCTTTTTGTGGTCTTCTCACATTACTGACTCCCCTCCTTAAGCATCCATGAGCACAGTGCAACCCCCTGGCGCTTGGATGATACCTCCAGAGAGGTAGTGGCTGGTGCCAGAGCCTGGAGTTAGGCAGTTTAGTGGAATGTGCGGTGCAAAGCCATTGCTGTGCCATCTGACAGGTAGAGGAACCATGACACAGCCCAGGCAGCTACACACTCGCCAGCAGTGCTGGGGCAGGAGTGGTTGTTTGACAAGCAGAGTCTCGTTCCCAGCCCTTACTTGTAGCCATGCAGAAAGGGAAAGCACCAGCCTCACCTGTCTGCACACAAGAGTGATGGTTTGGTTTTTCCAGCTCTCCAATGCGCTTGGCTAAGAGGCAGCTTCACTCAGATCCATGCTTGGAGCAAGGATCACAGCAAGAGCTCAGCATAACCCTGTGCAGGGAAATCATCATCTTCTACAAGTCCATCCTAAAAGTCCTTGGAGGCTCCAAATCGGGGAGCACTCAAGCAGTTCTCTTAGCAGGTTCCAAAGCCAAAGTGTTCCCCCATGGACACATCAGTGTTCCTGGGAGAGACAGCAGGACCACATGTTCCAGCTTTCCACAGGGATGTGATAGGTTGATCTTGGCTCAACACCGGGTACCTGCCAAGCAAGCTCAGTGGGGACTCAGCCTCCAGGTCAGGTTGACCCATGCCAAGGGAGCAGAAAAGCCATGCAAGGCTCAGCCCCAGTACATGGGAAGATGCTTCTCCATCCATCCTATCCCCAGCACAAAAACAGTGGTGCTGCTGGTGGCTAGGCAATGGTTGAGTAATGGCCCAGCTCTCCCATTCTCTCCTGTGAGAGAGCTCTTCAAGTGATGAGAGAGGCAGAGGGGAGGAAGGGGTAAAAAATTAGTTGGGGCAACTTAGCCACAGAAGGATTCATCTAACTTCATGCATGCTCCAAACGAGCAGAGGGACACAAAGGACATGGAGGACAACAGCTCTGATCTAGAACGACACCCACAAGCCCTCACCAATGATGAGGGCAGGCCACAGAAAACACAAATTATAGGAGACAGAAATTCACTTGGAGATGCTGCTCCTCCCACATGGGGAGATGCAGATGTAGGCTTCTTCTTGGTGCCAGCCAGGACAGCAAAGACCTTGTGGGACATCTCAGTTGCTTGCTTTCACACATGGTCTGTGAAGCGGAGACAAGTCTTTCTTGTTTGCCTCTGCTCCTGGGGACCAGTCCTGGCCTGGGAGGCTGCTAGAACATGAGCTCTGCCAGAGCTCAGAGACTGAACTTCGTCTGAGATGATCTGGGTAAACGCTTTCTCCAGGACAACACTCATGTGAACCACTCCTGTGAGGACAGCATGTAGCTTTGCTCCCAGAAGTAACCACCAGAAAGCAGGCCAATTCCTGCTGTGCCCCTGCACAGTCAACTGGAAACTGAAGTTCATTCAACCAGAGTCTCCTTCTAGGATAGGGACAGAGGAGAAACTCTCCTTTTCCCAAAACTTTCCCTTCAGGACCCAAATCAGCACTTACTCTAGAGTAGGCAGTTGCCTGCCAGATCTCCAGACCCAAACCAAGCAACTAGCAATGCCACCCCCTGGGTAAGGACACTAGGACCTCCTGCAAGTGCCTGCCAGTGACGGATTTCCCTGGTAGGTGGTACAGATGCTGCACAGGATGAAACCCCACAAAAGAGCATGTTTCTTAGCAAAGCATTTGAGATGAAGAAGGCGTGAGGTATAGCAAAACGGTTTGTTTTACAGATTTCAACCTTCCCCTCTCTGAAAACAAGTTGTTCTGCAATGACAGTTCAAGCCTGCTCCCTTCAAAAACATCAAAGGAAAGTGCTTCAGCGTCTCTGCCTTTGTTTTTCCCTTCATTCAGCCTAAAGTGCTCTTGGCTGCACCCAGCTTCCCAAGCAGCCTCTCCACAGCAACACAACCTCTACCCATCTGCACTTCCCAGACAGCCCCAGCACCCCTGGCAAGTTAGTGGGAAAGGTTTCCCAAGCAGTTTTCCCTCTTCTAAACCCTTCCCCATAGGGCATGGGGCCGCAACAGGACCAGGACAGGAGAGGGCAGTGGGCTTATGTTGCCTTACCTCGGAGAGCTTGACACGTCCCTCCAGGAAGGAGCAGTCAGCGGCATTGTGGGTGCAGATGTGGCGATACTTGCACCAGTGGCAGGGGAAGGAGCCGTTCACACAGGACAGGCAGCTGTGGAGAGAGAGAAGCAGGCAGCATTAGGGCAACAGGCAGGCAGGACCCACTGGAACACTCCTCAGGATGCTTCAGCAGGACAGCATCTGTAGGCAATCCCATGTCTCTCGGTGGGAAGGAACTGCCACATGTGGGGTGAGGGCTGTACACTGGCAGGCTGGGAGATGTCTGCACAGCCTGGACCCCCATGGTTTGCCCACGGCAGGATGAGGGGAAACAGCCTTTCCAGCACCGCAGGCTTCGTGCCCCAGCCAGAGCAGCCACGCTCCCTCCTCTGCTTGGCAAGCTGACCCTGCCCGCCCTGCCTCTGGGAGGAGGCTGAGCTCCAGACTTTGGGAGCTTTATTTGGGTTCACTGAAAGGCAATTTTAGCAAAGAGGCAGCAGAACAAGGGCTCTGCACCACGGGGGAACGGGGAGAAAGGGCCAGATTAATGCACACTCATTGTGAGGAAAATTATAACTGGTGAAAGGTTGGGTCAGATTAACGTTTTGGGACTGCAGTGCCTTTCAGCTGCTCACAATAGGTTGTGTGTGACCCCCTCCCTCAGCCCCCCTCGTCCTCAGCCCTCCACAGCCGCGCGTGCGTGTGCGTCTGCTTCCACCCTCTCCCTCCAGTCTGAGACATTCCCATCTCTCTCCTCAGCCTCCTCTCTGGGCTCTTTGTGTTGGTAGGATCACGCGTGTCCCCCTCTCACAGGGGATGTGCTCAGGCTCCCAGGGATGCTGGGAGCCCTGTGTTCTGTTCTGCACCCCTCTTATCGAAGAAACCACCCCCAGGAACCTGATGTCTCTCCCTCATACAGAAAATGACTTACAGGGTCCCCTCCTTGTGCAACCATTCACACAAGCAAAGCACTACTCCAACAGCCTGTCCCCTTGCTAACTCCCTCCCAAAAGCTCACCCTCCCAGCACCACAAGGCATCCGTTTGCAAGCACAGGGGATCCATCAGAATCCCACAGCCAGAGGCTGGCTTTCGGGGCCTTCACCCCTGTGTGGATGAAAGGAGTTGAGCCCTCCCCACCACACTGTCCTGGGGCAGCAGTGAGGTCCTTTGTGGAGCAGGTCTGCACCAGGCACATCCTGTGCAGCCCAAACTGCCCTCCCAAGGAGGAGATGGGAGAGCTGCTGAGGCATAAGGTTAAAGGCAAGAAAACTAATCAGCCTGGCTTTAAAAAAGAAAAACGGGGTGGGGGGAAGTAGCAGCAGCGATTTTCTCCCTAGAAGGCACATACCTACTTTCACTGATCTGAGCATAAACAAGATCGGGCTCAAAGCAATTATATTTAAACAAAGGCATGATCTTCCCCTGAACACAGCTCTTACAGGAGGCAGGCAGCCCTGCGAGTCCGATCCCACTCCTAAATCACAGCTACCTCTCTGCCTCTAACCCTCAGGAAACGACAGGGGAAAAGGGAAAACAGCATCATCGTGCAAGGGAGGGAAAAAGAAAACCCTCCTGGAGAGGAAGATCCTCGGGTGGCAAGGCCTGGCACGCCTAATCCATCACCCTCCAGCAGACTTGTCACTTTGGAAGTGTGAGTGCAGGCAGTTCAGAGTGTGGGCAGTGCAGGGTGCAAATGCTCATCTAGGGCTTCAGAGGGCCACCAACCCCTGCCTGCCCCTGGGGTTTCACACACCATTACACATACAGCAAGAGCTTCCCAAATCCAGGCACACACACTAAGGAAATATTTAATTAAGCTGCTTGCAAAGGGGGCTGGAAGTCATTTCCATGTTTCGCTCACATTTTCACTTCCAAATGAACAGCCCTTTTAGCTTTATCCACAAATATGCTAATTGAGATGCTCCTTATGCAAATATATGCAATTTTATTTCAGCTGCAGAGATTCAACTTAAAAGCAGAGCTGTAGTCTCCTATCTCTGGTTGCTTTGATGGAGGGAGGTGCAGAGAGTGGGGAAGTGGGAGAAACAAACAAAGCAAAAGGATGGTTCCTGGCTCCTGCCCTCCTGACAAGGGTTCAAGCAGCAACCAGTGGGCAAGCAAATCCAAGATGTGGAGGCAGCAAGGCAGGGAAAGCACAGGTTAATCCTCATGGAAGTACAGCAGCCACAGAGAGGTCATGTAAGAGAGTAACCTGGTCCAAGCAGTGGAAAGCCATGTGCCAGGACATAACCATCAACCCTCCCATGAAATCAACCCTCTGCAAAGAAGAGATTGCAGGTCTGCAAAAAGGCTCCTTAGTCTTCTCTCCACCACATCTCAAGGCAGTCAGGTGAAGTACCCAGTGTAGCCCTGCCCCAGGACACTATGGTCCCCATTTGCTATAGTTCCACTTTGCAGTTCTTCAGGGCCAAAGTCAAACTGTGGCTATTTCATCATTCATCACCTGAGGATCTCCTTGCCATTTATCTACTGCAGGTCCCAGCTGATATCCTGGTCGCCATTTGCCAAAGGACCTAAAGAATCTCAAGTTATCCTCCACATATATCCCAAGGTGCATGGTTTGCTCCCTCCTACTTCACTTCTCCCAGCTGCTTCTTACTTAACCAAGCCATTTCTAAAGCCATTTCTAAGATCGTTTTCACACTCTCCCTTTTGCTGAGGCTCTCCATCTGCCATAATGAAATCAAACTCTGCCCTAAGATCACTCACTGCCACACATCTTTCTCTACAGCATCTCTGCTGTATTTAGAGCCTGTCTGGGTCAGCATGCCCTAGCTGGCCAAAGACTCTGTGAAGTGGCAAGCAGGGCAGCACCTTGGTACCAGTAATACGGTGAAACTCCATTTCCAGCCTCCCTTGATCTTGCCAGCTTTAGCATGTCAGCTTGACCACCCCAGCTCCCTGCAAGGCTGCCCAAAACCCAGGTCAGGAGCCAAGGCAGGGCTCCCCAGCTGCAGGTCAGGCTGGGCAGCATGGCCAGGGCCTTATCCCCAGTGTGTCCGTGTGTCGCTGCTGTCTGTTCCCAGCACAGGAGCAGGTTGCTCGGCAGCATGATGCCATCTGTGCTGTCTCTCTCCTTCCCACGGTCAGGCACTCTTCCTTCATCACTTCTTGCCTAAGAGGCTTTCATCACTCCTGATAATTAGAGGGATGCTCTCCTTCATGTGTTGAAGTCCCCCTCCCTCCCTGAAGCGTGCCAGGAGTGCAAGAAGCCCAGACAGGCAGAAAACTAATGCTGAGGGTGCAGCAGACACAGACCCACAGCTTGCTCCCCATCTGCCTCCTCCCCAGCCCTGCCAGGGGCCAGGTGGAGATGAAGCCCAGGCTGGGCAGGGGGAAGGGGATCAGATCCACTAGCAGTAACCCCTTGTCTCCTATCATCCTCATGCAAGAGAAGTGGCGCCAGCCTCAGAGCCACATTGCAAGATCATTCTGTTCAAAATGCTGTCCCAAAACAAGCGCAGTCTCACTGCTGGCCTGCAACCTCCTCCAGGAAGAGTAGGCAACTCTGCAGGCAGCAGGGCAGCTCTGCCCACCTCTGAGTGACCCAGGGGTAAAGCCAGAGCCCCCTTAAAGTCTTAACACTTGTCCCTAATTCACTACACAGTGGAGTCAAGACCTCCCAGTCCTGCTCCCCTCCACTTTCATAACCAATCCCAAACTTGCTAATGCCACGCTAGGGAAACACCTGACATGGCTGCAGAAAAGCAGCAGTGCTGAAGGGTGGCAGGACAGTGAAGGAGCATCTCAGAGCTGGGTGCATCTCCAGGGTGGATGCAGGGCCACAAGCATTGCTGCAGAACAAGCCCAGACCCAGGGGTGACTTTGGGTACCAGCTCCTCACTGGGCACAGGGGCAGCTCAGTGGGATGCACCTCCAGCTGCCAGGGCGAGGTCGCAGCTATCTCCACGTCTGATCCAAAGCTGCAGCTGATGGGAAGCATGGGAAGCCAGGAGCACCACACCCAGGCTCCTCACTCACTCTTCTTCCCACTCTCCCAGCCCCAGGCATGCCACATGCTCAAAGAAGTCCAGGGCTCTTCAGCACATTGAGGAGGGCTGAGCAGGAGAGGCAGAGAGCAGAACTGGTGTCCCACAGGGTAAGATAAGCCTGAGCAGCAAGCACAAAGAGGGACAGGGGGTGTGAGCGCTGTGCACATACAGACACTGAGGCTATTCCCACGGAGCAGCACATTCCAGGAAGAAGGACATGGAGCAAAGGGCATGGAGGAGGGACAAGGGTAAGTTGAACAGCATCACAAGCACAGGAGGTCCACTTAGAAGAGAAATTATACACATGGTTTTGATGGAAATAGCATCTGCACATACACAGCACAGTCTGCCTATGAGCCCCCCTGACTGCTCCTCAGACCTCCTCTTGGCAGGAGGCTGCATCTTTAGCAAATACTCAGCTCCAGAACAGTCTGCATCTGTAACAGCAGCTGTCAGGGGTGAGAGGCTGAACTGCAGTGCTTTGGGGCTTTATATGCATCTCTCTGCCCCAGGGGAAGGGGGAATTCCTGAAGAGCAGTGGGAACAGATGGTCAGTGCCCCCCAGTCCTTCACACAGACCTACAGGCAGCTCTGCCCCTCCCAGTCAGTACCCAGATCCAAAGCCAGGAGAGGTGTGGGGTGAGAGAGAGCTCTTGCTTCCCTCCATCCCTGACCATCTTAATCCATTTCTCCCTTTCTTCCACATGAGCATGATGCTCTTCTGTCCCTGCTGGGTTTTGCCAAGGGCTTTACACATGGGGTAGGGGTTGGGCATGCAGACCTGCTTCAGGGCGATCCAAGGCAACCACCATCATGCTGTCTGGAGGATGCAAAATCAGGCCCTGGGTTTTAAGGTAATTCACTTGAAACACCTTCAGCTGCCTCCCCTCACTGAAACACAAGATCAGGCTGTACCAGCCCTCCTCATTCACAACAAACGTCACATAAATCAGGTTATCCCAAGTGCTCTCTGGGGCTATCCTACAGTATTTTCCACCTGTCCCAGCCCAGAAATACACAGGGATCTGTTACTGCCTCACAGCTCAGCCATGCTAACTCAGATACACTCACTTAACTACTTGAAGCCATCTGTCCATGCCTTTGAAATGAAAGCATCTGCAAACATCTGGAAACAAGCAGCGCCAGGCCAGCAGAGAAGCATCCATGCCATGTGCAGGCAGCTCAGCAGTGTGGGCAGCAGGAAAGGCAGCAGCAAAGAGTGGCACAAGGGCTAGCATTGTCCCATGGGTGCCAATGGGTGCCTCAACCTCCAGAGCAGCCCAGCCCTCCCAGCACAGTCCTGCCACTCCCAGCCCCTGGGACATACATTAAAATCCCATTTACTTAATGGAGGATTATACGGAGGATTATACAGGACAGGGCCATGGCAGAGTCACATCCCTCTGTCCAGGAGAAGTCTGGCCCTTGCTCCAGCCTGAGAAATTCAGCACCCTGCAGCTGACAGTACCCAAGTGTCACAGCCATCATTGCAGCAAGAGACAACCACAACGTTGGTAGTATCATAACCATCTCCCAGATAGGGGAGACAGTGTAGGCACACACCAGCACAGGTTTCCAGGCTGCTCTTGGCATCAGACCTGCTGACATGCGATTTTCCCCATCCCCCTGTGCCACTGCTTGGATTCTTGCTTCCATATTGCAATGGCTGGTCATGCTGGCAGGGCATGTGGTGATGTGCTGGGCACACTAGTGCTCCAAAAAACAGCAGTACTGTAAAACCTATCCATAGCTTCGAAGGAATCACCAAAGGCTCTCTTCTTCCCCATCCCCTTCCACTTGCCCCCTTCTCCTGCAGCCATGCTCTCCAAAAACCCAAACTGCAACCAGATTTCCAGAGGAGAAACCCATAAAGCAAACATAGAAATAGTGGGAATATATCTTGGTATTCCCTGGAATTGCTCACTGGTTTTTGGGTGGATTCCCCACTCGCCCACCTCGCCAGCAAGTGCAGGCTCTGCCAGAGGCAGGCAGGGAGCCTAGTGTTACGTCTTTATATTGAAAAGGAACTCATTTCCCCACGAATGCTTTGAAGAGGGAGTTTAACGCTGACAAAGACAACCTCAACATCTGCCTGTGCACGCGCTGGACCCAGGCTGATTCATTAGATGATCAAAGGCATTGGAGCAGTCGTTAAATTCCTGCACTTGATCAGTACCCCATAGGAAACCCCCAAGGAAACCCACTCGTGTCCCTGCCATGGGGTTTACCATCCCATTCTCCACTGCATAAACCAGAGCATGTCCCCAGGAGCTGCAGACAAGCCTGCATGGACAGCTCTGCTCCCTCACCGTGGGCTGGCAGTGACCCTCAGCGACCTACATACCCCCCTGCAAGGGACTGATTTTTCTGCATCGACCTCCAGGTTTCCACTCCCCTTTTCAACACATCTCTCACAGCTCAGCCAGAAACATTCCTTGCCTGATGCACAAGCCATTAGGAGAAAGATGCCTAAAGATGTCACCACCTGTAAACGCCTTTCTGGGCCCTACGGCAGTTCCAATGTTGCCAAGGTGCAGTACACTAAACTGGGATCCCCCATAGCTTGCCAGTTAACACTGCTGGACCAAGGAATGGAGCCCCAGACCAGGGCTCCCATAGATCCCACATGGAGAAGTGCTCTAGGAGCCAGTGATACTGGTTTGCAGAGGGGACAGTCACATCACACTGGGTGACACTATAAAGCCCTGCCATAACAGACAGGACAGCAATAGGATTTTACCTGGAAGGTACAACATCCTCTGTATCCCTCCTTCCCTGTAGGAGGTGGGACTAGATGTACCTTCCCTTCTGCAACTCCTCCCTGGACCAGGCTGGTTCCAGCAGCCCTTGAAAACACACAGGAAGAAGAGTTTTGCAAGGCAATGAGAAACAAGAGAGCCAGGATGCTTGCATAGCAGCAGGATCAGCCCCACAGCCTGCAAAAGGGCTTGAGTGGCACATTTTGCTGATGCCTTTCCAGATATCTGCTAAAAATGAGAAGGGTCAGTCTCTCCCTGGTGTATATGGCGGAGCTGCACTGGCTTCCCTGAAGCTACCCCAGCTGACACCAGCAAAGAGCTGCCCTTATAATCCTCCCATCTCTCCACAATTATCTGAAAAATCTCACCTAAACTTTTCATCTTCAGCTGAGAAGTGATTTGACACTCAGGCCTCTGGCTTCCACTCTGAGCAAAGCCACCCAAATATAAAAAGTAATGCACAGCAATCACAGACCTTCACAGAAAAAACATGAGCCTCGTGGAAAAGCATATTGTTCCTAATACAGAATTTATCAGGCTGACGTATAGATTTTCCTCCACAAAATATAAAACCTGGATCTGAAAGGCTATTAACTCCAAAGAGATCCATTAAAGATGTCTGTCTGCAAATGGTATTTAAAAGTATTGCATCATCCTAGGTATTGTCATGCTCTTTGGCTATGACTCGGCTGCAGGTCACATAGTTAAAACTGCCTCCAAACCCTAAAATTCTTGACGTAAAGAAAATAATAATAATGCTCACCAGCCTAGAACATGGACTTTTCTATCAGCTCCAACCGGAGCCCATAAATATTAATGCATCCATAATTAGCCTTTTTAAATAATGCATCCAAAATTAAACATCAACGCAGTAATAAATCAGTCAGGGCTCTTTGTTGTAGGTTTGTTTGGGGGGGGGGTTGGGGTTTTTTTTTCCCTCCTGTATCAGGCACATAAAATAAAATGCCAATTCCCTCACCACCTCTTCCCACTGGAACAAAATGCTGGAGCCCCAGTGACCCAATCCTATGCCATTTGTACTTAAAAATCTTCTTCCTTTCATTTAGAAAAATAAAAGTCACATTTGCTTTTTGATTTGCAAAATAACAACATGTAGCCAGCCCCAGCCAAAGCTGAGCTAATGTTATTGAAAACACACAACCTGAAGGGAAACAAAGCTCATCTCAGGAGTCAAGGTGAGGGAGAAAGTCAAGTTTTGCAAAGTCTCTCCTCCCTTGCTGGCACAGTGCTCCCAGAAGCTGAGACCTGCTCCCTGTGCAAACAGCAGGCAGGGCAAAAAATCCCTGTGATACACAAGGTTTGCAGGGGCTCTCCTCTGATGCACCCCTTCAGACCGCACTGCAAGTACCCAGCTGGGGCACATACACACCTCACCAGCTTTGCCCTGATCAAAGTGGAAAATCCAAACAGGCTTTGGAGGAGCCCCTCAAGCCAGGCTAGACACTTTGCAAAAAGCCATCCAAAAGAGATCACTCTGCATTTGCTTATCTATAATTACTGATCAGCTGAAGCACTACCATCCATGGGAGGTTTCTGGCAGGGTAATGAAATTGCTTGCATTCTTGAGCTCCAAATTCTTTGCCCAAACACACCCCAGCATCTTCTCTGATGATCCCATAGCAGAGTCATCTCCCTGCCTCTCAAGCACACCATCCACAGCTCCTCGTCAGGAGTTCACTGTTAGAGGCTTTAGGCACTCTGCTTAGACAGCACATCAATAATCCACATCTCCTCTGTTTTATCACATGCATATCTCAAACTGCCTAAAAACCTATATGGAGAGTTGATTTCACGGCAGCCTGACAAGAAAGCAAACTGACAATTACTTCCACTGAGGAAATTATTGGGTAAATGCCCCAGGACATGCAGCATATTCCATCCCATGTTGCTGTAACTTCCCAGACTGCTCTTCAGCAAGCCTGGGGAGCAGGTATGCAGGAGAACACAGGCTTCTCCTTTTGCATCGCCAAGTCATTCCTATTAACTGTTTCCAGGAATAACAAGATGCTTGGCATTTTCAGTCATATGGATTGCTACAGTCTGCAATGCAGTAAAGTCGTTTTTTCTTCCAAAGCTTTGCCAAACCCAAAGGCCTGTTTTTAAGTGACGTTCTGTCTTGATGCTACATGTTCCCACACGCTCAAACCAACTGTGGGTGCTCTGGTCACCATCTCAGTTTACAAGGGCAAAAGGATGAGGTTTCTCAGTACAAACACCACTGTACTGCCCTTTCCTCTTGCAACATCAGCACCCACAAAGCTAAGATCTCTCTCTCCCAGTCTCACACCGCCCCACCAATCTGTTCCCAGAGCACGTTCACGAAGCCCAGGCCACTTACGACTGATGGACACTGCAGTTGTAGAAAACAAAATCCACAGAGGCAAACTTCTTCCCTGTCTCCTTAGATTTCAGATAGAGCTTCACCACTCGCTTGTCACCTGGGAGAAACGAAGGTGGAAAAAGGCATCAAAAGAATGGAGTGCAGAGCCCAACATTCAGCCCAAGGCTTGTGATGGACTGGAGGGAGCTGGGCCCATTTAACTAACAAAATCCCCCAAAACTGGCAATAAAGAGTGTTCACCCACCTCCACTCAGACACCAAATATGCCAGCAGAGCCCAAGTACAGCTCTGAGCCCCAACAGCTAACTGCAACCTGCTGTCACAGGGGCAGGTGCTTTGGGCTGTACTGGTGGTACTGAAGGGGAGCTTAACAGTTCTGGGGTCAACATAATGTCCTAGACCCCATGGTCACCTACAGCACATCTGCCCAGGAGTGGCGCATAGGTAGGAACAAAGCCAGAGTGCCCCAGAGTGGTGCACAGACCACTATAGTGACAAAGCAGCTGTGCCCATGGCTTGGAGGAGATCAAGGAGCAGTTCTCCATGAGCATCAATGTCCTCCTCCTACACCCCGAGAACCCAGCTTGGGTTCCACTCAGGGACTGGAGATCACTGTCACGGGAAGAAGGCTGTCCTCCTCCACATCTACCTATAGGGCACAAGTGGGACAAGGTTTGCCTTGGACTTTCTTCCCACCCCAGGGCACAAGCTCACCGCGGCCCCTGGTGATGGGGATGACATCCTTGGCAGAGGGAGAGCTGCAGTAGATCTTCCCATCTTCAATGCGGCTCTCAGACTCAGTGAAGTCTTCGAAGGAACAGTTGACTCCTGCTGAGAGGTCTGGGACATTCCAGGCCTGCAGGACCAGCTGGGGAGGAGAGGCAAGAGCATCAACACAGAAAACTAGCAAAAAAAATTCCTCTGTGTGTGCTACGTGTAAGCCTAGCCAACAGAAAAGACCAGGGCTGCAATCACTTCTCTGCCACCCACATATGGTGGGGAGACCTGCTCCAGGCTTTTGCAAGCAAGCCTCATCCATGGCCTTCCCTGCTCAAGAAACGAGCATAGATTTAAATGAGTTAAAATATGGAATGAGTCACAGCCTCCCATCCTCTGCCCTTGCCATACCACAAGCCATTACACCTCACCTCTCTACAGAGACCAAGCACAGAACTGGAGCTAAAGAGTGTTTCACGGAAAGGCATCTGCTCTGACAGAGCTGAGGAGGGGAGGAATCCACCTCTTCCTTTGCAAATTCATTCCCAGGGTCAGCAGTTCTCACTTTACAAAATGCTTGCCTTATTTCTAATTTGAATTTTTCACAGCTTCCAGCCATTAGTTCTTGTTATGCCTTTCCTTGATAGATTAAAAAGCCCTTTAGTCCCTGATATTTGCTCCTTGTAAAGGCACTTATACTCTGTAATCAAGTCACCTCTTAATCTTCTTTTTGATAAGCTAAGCAGATTGAGCTCTGGAAGTCTCTCACTGCAAGGCATTTTCTCCAGCCTTCAGCTCATTTACATGATGTTTACGGAGGTTTTCAGCCTCTCCCATCAAAAGCTGGACTCCAGCCCAAGCACAGAACCCCTGTATTGACCACACCAGAACTCTGCACAGCATCCTGTCATTGGTCCGGGACATAACCACCCAAGAGGTCACAACACCACTCCAGCTTCACCCAAGGAGCATCTAGAGCTCTACAGTGAGGGCACCACTTTCCAGGATGTTGGGTAAATGCCTGTCTTCTCCCTCCATGTCTAACTTCTGACTTGGCAATATCAAATCCCTATTTCTCTGCTAAAACAGCCCCGCTCAAACCCAACTGCTCTGAGGGAAATCTCATCCAGCACCACCCTCAGTCCCAGCAGGTCTCATCCTCAGCCATCTCACGTTTATCTCCACGTCACCAATAAACATTAGCCCCCAGAAGTGCTTTCTGAACCATTTCCATCCGGTGACAATTCCCATCTGAAGAGGACTTTTCGAGTTCTGTCACGGAGCCAGTTCTTAATCCACTTAACACATGCTTTATCAATATTGTATAATGCTAATTCTTAATCAGAACGTTGTGCTGTACCAAGTCAAATGCCTTGTAGAAGCCTAACGACATCACATCCCCATAGTCCCTCTTCTAATTCAAGTCATAATTTCATCAAAGAACAAAATGTGGTTTGTTTGACACAAAACCACATTGACTGGCATTAATTATATTCCTATCCTTAAATCTTTATCAGTTGCATCCTGCACCAGCTTTTTTCATTTAGTTTTACTAAACCTGACACCAAACTGAGCAGTTTCTGACCATTTGGTCCTTTCTGTATCTGGGCAAAAAACTGAGCACCTTTCTGTTTCTAGGGCTGTTCTCAACATGAACTTTTTTATTACAAAGTCATACTATTACAAATATCCACAGGCTATGGTCCTCCTTGGTCAACTCTTATAGGACTCCTGAGTGCCAGATATCCAGACATGGCAGTTTTCAAAACTTTACTGCTAGTATACACTGTTTCATATTCTCTTCACGGTGTTAATGGCCTGGAAAATAATTTTGGGATGTCCATCACCCTTTCTGTCTGCCCACAGAGAGAGAGATAGAGAGCAGCAAGTTGTGCATCAAAGTCTCATCCCAAAATATCTTCTGCGTACCAGGGTCAGACACAGGCTATTGAGCTGGATAGATCGTTGGCCTACAAATGGCATCTCTGATGTTGGTGTTGGCATTATGAAGGAATATTTATTGCTTGGTTATGTCTTTTCTGAATAATTATCAACTGGTTGATTATCTCCACCCATAGGCCAGCCCTCATCAATGCCCTGCACTTTGCTGCTTTATTTGTTTCGGACCTCCCTTCCCCTTTCTCCCTATTTGTTGTATACTCATTTTGACGTCCCCAGCTGTCACCTCCAGGGAGTCAGGAGGTGGCTGGGGGTGGTGGTCTGCAGGCAGCAGAGGTGGCTTACCGGGACCTCCGACATGGTGACTGAGATGTTCTTTGGCTGGACAGTGAGCTGGACACACTGACGCAGGTCAGAGGCAAAGCGCTGGGGCTCGTCTGCCCGCTCACAGCGGTCCTTGCGCGAGCATCTGGAGGAGAATGAAACCACCAGGGTGAGGAGGAGAATTCTCCAGGGCCCTGCACAGCTCTGGGCTGATGTCACAGCAGACAGACCCTTTAGCATGGAGGTGATGTCCAGCTAGAGACCTTGGGTGCCTGAGGCCTCTATGGGAACTCTGCTTTCCTCTGGTTCCAACACTGGGGACTTCTGGGGGGTCTTTCATGTTCATAATTTCTAACTGGCATAAAGATGCCGAACCCAGGAGCCTGTGGGCAGGATTAGAGGGGTGCTGCTAGTGATTGTGCCACACATAGGTGCTCATGAGCACTTTCTGGGTGCCGTTATAAGGCATGACAGACCCCTTGGACTACTCCATTCCCCCAGGGCTCTGGGCTGAAGTCTAGGAGATCAGTGGTAGGGACAGACTGTGGTTTGCTGGCATGGCCCTGGGGGCCGAGCCCATAGTACTTACATGTTGTGGAGGACACACCAGCCACAGTGAGGGTCCCGAGAGCCCAGGCACAGCTCGCAGCTCTCATACTGCTCACAGCTCTCCACTGGCACCCGAGTCACCTGCAGGAAACAGGCAGGGAGTGAAGAGGGACAAGAGACTGTGTTTCTCTGTTGCACCCACACCCACCAGTGCTTGGCTCCCACCTCATTAGAGAGAAGGTAGTGGCAGGGAGTGGGCTGAGCCCCCCACAATCACCCACTCGTCTTCCAGGCAGCATGCTTGCAGGCAACACTTCCACCCCAGGGAGGCCTTTACCCTAGCCAAGCTCCTTTCACTGTGGCATCTTTGCAGAGTTGCAGGAGCAGGCTGTGGCAGCTCAGCCTTGCTCTGGCTTCTGGTGCTGGCCAGGCACCCCACAGCTGCTACAGCCCTGCTTTGAAACGGTTACCAGTCCTTTATTAATTGCTCCTCCAGATTTGATTAAAATCCCCTCATTCTCCCAGCCCTTCGAGCTCTGTTACAACTGTTCATTTAATTACTTTCCACCAGCACTCTGATAACACTGAGCCGTAGTAGGGAAGAGAGTAGGTTTTATTAAGGAGAGGGGAGGAGAAGCAGGGGGACACAGAGGGGGTGCAGGGAGCTGTATGCTGTGAGAAGCCAACAGCACCAAGCTGCTGCCCACGCAAGCCATGTTTGTGCCTCAGTTTCCCCACTGCTGCCACAGGGCAGGACTCACTTCTTAATTAAAATTTGCAAAGTTCTCTGCTAAAGCCAGAGTGCTCTCCTTCCTCCCAGCCCAGCAGGGCATGGACTCAGCATGATGCCTACAGGGCTGGTATAAGGCTGCCCAGCCAGTACCCTTCAGTTTGCATACCAATGAGGACACTTGTAGCATTCCCATTTGTTTGTTCCTGACATTGCTTCAGGTAGGCAGTGGCAAGGGGGTTGGCAGTGGATCCCCTCCAGGTAGACCCTGCACAGGCATAAGCCAGCTTCCAGCAATCACGGTGGCCTCTGAGGAAGAGCCCCAATCCAGGTCACTGGACTGCCACGCCACCAGCATCCACATCTCAGACATCTCTCCCACAGATGGGAGGCTTAGCTGAGCCAGGCATGGGACAGAAATATAGCTGACACCCCCCAGGACAGCTGCACAGAGAGCCCAAACACAGTTTCTGCCTCACCTGGAAAGCCTCAGGCTTCCTGCAGCAGAGCAGAAACCAGAGAAAGGTGCTGGGAAGAGGAGGGAATGGGCTCTGAAGTCCCCATGGGGCTGTCTAGACAAACTCACAGTCTTACTCCAGCATCCTTCCCCCTCCGAGCCCCAGACAGGAGACCTGTTATGCTCCAAGCTTCACTGCAGTCCCACTTGCACACAACCTCTGCTAGGCAGGGAAGCAGGGATGCTGCGAGACAGACACACCTCGTCCCAGCATGGCTGCCCTGTATCACCCCACCAGGCACAGCTTGCCTCCCTGATGACACAGGATTCAAACAGTGCCACCACCATGGCATTGAAGCTGCTTCACTCGCTCCAGTGAAGCCCATGGATGGATGAACTCGCACCAGCAAGCTCTCCCACAGGTTGGAGACAACGTAAAAGCTCACAAAGCCAATCAAAACTTCCTATCATGAGCCCTGACAGTACTACCAAGATATCAGATGGTAGGACTGGATCCAGATCAGGTCTGTGCCTCTGGATGGCTCAGCATCATCAGTGGCAGCGACTGAAAGGTGCATGCCAGAGTCTAGGGGCACACCAGCCCCATGTCCCCTCTGATCCTAGGTGCAAAAGCAGCCACCCCAGATAAGAAAAAGCCGTTTGGAGCAGAGCTTCTGCTAACCTGCAAAAACCCTGCTCAGGAGGAGATGGCCAGAAGAGGAAGGAGGTTTATGGCCAGCCCCTTGCAGCAAGGAAGGGTCAGGAAACCCTTGGTCCCCAGGGATCATGGGGATTTCAAACAGCTGCTGCTAACAATTAATGCCTGGGGCATGGCCCCAGGGAGGAGAGGAGGAGCAGCAGGGCCACAGACTTAGTGCCTCAGGGCAGTGTTTTTGCAGAGAGGAGAAAGGAGGAGCGTTCTAGGACAGCAGTCCCCAGGCAGCCCCAATCCCAGGAAGCAGAGGGCAGACTCCAACAGGGAGCTGCCTGAAAGGTTTCCCAGTGCAAGGGACTGCAGGTTGGGGTGGCAACATGGGCTGCCAAGTCAGGAGAGAGCAGAGGAGCTGCCATCCCCTCCCCTTACCTGTTTCTCGGTCATGGCGTAGATGTGCTGGTGGTCAGGACTCAGTACCAGGTCTCGGAGGATGGAGCTGCCCTCATGGGCCACAACGTTCTCGTACTGCAGTGCTTGGTGTCTCCTCTCAGCAGGCAAGTCCACCAGGATCTGTGCAGAGAGCAAGGTGGGGTGAGCATGGTCCCACGTGCTCATAAGCCCCCATACAAGGAGTGGGTTGTGGAACATGCCCCATTAGGGATGCCACCCCTCCATCCCATACCAGTGTGGCCACGCCACAGCAGCATGACAACGCAGCAGCCACTCTGCAAACATCCCAACCCTTTCCAGAAGACCGAACTGCAATGTTTTCTTCCCTTTTTTTGCATTTTCCTGGTGCATTTGCACTGTGTTTGTGCTGACAATGTTGACCTCTCTCCAGGGAAGGAAACCACATTCATGAGTCTCAATCTGCCTCCCTCTGTGTGCTGCCCCCACTGCTGCGCAGCCCCAAAGCCCCTCCAACTCACAGCATAGTGCAGATAAGCCCCCAGCTTGCACCAAACCCCATCTTGCCACAGTGCTTCCAAAAGCAACTTCCACACCACACTGCACCAAGCTGTGCAGGATGCCGTGGTGCACACCCGCAGGGCTCCTGTCTCCCCATCCATCAGAGGAAACATTTGGGCTCGTGACCGGGGAAGTCAAGAGGGTCTAAAGGAAGGTAAGGGTCAACAGAGGTTCAAAAAGTGCCTTTGTTCCCTGAGCAGGAACGTGGCAAAGGCTTTAATCCCCTTATAGCTCGCAATTACGTTAAAGCTCTTCCTAAGTACACTGGTTTCTGGCTGTACCGGGGATAACCACATCAGGAGGCACCATGGGGCTGGAGGCACCCACCGAGCAGGAGCTATTTGTTGTAACCTGCTTACCACCTTCACAAGTGAGAGATGCTTCCTGCTAATGCCATCGCTTATGATACCCCCAGATTCGGGCTGTCCCCCAGCATGAGGAATGGCTCAGTGGGTCTGTTCTGCTCCCATGGGATGGGGACTGTGCCAGCAGCACATTTTGCAAAAGCCCCAGTGGCAGGCAGAGAAGCAGCATGCCCAGAGAGACAGAGCAAATGCTGCCCCAGATCAGCTCCACACTGCAGCCAGCACACGCGAGGAGCCAGCCCAGCACCCCCATCTGCAGGGCTCAGGATCCTCCCACCACATGGAGTCAAATCCATCCCTTTGAAGCATCCCTAAAACAGCCCTGTCCTGATCATCACACAGCCATGTCCAAGCCTTGGTGCCCCTGTGGCACTCACCCAAGCACCCGAGCCACATCATCCCCCCCCCCCGCAATAAATCACCGCCGGCATTTGCATAGTTCCCAATCAGGAGTATACGGGCCGGGAAAGCAGGATCCCGGTGCGCTGCTGATTAGCATGGAAATGTATGCGGCTCACAAACAAACCGGGGCCCGTTTAATTAGAGCGGCGCCTTTGATTCACTGCCAGCCTCCTGCATGCACCAGCCCCGGATTATTTTTAGGCATTTTTACAAAACAAATGTATTTAATTAAGAAAGAGACCCCTGAGCAACCAGAGAGTGACAAGTCCTGCACAGCAGTGAGCAAAGGGGCCACCCTCTCTGCAGGGACATGGCAGCTGGGCTTGCAGGGTGAGGCTAACTCTTGGGAGCCCAGAACACAGCCAAAAGCCTTCTGAACGTCTTGCCACAGGACTGAAGAGCCTTCACCATAACCCAAACTGATCCTGGTACTCATCTGCCTTTCTCAGCAACCTTAGCCAGATCCCCACACAGACTCTGCTCCCATCACCCCTGCCCTGGGTACTACAGTGTGCTGAGGAATCCAGAGGTCCTGAATACCCATCCTAAAGCCTCTACCTGCCCTTTTGGCAGTTGGAAAAGGGTGAGGGATGTCTTTCTGCCCAGGTCCAGGACCACATTTGCTCTTACTCCAAACATCAGAGGAGATCAAGTGCCAGCACCTGTAATGGAGGGCTATGTGGCATCCACTGCCCTGAGGTACCCCTTGCTCAGCAGTATTCAGCATCACCCCTAGAGCTCAACTCTGCCTCCCCACATCCCCTCGCTGACCTGCTCCTCTCATGGTTCTCAGCTTCTCCCCTACATAGTCCTGTCCAAGCCAGCTCTTCAAAGCAGGGTAATGGGGAGCATCCCCCCTCTCCAACAAGGCATGATCTCCACCCCTCGCTACGGCAACATGACAAATGCACCTTTCCAACCCTTTTATGGGCCACAGTTGTGGCACAGAAGAATCAATATAGTTTTACCCTGGTTCTAAAATAGATCTATGGCTGGATGTCGCGCTGGCAGTAATTTTTAACTAGCGGGGTAATTTCCCCATTACATTATTGCACTGCACAGTGCTGGGAAAGAGAAAGAGATGTATTGAAAAAAACAACAGACGTGAAGTGCTTCCAGTTAATTTGAGGCTCCAGGAAGAACCTAAAAATACTCTCAGTAGTTAAACAGGGCTGGAGCCCAGCCTATCACACATCAAGGTAGGGAGCACAACGCCATCCCAGGCATGCATATGTGCTAACCCTTCTCTCTCTGGCACTTCACCTTCCACTAAGGATATTCTACAGGCGGGGCTGGGATTCAAGAAAATTAAATTTGGAAGACTTGGATATCAACTTTTTTTCTGGTTGGCCAAAAGGCAGTAACAGAGGGATTTTTTGAGTTAGCTTGTGGTAGGCAATCCCATCCTGCTGCTACTCCCCAGTGCAACGAGATCACCAGCACATAGATCCCAACATGGGAGTCTCGATAACCTTAAAGGTCTTTTCCAACCTGAACAATTCTATGGGATGCACAAAGTGCCTCCCCATCTCTTACAGGCACCAGGAGGAACCATTTCCCCCCCTTCTCCCCAACACCCACAGGGTAGCTGGGGGCAGGGGAAGGGGAAGAGGATGCGGTTTAATCAGAGCAGCTCCCCTCGGAAACACGCTCCTTCCTGCCCACCCTGCCTGCCTTCCTACCCAGGGGAAAAGACATTTACCAAAAATTAATAAATAAATAAACCCATTAACCTTTCTCCTCATCCTGACGCTGATATAATTACCCAATACTAATAATTACTCGCACTAATTTCTCGCTTAGGATTCCTGCTCTTGCTCTTGCCTGCCTCAGGCTGGCTTCAGGCAGCAGCTCAGTATTGCTGCCTCCTGTGAGGGGCTGGTGGGAGCCCCAAAGGGTAGCTGGAACCCAGGGCCACGTTGAGGCAGAGAAGCAGGAGAGAGGATGGGCTGCTGCCCGAACAGAGGAGGCCAGAGGCAAGAAATGACAAGCTCCCTGCTGAGGTGAATCATCTCAACGCAAGCCCGGAGGCTGCTCTGACAGAAAGCCACGTGCACACCCTCCTCACCCAAGCAAGGAGTCCATCCCACAGGGTGAGCACCCAGCACAACTTCACTCTGAGAAGCGAAGGATTTAAGACCTGGTCCCCCAGAAACCAAGCAGGCTGGTGGAGGCAGTGCAAGGCAAGGAAGATGCAAAGATATCTCAGAGCCTCACCAAGAGGCTCCTCGCCTCCTAGACCAGCCATGGAGAACCTCAGCAAAGGAACCATGAGGGACTGGACAGCGTGCAATGCTTCAACCCCTGGGCACCCCAGTGTAACGAGTGACTGCAGACAGCACATCACAGCCAGGCAGAGGCAAAGTCTTGCCCCAGGAGACCCAGAGAGGGTTTCTGCAAATGGTCCTGTCTTGGCTGGAGAAGGGAGTTGCCATCCCATACAGATTTAGGAGGAGAGCACATTACCTTGCTAAAAAGCATGCAGTAGTCCAGGTCACAGCTGGACAACATCACCAGCCATTCCTGGTGCTGCCTCAAGTCTGATGCTCCCTCCAAAGCTCAGCTCTTCTTTACATACCATACATACATACTTTACATAGTGGAGAATCCAGAACCTTCTACAGGGCCCAGGCCCCACCACAGCCAGCACCAGTAAAGAGCCACTGCCTTGAGAAGCTGTACAAGACAAGGCTGGAACCTGAAACCCATGTGAAACCCAAGGGAAGCGAAAGCACCACGAGGACAGAGACAACACATCATAGGAGAGATAGCTCCTTCCACTGCAGGGTTCCTTCCATTGCAGCATGCTTGCAAGACACCCTCCAGGCTTCTCCAGGTGAGGAGGCAGCTCCTCACTGCCATAACCACTGCTCAAATGCCACCTGCCAAACCACCAAGGTAAAAACCTCCCAACATCCTCATAGCCACCAGCAACAGGCACAAGGTGGAGAGGAGCATCTCCTGAGGGCTGCCTTCTGGAAAGGCAGGCAATGAGAGGAGTGAAGGGCAGCAGTCATGACCTGGCAGCCACCCAGTGCTGGCAGCAGGTCCAAAGGAGGCTGGTGGCAAAGCACAGGGCTTTTCAGCTCAGGCCAGGGATGCCAGGGAGAGAAGGGCGGAAGCACAGCCGGAGAGGGAAGGCAGCTGCAGACATGCCAATGCTGCTTTCGGATTTAACACACACTTGGCAGTGGTCTGGACAGAGTCTGGAGGGTGCTGGGGTGGGACTAAGAACACATGTTTGGTGACACATGCAGAAGGTCTCCAAGAGATTCAGTAACACCACAAGGGACATCCCCCAAGCCCGTCATCAAGATGAGGGGGCTCTTCACTGCTCCACAGCTGGTTCCCCTCACCATGGAGCTCTCCACTCCAGCCCTCCATCTCCCCCCCCTCGAGGCTTTCGTGCCCCCATCCTGGGTCTCAAGCGGTCCCCTGCAGACCCCTCCTCCAGGCAGGAGAAGTGCTCAGTCAGGCTTTGTACTCTTATCTGTACAGGGCTGTGATTAATTCACAGCGGCTGGCAGCAGCTACAAGAGGAGGGCGCTTTTGCCCGCCTGCCACACTTCAAAGGCAGGGACTTATCTGCCTGAAACACACTCCACAGCCTTTTCATGGGGACCCTTCCCAGTTCCACAGGGCTTGCACCACGCTGACGGGCAACGGGAAAGAAAGGCTTATTTACAGGAGTGTGTTTCAAAGTCTCCTCCCTTCCCTCTCAACACTCACTGGGGGAAGCCGAAGGTCCCCTAGCCCCAGGGATGTTCATTGGGCACAGAAACTGAGCAGGGAAGACAGGGCTGTGAGGATTGGATGCTGGATCAAAGTCCCTCTCCCACCTTCATTATGGTCCCTTCCACTTGCAGGTGGTCAGCTCCACAGCATGTCCTTGAGTTGGAAGGAGAGAAAAACTTTGAAATGTGTGGAGGGCAGAGCCCAGCCTGGGCCAAAACCTTCCCCTCCCCATGCCACTGGTGCTCACGGCTCAGGCACCACCGAAGCCCCAGGCTCCTGTACCCAAACCAGCAGTTGCACATCCCGCTTCACAGGAGCAGGTCCATGCCAACACCTGCTACAGTCTGCTTTGATTTCGGCACCATCTGCCCAAAGGGCAGAGGACAGAGAAAGCAAAACCAGGAGAGGAGAAGGTCTCAGCAGAGCTGATCCTCCAAACCATGTGGCTACATCTCAGAGGCAACGGGCCCTTGGCCACCCCAAGTGGAGGTGACAGCTGTCTTGTAGTGTCCCACAACACCATACTGACAAGTCTACAGCCAGAAAGGAAGTACTCTGTCTGACTATGAGGGATGGAGGGAGAGAGGGATCCCTCCCAGGGTGCCATCCTGCACAGCCCCTCCTGCTATGTAGCCTGGGCTCATGCTGAGGTGCTAAAGCAGCGTGGGGATGGGCACACTGGCTGCTCCTCCACATGCTTCCCCGTCAGCCATACCTCGAGGACGAGCAGTGCCATCAGCTGCTGCCCACATGCCCCTCTCTGGTTTCCAAAAGAGGGTGAAGGGTTTAAAATGAAGTTCCTGGGTCAGCTGCTCTAGGGGATCACACATTCCTCTTCCCCCCACCCCAGGAAGGTGCAGGGGCTGCCCAGTGAAACATGGGGCCAGGAGCAGCTGTGGAGTCACAGTATCATCTGTCCCAGGGAGCACAGCTACTGGGGATGGGGGGGCTGGAGAGGGAGACACTGGCATACCAGGGGATAAGAAGGGGGAGGAGGCCGGAGGAACAAGGCAGTGGCTCCTGCTATATTTCAGTTAACAAACTTGACGTCCAGGGTGATAAGGATTCACCTCTGGTTCTGCTCAGGTGTCAAGAAAATTGCCAGCAGGAGAGCCCTGGCCATGCTTTACCTGGGCTCACCCTCCAGCTGCTCTGCGCTGCAGGGCACCCAGCCAGAGGGGTATGGGCAGCCAGCGACAAGGGCACAGCCAGGGCTTTGGGGATGCATCTCGCCGGGGCTCACACCCAGGGCTGTGGACAGGATGGCCCCACAGAAACATTCCAGCTATGCAGGGCGGGCTGGCAGCCAGCACCCCAGCTACCTCCACTCTCTGGCTGGCCACGCTCCCCACCAGCTGCCCACACAGGAATGCACCAGCCAGGCCCGGAGTAGACACATGTCTCCTGCCAGACGGGCAGGCAGCTGCCTGCTGCCGGCTGCTTGGACATGGCACACCAGGGCCCTGCAGAAGTGGCTGCTGGCCTCCCAGCCTCCTCCATAGCCAGGGAGGAGGTTTCTGTCAGTCTCTCACCTGGGGCTGGGATGCTCCTGCCTCATCACTGAAGCAACAAAGGGAATGGGGCAAGATGAGCTCATCACTAACCCAACCAAGGTAATAGGGCAAGATGAGCTGCCTACTCAGTGAACCCATTTGCTTTATAAAGATAAATACCAGCAAGGCTTTTGTCCAGGGCCCAACAACGCCTTGAGCCAGGGAATACTGGGACTTCAGCTATGTCAGTATAATAAAGCAAAAAACAAGGAGATACTTAATCTAAATCAATGCTCGTAACAGCAACAAATGCCAGTAACTTGCCTACGCTGACAGATACAACACCAGTTAATCTAACTGGTTTCAAAGTGCACATTATTGCTGATGTGCTGTCCCCCAGGCAGTATCCCAAGCTCAGTCATGTGGCCCAAGGACAGAAGCACTCACTGCACCTCTCCAGGTTGGCAGAGTTGGAACAGTATGAAGTCACTGGGCTTTCTCATAGGGCACAGGGGAGAGGGGAGTCAGGGGGGTGATCCTGCCCAGCAGGACCCCAAAACACAGCACCACCTTCCCCAAAACTCAACTGCCTTTCTCTAATTTAAACTCATTTCCGTTCTTTCCTCTTGTTCAGCCACCCACACAAGCAGCATTCCCTGTGCTGAGCAGCCTCAGCAGAGCCAGACAAACCAGCACCAGCCCACACAGCAAAGCATGGCACTGACCAGCCCTGCATCCACTGTCTACAAACCCTCTCAAAATCTCCTCTGACCAGGTCTGCCCACATTGCTCCATCAGCAGGATGGGGAGGTACAGCCCAACACACCATCCCAGCAATGCTGGAATGAGAGAGCAAGTGCCAGGGCACTGTACAGGACCAGCACCTTCAAAGTCAATGTAAGAAGGACTGTCAGAGACAAGGAATAAGGGAAAGGAATTACAAGCGCACACACACACACCCCCCCGCTGGGAATCACACAGTGTAGGACTGGTAAAGGCACTTGCCCAGCTTCCCTCTCCAGCAAAGCCCTAGGTCCTGGCCCCATGGCTGCTCTGACAGTCTCAAGCCATTGATTTCCAAGCTTTGCCCTTCAAAACTCTCCTGGCTTAGTGCCCAGTTCGTATCGTCTAGTCACTCAGAAGCAAAATATCTCTATTATTATTGCAATTATTTCCCAATCAGCATTGCTCAGGGCTGAGGCAGTCAGAGGGGGGGCCCCCACAAGCGAATCAATGGACAGCCTCTGCCCTGGGGCTGCCAGCAACTGGGCAGGAGGCAGTGGCAGCTGTCAAGTGGCATGGCAAAGGGTGGGATGCGGATGGGGGACCCCAGGGACTCCTCTGTGCAATGCTGTGGCCCAGCAGGATGGCTGTCCTTGGTCTTTGCTGACCCTCAGTCAAGCAACGGCGATGCAAAATAACCTGTGCATGGAGCGTGCATGTAGCCACTGACCCCATGTGCTCTGGACATGATGCAAGGGCTCGACCTCAGAGGCATTTCACGGCTAAAGAGAACCGACAGGAACTCCAGGGTGTCCTCAGGGCCAGCACAGCAGCCACCACAGCATCAGTTCCCCAGGGAGGGAGGGATAGAGCATCCCAAAACTATGCTATCAGCATGATGCCTGCACCTGGCTGTGCTTTCTCCAGTATAAATGCACAGTGAGACCCCAGCCCCACACCTCACCACAGACATTGCCCTCTCATGGGAGAGGAACACAGGCAGGTAAGCAGGTCCCACAGTTTCTCAAGCCATGGGAAGAGAGGAGGAAGCCATAGAGGTAGGCGAGCCTAGTGATGGATGGGGAAGAATTTTAGTCCTGCAAATTGAAAAGCAAAGGCAGAAAAAGTACAGAGCAAAACGGGATTGGGACCTTTTCCCTGAGCCTTACTGCTCCCCTCTGTGTAGGAAAAAGCCCTGGGTGACACCAGTGATGGGCAGAGCACACCACAAAAATACAAGATTTTCTTCCCCATTTATTAATTACTGTAGACATCCCAAGTGTCCCAGTAGGCACCAGGCACACTGAAGCCATGGCAGTGTGTCATCTTCCTGGCTCCCACAGGACTCAGAGTACACACAACCAGCCTGGGGCGAGCTAATACCTAAATGTCCCAGAGAGGTCCTGGGAAGAAAGCTCTCCCCTGAAGGACTCAGGACTCGAATTTTCCAAACAAAAGCCATCCCTTCACTGCCAAGGCACCAGCTCCTCCAAGGAGACCACATCTTTCTGTCCCATGGGGACCAGCCCAAACCCTTGGCTACCAGTCTCCTGTGATGCACAGCCCATTGTCCTGTCTGGTGAGCAGCAACAGACCTAGAGCCATCATCTCAGCCTCTCCACAGCTTAGAAGTTGCTTTTTCTATTGCAAATCCAAAGTACCACTTATTTTCCTCCTAACAATGCTGCTGAGCTCAACAGAGCAGCACAAGCCCCCCCCTCTTTCTGAATCTCACCACACTTCTGTCCATGCAACCAGACCAAGATAATCCCAACACAAATCCTGAAAGCTTGTCCCACCACCCTTGTCCTCCTGGCTGCCTGGGACATGCCTATGGCCAGGGGCTCAAACACCAGACGAGGACATTCCTTTCCAGATCTCTGTCAGGGAATCCCAAAAGGCAGGGAGTAGGCAGCAGGGCTTCAGCAGTCATGTGGCAGAGAGGAAGAACAGGCTCCCAGGGCTGCAGCACAGCTGGAGATCAGCTGGATCCTCCCCCCTCCGCTCCAGGAAAAAAAGCTTGTTTCCTTCCTGGTCCCTAAAACAACACAGCAGCAAGAGAGGAGCTGCCTGAGGACAAAGCAGGGGCCATCAGTCTGGCAAACAGAGGAGCCAGCAGCAGAAAAAGCCCACGCAGGGGGAATTGTGGAGGGATGGACCCCAAGGATGGAATCTGTTTCACAGAACCCCCTCTGGTCAGGTCCCCTCCCACACCAGCAGCCCCACCAGCACGAGCCAAGCCCCCATTTCAGCAGGGCTGCCTGTGCTGGGCACCATCTCTTGTGTCTGGATGCATCCATCCATCAGACTCTAAAGCCTTCTGCAACCCCATCTCAGCAGCTCCCCATTCATTCAGCTCCAGCCGTGTAAGTGCATCAGCCATTATTTCCACGGCGTGTGAGCCGAAAGCTGAAAGCTGTTTGCTGCAGCAACACATGGCAGCAAGGGGGATATAATAGGAACTAAAGCCACTGCCTGTTCACCTCCACCCAGGGAGAAGGACAACACTAGCTGCACCGTGGGGGATTCGCCTTCACCTGTTTAACACAGGCTTTGATCCCTTCCTACCCATCAGGTCTCCTGTTAACCACAGCTCTGGGCTGTCCTGGTGGTTTATCTCCATGGACAAATCACAGCAGACTTCCCAGGAGAAGCTGATAAGCAATAAATGATCAGACTCTAAATATCGCAGGGCACAGCGACAACATTAAATATTAACACCCAGCACAGGCAGCAGGACTGGACATGCAGAATTTCTTAAAAATTCCATGACAAAATCATAAATCACAAAGTGTACTTCATGAGAATGGAACCCATGGCATCAGGAGAACATAAAAGTTACAGCCACGCTTCCTCCCACCTTTTTTTTTCTTTTTAAATCAACATCTCCACTCTTGATAGGTCACAGTCAAAATTTCAGGCTCTGTCTTTTCTCCCAAAACAGTCCGTGCTCCAAACATAAGCACTTCCAAGATTAGAGAAGAAATCTTCTGCCGTTCCCTGCCCACTGTTCCTGGCGATAAGAGGCAGTTAAGCCTGGCTTCGGGCTGAGCACACCAGAGAGTGTCTGCAAATATTTTGCTTCCAATGCACTCAGACCCTCTCACTCACTCCACCTTGAGCTCTTGACATGTTTGCTTAATTCCCTGCTCTTACATTTTTTTGTGCTGTAAGGCTTCATTCCCACACCCTAAACCTCTGGTCCTCATACAGCAGCTCCATCCCCGGAAGCCACATCCCACACTGCAGCCTTCTCCATGCCTCTGTAAAGTCAGGAGAAAGTTATGGGGGCCATGACTCCCCACCACACAGAACCTGGAGCTATGAAAACCACTTCTCTGCTGTGGGCTCTCCCTTCAAAACTAGGATGAAAATCAGGTTTTTCAGTCTCCAAATAGGAGTAATTTCAGAAGAGAGATTGAGAAGATTTAAATATAGAGATTGCTTTCCCTAAGGATGCTGCTCAAGATATTTAAGAGCTCAGGTTTTACATGGCATGGATTTCCTCTGGCACCAATGCAGAACTCCCCGCCCTGTTTCTCCAGGCAGCAATCCCTTTGCCAGGCTGTCAAGGAACGCTGGGTCCTGCTGGCTAACACGGAGCCCATCCATGACCACAGGGCTTACCCAGGAGGTAAACTGAAATGCAGGGGGGCTGGAGCCCATCCTGAGCTTTTCAGATGAAACAGCACTCAGCCACAAATCGTGGTAGCCTCAACTCTTGCAGGTCCATGCAATGGGAAATGAAAAGCCCAGCTAACTTAAGAAAAAGTTATTCCTGGGGATGCAGGGCTGCTCTCTGAAAGCCCAGGCCTGGCTAAGACCAGACCAGAGCACACACCACATTCAAACTCAAGTTCTCTTAAGATCTTTGAGGAACACCTACCACCCTCCTCACTGCTGCCAGGGGACCGCAAGTACAGCTGCCACCCACTGCAACCTGCCAGCACCATGACCAAGGAGGTGCTCCCTGCAGGTGATGCAGGTTGGCACCCAGCAGCCTGGTGACAGATGGGCAAGTACCAAGCACAACTGGACTTCACTGGTATAATGCTGGAGGCAGTAGAGATGGGGACAGGCAGGCAGCCCCTGGATAGATAGCTTTATCCCAAGATGCAACCCTGGCAAGCACCTATCACATGCCTGAATATCTGTAGAGGGAGGCCAAGGGGTGGGAAATGATGTTAATTAAAGTTTTAATTACTGTAACCAAACGAGTAGTATAATTACTTTATTCTCACGGAGACTTCAAACTAATTAAGGACCACGTGTGTAATCTTTGGGTTGATGTGGTTTTTAATTAAACATGCCGTCAAAGACGGTGAGAGAGGTGGGCAGGATGATGGCTCAGCCCTGCCTGCTCCTGCCTGCAACCCCCAGAGACCTCATGTGAGGAAGAAGCCCAGTTTGGCAGAGATATAGAGGTCAAGAGCAGCAACTAGTAAAAAAGGTCAAAAATAGTTGCTTTGGGAAGACCAAAGTCAGCAGGATGCAGACAGGCATCTCATTTGAGAAGCTCCTCTCCTATACATTGGCCCTCAGCTTCACATACCCCCGAAACATCTACCAACACAAATATCTCTGAAACAACCCCACACGGGCCCTGAAAATATTAATGAACTGGTGCTGCCAACTGGAGGGAATGATTAAAAAACAATTTTGCAAAGGTATCCTTTTCAAATAATAATAGCACTAAAAGACAAAGCAGTAGAAATTAAATTCCCAGTCCCCTACCTCAAATAAATAGTATCAGAATTTGAAATGAGACATAATTACCCCAGCAAGGTTAAAGCTGCTAATGCACACAGAATACAGAATCACCATCCATCATAATCATATCTCATATCGCAGCCATTATTTATAATTAGGAGGCACGGTTTAAAAAACACATAAAGACGCCCATGCAGTGCAGTAATTCTTCTGTTATTGCTCCTGGAGGGCCAATCCTGCTCTGATTTGTGGAGTCCAGGATCAAGCAAAAGTTATTTCCCCAAAACACCCCCAAAAGTCATTCCCCAAAAGCATCTCCCTCGTAGGCCTTCCTAAGCACCGGGCTGATGTCAGCAGGACACAGCCAGGCTGTACTGGGTCTCTCCCAGCCATTTCAAACCCAAGTGGGCTCATAAGGCATCTAGACAGTCCTCCTCCCTTAACTACAGTGAATTTATTTTTTTTTTTCTCCAAATGACAGTGCAGGAAGAGCAGAGCTGAGCAAACGCTAGAGCCACAACCCAGCTGAGTGGGGCAATGGCACGCAGGTGATGGCCAGCCTTGAGGACTTTGCCCAGGCTTTCTCCTCCGCTTTGTGTTTTTTTTACCTATTTTTAAAACCACAGATTGAGTTATAGCAAGAGCTGGGGAAACCAAGCACTAACCCCAGAGCTGCTGAAAGCTGCTCTCCTTTGAAGCACAGGCTTTTCAGGCTGCCCTCATGTCCCAGTGAAATATTAACAAGCTCCCAGCAAAGCAGGAGGAAATTACGCTTAATATATTCTGGGGAAACCCACTGACAGCACTGCCTATGCGGCACAGCCCAGCTCTAGAAGGACCTACCTCCAAATCCCTTCTCCTCCCAGCAACGAGGAGCAGCGAGACTGCAGCCCTGTGGGGACATGCAGGAGCTCCATTGCACATGCAAGCACTGAAGACAGAGCAGAGCCCTTGCACAGAAAAGCAGACACAGAGGATGTGGGTTTGGACCCTTTGGTGGTGAGTTAGAAAGCAACAGTGGTTAGAGAGGGCACAGAAAGGACAGAAACATCCATGCACACGCATGTGTAAATCTGACCAACGGTGTTTTCAGAGATGGATAAACAAGCCAGAATAAGGACAGCAGAGAGCTGAGCCACAGCGAGAGAGGCACAAGTCCGAAGCAGAATAAGCTCCCCTTCTCACTCAACCCTGCTGCTGGCTGTGAGCAGCCCAAGGGGAAGAGCCAAAACCAGCTCGCCTCACCAGTCCCATGACTGTTACTCACAAGCAAATCTGTACTTTCTCAGAAGTTTCACTAAGCTGTAAAATAATAAAAAAACCCACGGAAAAAAAACAAACCCCGACAAAAAGCCAGCTCACTGTTGTACATACATTTGTATGCATTACTCTCCAACACCCAAGGAAGCACAGGGTCCCTTTGCCAGAGATGCCATGCTGTCAGAGGGGCACATCCAGAGGGAGGAACTCTGCAGAGCAACACCATGCCACTACCACCATGTAAGGAGGGGATGAGCCTTTTTGGGGTTCAGGCACCATGCCCACTAGGTTGTCCGCCATCCAGAACAGGCTATCTTCTCAAATGGTGAGTAGCAGCCCATACGCCTGAGCATGAATGAGCACTCTGACCTCTGGGGTGGCAAGCAGGGTACATGGGGCATCTCTTCGACTTACCCTGAGTGGTTTCCAGCTCCTCCTTTATTTTAGATAGCCAGCATACCACCCAGCATGCCAGGGATCAGACAAGTTTGGGGAAGACTACCTCGGGATGCAGGAGAGGGGATGCTCCCTATAGAGCTACAGTGGGGAACCACTGCAAAGCCAAAGAGGGCTGGATCATCCCCCCACAGCCAGTGCCCTGAAATGGCCATCAGCAACTCACAGAGCTCTCGCAACCACCCTTCCGCTGTCCCAGCCCTGACGGCACACGTCCGAAGGACTTTTAACCCTGATGGCAGGGAATTTATTACAACCAAAGGAGCAGAGAGAGAGGAGGATGTGCTTTGCAGGATCTAGCAGAGGATCACTATTTGCCCTTCCAAGTGCTGAAAACTAATCCCCCCCTCCCCCTTTTTATCCCATTGAAAACTTGATAGAACCTCCTAGTGCTTTGCAGTTGAAATTGGCAGGTCTTAAATTAATTGACTGCAATTTTACACAGCAACACGTTTAGCTGCGAGCTGGCCCACAGCCCGCTTGGCTTGCCACCACTCCCCAGACACTTTTCAAGCAACCTCCAAAACTTCATAACACATCTAAGGCGAGGCGAGCAGGCTGCCAACGTGACCCGCTCCCTGCCAAAAACCAGCCCTGCCTCCCCGCGCCCCCGCCCCGACCCTGCTCCAGCTCCTCCGTTGTTTTCTCCTGCTCTCATTAATGGCTTCTTAAATTATTCTCATTGTCTCTGAGGATTTTTGCTCCTCTGTACGGCAAGGAGCATGGGGCAGGCTGGGTTACAGGCCTGCTGCTTTGCCATGGAAACGGCAGCAGTGGGACCCATGTGCGCGACAGGGGCGAGAAAAGTCAGGGTGGTTTGTTTTTTTCTTATTTCGATCCATTCCTGCTCTCCTCCCACTTAACACCCTGAAGGATGAAGCCCAAAGCAAAATAGGACAATGCAGTGGCCAGTCTGTAATGTCCCCATCCAGGGCTGAGAGCTTAGGGTAACGCAAAAACAAACCCCAGCACCCAGAAACGTGATGGTGCCTGCAATTCACTTCCAACCCACCCAAAAAAACCCTGTGCTCTACTTAGGAGAGGGTGTTAGGCGAGGGTCTGAGCTGGCATTGGTGCTTGCACAGGGCCTGCCTACAACCCAGCCCCCAAAACACAGGGCTGGTCTCGGCTCAAACTCTCTGAGCCTCCCTGTGAGCTCCCACGAGATGCTGCTGCCACTACTGCCTCGGCCAAGTGCGAGCCCCAGCGATGAGTCAGCCCCAGCTCCCAGCCCTAATCTAATCCCGTCCCCAGTGCCGGGCAGCTTTCCAGGACATGTCTGCAACATGAAAGGCGCGCTCTCGCCGCACTGCCGGGTCGAGGGCTGGAGGAGGAGAGGGGAGGATTGCTCCAGCTCTGCCTAGGACTTGGGTCAAGCAGCTGATGCTCCACGAAAGCCAAACTGGGGGTGGGTTGTTTGTGTGATTTCATTGCTTGAACAAACAGCAACATCCTGCATGTGATTAAGAGCCTTTATGAAAAACACACCAGCACAGAGCCCCACAGCTGGGGCCAAAGGTACGGCTGCGGCTGGAAGGCAGAACACAGCAGGGCTTGGCCTCACTGGGGTGAATGGTGCTCCCAGGCAAATTCAGGCAGACTCAGCATCCCAGGGGTGTTTCAGATGATGCATGCAGACAGACATCCCTCCCAGGAAATCATCTCCCCCATAAAATGTCGTTTTTTTCATGCCAACCTTCCCAAGCCCTCACTTGTTCTAGGGAGCAAGAGGCACAGCAGGGCTACCAACAGCTCATGAGTCATGTAGAATGGCTGCACCAGGAGAGGCAGCCAAGGTGCTAACACTACTCTGAAGCATTAATTCTTTCCTTTATCACGTTCTGCCCCAGGATATCAAAGTACTCCATGCATGCCTATAGCTTGCTCCTCCTTTTGGCTGTGGGCATCGCCATCCACAGATGGCATGTTTCAGAGGAGAAACTAGCGGCACAGGCAGGAAAAGCAAACTGACCACAGTCCATCCCTCTCCTGAAAAAGGGAGGATTTCAGTCCCTGCCAAAAACCAGGACTTGCCTGGACTCGTCCAGCCATCATCTCTGCAGCCCCTGCCCTCTGCTCCAGCAGAACTGCCTCTGGGGAGCCACGCCAGGAAAACACATGCTTTTGTTTAAAGAGCACAGGCTGAGGGGGGAGAAAAAAGCACTTAAACGTTACACACACACACACCAAATGAAAAAGAAAAAACCTTAAGTTTTGAAGTTGTTTCTCTTTGGCAAGGTTCAAAATAGGGCAAGGTTTTTGGTTTTGCTGGGAGGCTTTAAAAAAAAAAATGTATTTCATCCAAACCATCCTTGAAACATTCTTGACATTTATTAACATAAACTTTTCCTCCAATTAACTGCTTCTATATAACTATCATTTTCCTGATTAAAAACATCACCAGAAACTTGAAAGCTACAAAAAAAGGCTTGCTTGCTCCCTTTCTCCCTGCTCCTGAGCATAAACAGGGAGGTTAGTGGGGATCAGAAGCAACAGTTCTGACTCAACAACCTTGGCCTGCAAGAGCTGCCACCTGTGGCAGGGACACCAAGGGCAAGATCCAGAGCTCACTAGATGCTTTCAAAAATACCCCAGCTCTGCAGCTACACAGACTCAGAAACACACTACAGACCAAGTCTCAGCTGAAAAATCACGTTCTTGCGGATTTGGGCTGGGTGCCAAGGCTTTCACAGCACAGTGGTGAGGATGCTCACACAAGCGCAGTAGCACATGCTGAGGGGGAAACAAAACTGAGCAGAGGTGAGCAGAGATGTTTCCATCCCATGATGGAGGCATCAACAGCAAAATGAAGCCCAGGTCTTGTTTCAGCAGCCTGGGCCAGCAAGTATCAGGTAGAAAGGGAACCCCAACTGTGGTATGAAAGGACAAGGCTGCAGAGGGGAAGGCAAACCAGGATGCTGGACTCTGTGAAGGGGCACAGAGGAAGCCCCTAAGCACTCCTTAAATCAAGTAGGACTCAGTTACTCTCCATCTCCAGGATCAGCAGCTAAAGAAGAGACAAGGTGCAAGAGGACATGCTTGAGGCAATGCAAACAGCACACCCATGGGGAACACAGGCTGGAGGTGCCACCTCAGGCTGTGCCAGCGCCCATACAGCCTCCAGCCAGAAATGCTGATACTGGCATACAGCTGGGTTAGTACAACTTACAGAGCCCTCCTGCAGATGATGGTGGTATGGCATCATCAAGAAGGTGTGCCCTTAGTCACCAAAATGGACCACATTTTGAAGTTTAAGCAAGGACACTTCTCCCCTACTCGTCCCCCCTCCTCCATCCCTATGCCAAAGGTAGCAATTTTTGCCCTCTTTTAAAACAAGAAGCCACCAGAGGAAGAAGTCAAAGTTCACACATCCTGCACTGAAGTGGACTGGACCCCTGGGAGAAGAGCCCAGCCCAGGCATCTCATTCCCAGGTTATTTGCTCCAGTTGCAGGCTCACAGTTTCCCACCAGCAGATTCGGGGTGGGTGGAAGGAGAGGCAGGAAGGAAACCCCAAGCTGAGACAAGGAGTGTTTATCTCACCTGCTAGAAGAGAAACACATCTTTAATTTTAAATGTTGAGCATAAAAACAGATCCCTCGAGGCTCATAAACATACCAGAAAGAGAGGGAGAGTAACATGGAGAAACCCTGGGGAAATAAACAGAGAATTCAATTTGGGACATTTCCATCCCTCGCATGGGGTGGGAATCAGCTTGCATAGGCCATACAGGAAAGGTGCAGTTTTGGGGATTTTGGGTCTTTTCAAGGGATTTTGCTCATTTCTCACAAAAGCCATCGCATCCCCCCTGACCCAGGAAGGCAAGCACAGTGGCAGTGAGCCAGATCCCATCCAGTATTTCCATCCAGAGGGGCTGAGACTGCTCCCCTCACTCTGCCATGAGACCTGCCATGGCAGCCCACTGCCTGCACCCCCTCAGCCCTCCCACCGTGCCCACCACCCCCAGGGTCCTGCGCCCCAACTTCCTCAGCAGGGATGCTGTGCCTTTCTGAGTGGCTGCATCCATTCCACCCTCACTAAGACACCTGCTTTCCGTAGCTAATGACAAATGCAGCCACCCTGGCCAAGAAACAGGCCTATTTTTTGATGCTTTTAAAGAAAAATAAATACAGATAGATAGATAGATATATACACATGCACATCAAAACAGCATCATATTTTTCCTCCATGATTTTTTTCAGTTGCATTTTGCTCAACAGCTACTAGTTAATTTTTGACTGCTGTCAATGGAAAGCAAAACCAGGGGAGCAAGTGAACAACCAGGCACTGACCCAGCCTCTGAAACCAGCAGATCTGCTGCCTTCACAGCTTCCAGGACTGCAAACTGTTCAACAGGCCTCAAGCTTGCTTGCAAGCACCCAAGTCATGCACAAAATCCACTCTCACAAGGATTTTATTACATCTTGCAGTGAAAATTTAGCTTTAAGTCCTAGCTGGGAAGAGCATCACCAGTGACATGAATTTGGTGGATCTCAGGTTTCAGTACAGGTTGCTGCTGGGAGGATTGTGAGGATGCAAGAAGGCCAGGGAAGACTTTGGCAAATGAGAAAAGCTGAGCTGGAGAGACATGGATGCCATTTCCTTCGGAGTGGGAAAGAGGAAGTGCATCCACCCCAAAGGAAACGGCATCCATGAATCTCCAGCTCCCTCCTTCTCAAACTTGCCTGAAGAACAGCCAGAGCAAAATCATCCACACATACATTTAACATCATCCCTTCACCTGCCACTGCTCACACAGTTCCAGAGGTCCATCACAACTACAAGGGCAACAAGTTGTCCCCAAAAAGGCAAAGAAGCCCCTTACCTGGGCAGCCACCCAGCCCAGCAAGCAACACTGCCTGTATTAAGGCTACAGCTACAGTAGCACCAGGTTTGCTTTGCAGATGCTGGCACATAATTAAGATCTACAGGGTTCTGTTCAGGCACAGTCTGAAAATCACTTGGGGTCTGCTGTGGCCCCTGGTGCGATAACTGTGCCGACAGCAGAGGGAGCATTAAACTCATTGCCCACGGGAAAGTGTGGGGAGTGATACCCATGTTCCTATAATCCTTGTATGGGTAGGATGAGCTCATTAGCCTTCTGGCAGTCATCCTAGGAGAAGGACAACTCTGATTCCAAACCTGGGCAGATGGAGCTCGTTTAGCCCTGGAAGACCTTCCATCTAAGAGGTTAAACCTCTGCCCTAAGGACCTCGCTGCCAGCGTCCAAGCTTGCTAGGCCCTGGCAGATGAACCTTAGGACTAAAGGGTGGGTCCAGCTCTGTGCATGCTGTGTCTCACCTAAAAAAAAATCCATAGCGCAGGCTCTAGGGTGCTATCTGCTATCCTCTTTTTATCAGCATGCTTGGAAAAGGCGCTGATGAGGAGTGTGGATGGAGCCCTCCCTGGATCTTCGTTCGCGAAGCCTAGCCACGACGACGACAGGGTTCTGTCAATCACTGAGGGGAAAGAAATGGCAAGGAAACCTCTCCTGGATGTGTCACTGGCGCCAGGGTGCCCAAGGGATGCTGGTGGGGTGGCACAAATCCAATCCATGCCTGAAGAAAGCAGCCAGGCTCTCTGCCCTCCAAACTGCCTCTTCTCACCTGCTTTGTGACCCATAACCCCCTAAAGACAAGTCTGTGCTCTCCCAGTGCAGCATCACCCCTACGTCTTGCTATCAAGGGAACAGCCTCAGATACTGCAACCCAGGGCAGCCCTGGAGGCAGATGGGGTGCTACAGCACTTGTGGCTTCAATCTGGCACTCCAAAGCAGGGGTTGTAGGATGAGAGTGTGTTTGCACACCTCATCACGGAGGAGAAGCCCTACAGGATGCAGATCCAGCATAAGGAAATGGCTCCACTCCCTCCTCTGTGCTCTGCCTTCCCTTGCCCAGTGGCATCCTGAGGACCAGCAGGGAAAAGAGGTCTCCAGGATCGGCTGGAGATCAGCAGCAGGATGGCCAGGAGCCTTCTGCCTGGACCCATTCATTGCCAAACCCTCTGCTGGTGCCCAGTCCTGAGGGGCAACTATCTGACCTCAGCAAAAAGCCCTCCCAGCAAGGACCCCCTGCTAGGGGGCTGGGAGGGGAAAGGACCTTCCTGGGGCTTCTGGCAAAGGGAGGCAAGGAGGGACCAGCGAAGGCAGAGCCTGCAGAAAGCAAGCCCCTTTCCTGCCCCAGAACACTCTCACTAACTCTTCCCCTCCCATGTAAATCACGGAGTTTGGACCCACCAGCTCTCAGCCTTCACTGCAGCAGCATTGCAGAGCAAGGCAAGAAAACTGCACACCAAGAGCACATCCAGCTTGGGGAACAGCAGGACAACTCCACACCCCCTTTCCCCTAGAGCATCAACCTTTCCCCAGCTTGTCCCCAAAGAGGGACCACCAGGCAGGATGAAGCAGCATCCCTGCTACCCTGGAGCCATGCACAGCCATGCTAGCACACAAATTGCTTCATTAAATGTCGTTGCATTAAGCCAGTTTCATGAATTTAACATTGTCCCTGGACTATTGTTTGCCTGAAAATTAAATTATGGCAACATTTATTGTTTCAACAAGTCTGTCAGTTAGGGATGAGGCCAGAGGAGAGGATGCAGGCATAGGCAGGTGATGCCATTTTGCAAGTGGGGTTCCTGCAGGCCGGTGGCTCTGGTAACTACTTCCTTCATTGGGGAGAGAGAAGGGAAGAATTAAGCCAACATACTGTTTTAACCAAAGCCAACCGATGCCAGCTGTGGAGAAGAGAGGCAAGCTGCCCAGGAAGGGAAATGGAAACTATTGCCCTTTTGGAGTGGATAAAGGCTCTGACTGGTCCCAGCAGCAACCAGCTGTCATGGCAGAGCATCATTCAGTACCTCTCTGGGCAGCACAGACCCAGGCTACATCCACAGGAGGAGCTCAGCGTGGCAGTCTGGGGCTTTTTGATCTTTCCAGATTACAAAGCTTTGCCGCATACAGGAACACTCTGAAAAATTTCTCATTTATTCTTCCTTTTCCCTTGAGCAGCTCCTCTCTGCAGTATCAGAAACAAAGGTGACAACCTTTCGCTTTGTAAAGAAAACCGTCAAGCAAAGTGGACTATAAATAGCACCCAAAACTGACCTGCATCCCCAGCCGAGGGGAATGAAATGAAGATGAGTGAACGAAGAGCTTCAAGGTCAGAGAGACTTTTTTTTTCCCCTTTGTTCAAGGTCTGGTAATTTTTATCCACACAGGAGAGCAATCCAAAATACATCATTAGGATTATAGCTAATAAAAACCACGCGGGCTTTTTTCAGCCCAGTGTCATTTCCTTTGCCTGTATGGGGATTACAGCAGGAGGGAGATGCTTCCCCCAGCACCAGCTCTACCAGCATGACCTCTCCTTGTATCCCCTGTATTCCCGCACCAAGTGTCCTGGTCATGCCAGATCTGTCTCAGAACAGAGCAACCAACCGATGCTGCCCTCAAGAGCACAAAGCGTGGCAAAATCAAAGTGCTATCCCATTATCCTGCCTTTCCCTGCCAGACCATAGGGATGTTCCCCACCACCTCAGCCTGTCCTCAGTCTGCAGAGAGCCGGCTTGTCACACAGCGCTGGCTCTCTTCCTTCTCTCCAGCTGCTAAATGGCATTAAAAGAACTAAGCATTCATTAAATAAAACTTTCCCACTACTGCTTCCCATGTAGACAATTACTCTCACTGCCATGGGGAGGTTTTGTGCTGGTAGCTGGTCCATGGGTGTACAAAGCGCAGGGAGGTGCCAGGATCAGCTCTGGTACAGTACGGGCCACCCAGGGAAAGCGCCCGAGGGCCCCAAAATCCAGTGCCAAGCCCCAAACAATAGCACTGCCCCTGCCCATCATGTTCCCCACTATGCCTTGCTGCAGCCCCACTTTCTCCCTCCAATCTCGACCCAATTGCAATAGCTAAGGAAAGGGAGAGGAGGGGTTATGGGGAAACTTCCCAGCATTGGAAGCAGCTGAGAAGGATTCAGAAAGGTCTATTCAGTGCAAAGCACTTCAACACCACTCATCTAATCAGTCAGTGGTCAGGTATGGAACCCTCAAGGATCTTCCAAAGGAGGAGAGGAAGAATGTGGGGCTAGGGTGCAGCAGCTGGAGCTATTTCAAGCTCTTGTGGGGGTAGGAGAGATAAAAGAGAAAGGCAAAAATAGGGAAAACAAGTAAGACTGGGAAATGTTTCCTTTGGGCTCTGATGCTTCTTCTGCCCCTCCCGAGATTCTTTGCCCTACTACACCATTCCAGCTCTGCCCAGCAGTCAGCTCCAGTTCACTCTCAGCCACAGAACTGCATCCAATCAAGGGATTACAGTGAGAAATCATCAAACTCATTTCATTGTGAAGTGCCATCATGTAAAATGTTAAGCATTATCCTTATTGTGGTAGCCTAACCCAGGATTACCACACAGGCCTTGAAGGCTGGAAGACCTCTTTCCTTAGCCAAGTGGCACCTCTAAAACCTGGTTCCATGGGTCTAACTCCACTGCCTCTTGATGAGTGGAGCTCCCACGTATGTTCTTATCCATGAGGCACAAAAGCATTACCAGCGTAGCCCTGGTCCTCAGGTTTGTTTGCCCTATATCACACAGGCTAAATATGACCCAGGTAAGATGCAGGCTGAGCACTCCAGTCCCACTCCAGGTGCTTCTTGGATACTAGATAGGATGGAGTTTGACTCCTGTCCCAAACTCCACCATCTAAGCAAGGTTAGACCCTGGGAGAAATAGGGGCAACAGTCCCAAGCGTCTGCACCCTCACCACCACCCCAGCAACTGTCCCAGCTCCTCCACCTCCATATTTCACCCCACAGTGCCGATCCCATGGGGCACCTTCCTGTTGTCTTCCACATCAGTACTAGCCTGCTGTTAGCATCCATTCTCCTGCTCCGTTTCAGGAAAACCCATTATTACCAAGGGCAGGGAATAACAGAGGCCAAACCTCTGGTCCTGGACCTGCAGTGGAGACAAATGGCCCCCACATGTGTCAAAGCCTCAGAGATGGATGATGGGCTCCAGCAGTCTACATCCTGAATCCACAAGTGCCACACTCCACCTCCACCTTGCCTCTTGACTTATGACAGATTTTCCTCCCAGTTCAGCAGGGAGAAGCAGCTAGGTCAACCCACGGGGACCGGAGATGGCTGACTTTCCCCACTGCCACATCTCTCTACCTGAGGCAGTGCTGGGACTTGTAGAGAACCAGACAACAGCGAAACCAGCTTAGCCCCTGCTGAGCATGCATCTTTCCTCCTCCAGCATCTTCCCTCTTCCGGCATCTTCCCTCCTCCAGCAGGCCACAGGCTCAGGGCAAATTCCTCAGGCACCATTAAATCTGGGTTAATGGGGCTGCACAAAAGCGAGACAGGACACCAGCACGGCCTATTCCCACTCAGGCATACCCACAGCCCCTGCCTCCCAAACCACTGCCTGCCTGATGAGCCACCGGCTCCCTGCATCCTCCCTCTTCTCCACTGCCTTTGGTGGGAGACCAGGGCTATTCTCCCACCTGAAAAGCCAAAATTAGTCAGTGTTTGTGCCAGTGAATAGGCACAATGGCTCCAACTGGAGGGACCCAACAGAGCTGGGGCCTCCCAGCTCATTTCCATCTCAATGGGGTGGCTTTTCACCCTGCCCTGTCCCCATGGGGCCACTGCAGACACAAGTTCCAAAGCAAGAGTCTTGCTCCTGCTCTTCCCAGCAGAACAGGGGGCACAGGCAGGGGCCACAGCCCCACATTTGGGGACACAGAGATGCAGAAGAAAATGCTCAGCAGCTTCATGCTTCACCAACCAAACCAATCCCACCGGCCAGGAGGGAAAACACAGCGCTCGTTGCTGGCACTGCACGGCCCCAGCGATGGGAAAGTCCACATAGCCCTTTTCCTAATGCAGGCCCCCAGCAACTCCTGGTCCAGAGGTTTACGGGGGTGCTCAGCACCCCCACCAACAACCCCAAAGCACCACTTTTCCACCTTGCTCTCCCAGTGCTGCTGAGCCATGGCCACCACTGCCTTACACAGCCCTGCAACCAGTAAAAGCACACAGACACAAACCTGCAGGCTCTTGTTTTTACCTTTCCCAGCCCTATTTCCACTCTGTTTCCAGAGTGGCAGCCCCTGCCAGGACATGGAATGGTCTGCAGGGACCAGCTCACACACACCTGCCAGCTCCAGAGCACACCCCATGGGGCAGCATGAGCAGTCTCAGGGGCTGCTGAGAGGCGTTTTGCCCTCAAAACCCCCTTTTCAGGGCAAATTAAAGCCATGTTTGCACTCAGAAGCCCTTTTGAAGATGTGGTATCTTCAGGATTTGCCCTCATCCCTGAGCCTCCTCCAGCTTGTGCTCCCCAAAAGTCACCTTGCTCTGACACTGGCAAAGCCTGGCAGCTGCGCTGCCTTCCCACTGGCGGCAGCCGGAGCGGGCTGATGGATGCGGGTTAGGCGGCACACTGCCCGCGGGTGCCCGGCGCCGCAACCGGGGAGAGGCCAGACCTGCACAGTCAGCGTTTTTGGCAGGGAACGCTGGAGCAGGACTGCCTGCACTGCCTCCTCGGCTGGCTGGAAGCCAGGCTCCCAGCCCTGCTCACCTGCCGGCTTTGTGCAGAGAGCAGAGCAGATGGGGGGAAAAAAGAAAAAAAAAAAAAGAGTTATGGCTTGTGAGTCAAAAAGCCTGGGGCACGAGGAGTGGAAGGAGTGGGGTTTGGGGGAGGGAGTCTCCTGACACCTCCTCTCTTTCCCCAAGGCTGAAAGAGTGTGCTGGAGCATCCCTTGGAGAGCCTGAAGCACAGAAAGGTTCATCACCATCCATCCCGCACGAAACCCAGCGGCATTCCCCTCCAGGAGTCACTCGAGGACGGAGCTGGCAGCTGCCTGCAGCCCCGGCCTCGGCGGTCCCCAAGGCCAACGGTTCACGATGAATTTCTAATTGTTTCCTCCAACAATGAGACATCCTGTTCGGAGCCGGGCGGCTCAACAAAGCACGACGCTGGGAGCGGGGCCTCTTCCTGCTGAGCAGGAACGGGGCGATACCGACTGCTCCCCGCCACGAGCAGGGGAATGGGAAGGCTCTGCCCCCCCCTCCCCATCACCCCATCCACTTAACACGGCAGCTCTCCAGCCTCCACCTTGATTAAAACAGCTTAACGACTCCGGCAAGAGCTCTCGAGGGGGTGGGGAGCCGCCGAGAGGTATTTGATGGATTCACTTTGGCAACCGTCAGCTACCTTGTCATGCCAATAAAATTATTGCCATTGATTGGGGAAAGGCACAGACGCATGCTCTGAGGAGCTAATCTCCCTCTCAGGGCTGGGCGCAGGCATCCACAGGGGCTGTGTGCATGTGGGGAGGGGGCAATGGGTCCCGAGAGAACGGGATGAGGATGGAGTGGGAGAGGGCAGAAGGAAGAGGCAGGAGGACAAAAGGCCCTTGTGCCAAGCAGCCAGCTGGGGAGAGGCAGTAACACGGGCAGGAGAGGATCTCCAGGGGCTGCACTGGTAGGGTCGATGCTCGAGAAGCCCTCAAGGGTCACCGGTTGACACCACAGGGATCAGGGCAGGATTCATGACCCAAATCTGCTTCCTCACACCCTGAAAACAAGTATGTTGAGGCAACAGGGTCACGAGGGGTGGCCGAGCCCTACTGTGCACTCCAAGAGCCGGATTTCATGTGCCGAGACACAAAGGGTCCCTTTTCAGCCAGAGCTGCTTACCCTCAGCACTAAGCACAGGGTGATGCAGGGAGAGATACCAGTGAAGCAGGCACAGAGCCTGTCGGCTTCTCCTTCCAGTTTATGTGTACCATGATCAGGTCATGCATCATACCCAAGAGGCTGACACATGGGGGATTTTGCAATGGGAAGAGAGCCAGCAGTCAACAGTGAAATTCCCAAAAAGCCTCTGTCAGCAGCTCCCTCTCCTCACAGAACCTATCTTCAGGTCATACTGCACAAGCACAACAAGGCTATGAATGCACCAAAGCATCCTTCTCAAAGCTTTAAGAGAACGCAATCAAAGAAAGTCCCTCCATGGGCTGCCAAATCTGGCTCCCCAAAGTAAGCCCATCTCTCTGCCCTTGGCAGGACATGGGGCTGGAGGGGAGCCCCTCAACCCTTCCCAGGATAGGAGAGGAGCACTATGCCTATTGTGCAGGGAGGGGATGACCCAATTAGCATGAAGAGTTTATTTATTATTATTATTAAAGTGGAGAAGCCAAAGAAGCCAGACATGGGGCCAGTTCAGCTGTGCTTTCCGTGGGAGAGAATAAACAAGCTGCAGCAAGCACGAGCCCTGGGGGGGAGCAGATTCCTGACAGAGACACATCCTGATGCATTCACACCCCAGGCCAGCCAGTTCCAGGACAGGGCAGGATGCTGCAGGGATTACAGTGGCAACTAGGCAGCCAGATAATCCTCAAAAAAACCAAAAGCTTGGCTGGCTGTATGTGTAGCCCAATGCCATCCTGGCTACGATGCACTGTCTCATGACCAATTCCACCTTAGGGATCTCCAGCACCTAGATCCCAGGTGGTTCTGGATATCTCCTGCGGGGCTGTGGTAGGAGCAACAGATCACAGCCTTCTGCTGCACAGCAGTGGGGAGACAGCAGTGGTCAGGGAGTCACTATCTGCTCCGAGGGAGGAGCTCAGCTCATCCCCCCAAAAAAACCCAAGTGGCACCCAGAACTGGGTCAAGCCACAAGGGCCACACCACAGCTCAGTGGAGCCCTAAGGCAGGCAGTGCCGTGTTTGCATAACGAGTAGCAGATGGCAAGCTAAGGAGGGCAGCCTGGTCTCTGCACTGCACCTCCCAGGATGCCCCATTGCCCAGGCTCCCAGCCGCCAGCCCAGCACTGTGCAGTTATTGGACCATCAGCACACCCCCTCCAGCATCAATGTTCTTCCCTCTCTCCACACCACACCTCAGGCACACCCAAACTCAAGTCCTTGGCACACACAGGTTAAGAGGTGACTACAGGTGTGGTGTCAAACGTGACTTTCCAGCACATGACTGTGCATGCCTACTGCAATTACACATGCAGCTTTCTGTCCACTCCAAAAATAGAAAAGTCAACCTGGGAAAATGACAACTGCCCAATAGAAAGATTGTCAAGCGAGGACAGGTGGTTTCCAGGAAAAACCCAAGCATTAGGAAGTAAGACTCCCTTCCTTGTGCAAATATCCCCCGGACATCCCCACTGCAGCATGCTCATGGCTTGTGTCCCCACATCACTTCCCCATCCACAGTGTTCTCAGACCACAGGGTGCATGGCTGGGTCCTCAACACACCATCTCAGGAGCACAGAGGAAGTGTTTCATGGCCAGGCCCAGCAGTGTGAGAAATCATTCCCGCATTGCTCACCCGGGCAGCAGCAGAATTACCCAAGCGCCCCAATCCCATGACTGCTGGCACAGAGGACAGCAAGCACGAGGGGCAGAGGGCTTTCCAAGCCTGGCCTCTCCACATAACTCAGGGCCAGCCAAAGGTAACCACCTGCCTGGTAACCCTGCAGGGACAAGCTGAGGGCGGGCTGCCATGAACTTCACTGCTGTGACCCTGAGCATTCTACTCAGGGTCCTCTTTCTCCATCCCCACTGATGCCTCCCCATCTCAGCCCACAGCACCCATCCCACAGCCCATTTTGCAAATATGACACTGCTTCCAACATCCTTCCACCCCCTTCCAAAAATTATGATCTCCCTTCAGCTGTGGCAGCAGCAGGTGCTGCCCAGCACCCCAGCCTCATGGGCAGCAACTGTTGGCAGCAGGACTAAGGAGAGGCTGCAGGGCAGCCACAGGCTCGTGTGGCTTTTTTGGGGGGGACAAAGGGAGGCTCTGTCTACACACAACAGCCTGGACAAATGCTGGGCATGGAAGCTGCCATCCAAGGAAAATCCAGACGCAGCAGTGACTCTGCCCTGACCTTACCCCAGCCCAGATGGTGAGCTCAGTGCCCCTGCAGCAGAACAGCATCCATTACAGGGCTCCTGGGGATGTGAGCACCCAGCTGTCAGCACAGCCCTCCCTCCCCAAAGGAAATGCCATGGAGTGCTGGCAAGGGCAGGGGGGACAAGCAGGGGGGCAGGAAAGCCACCAGACCGCACTAAGCCTAACATAGGTGCTTGCCAAGGGGATGGTGGGAAACGGCAATGGCTTAAAAGCAGAGGGATTGTGACTCCTGCTGAGAGATGCACCTCTCCTGCACCCTCTGCCTGGGGGAGCCACCTTGGCCACCTTCTCCTGTAGTCCTGCCAGGTGTTCCAGCCCCTTGCTGAGGACACATCAGCACCACTTGGGGGACAGGTCAGCAGTCCCCATATCAGCACTCCCCAGGCAGGAAGGGAGCCCTCCCCTGTCTCCTGTCTTGCCAGCAGCCAGGCAGCAGGATCAGGTAGCTGCTGAGGCAGCGCTTTGCCAGGCTAGCCAGGCAGGGGCTGCCGCAGAAAGGCTGGGCTATCCACCCCAAGGTCACAGCAGGGGACGAGGGGGGGACCTGGCAGTGCAGGGCTCAGAGCCTGCAAAGTGTTCCCACACTGGTAATGAAGAGCTCTCCCAAACCCAGGGGTTTTGGGGGCTCCAGGTAGGAAAAGGCTCCAAAACCTGCCTGGCATGCAAGGAACACAAAAACCTGACTCATGCTGGGACAGGCCCAAGATCCTCCTCTTCAGGGCCAGAGAGCCAGACCAGCTCTTTGGGGCACCAAGTTTAGAAACCAGCAAAATTAAAGCTGGGGAAAGCCCTGCAGGAGAGCAGGATGCTCAAACCACACATGAGCTCAAGGTCCTCAGCCACGACTTTTTTTCTGTCAATTTTCTTGAGGGTTTGAAAGAAAAACAGTAGAAGAGAAAAAATGTGACTGAGCAGAGCAGCACATCACCTTGTACAGGATACTTTGCGCATGGGGCAGAGTATGAAAGAAATGGGCTAACAGAGGAGCTGCAACTGCATGTGTGGGTCTCACTGGTGAGGCAGCAGGTCTGCTGGGGCACCCCTGCCAGACATACACCCCAGATCACTGCTTGCAAGTGGATCTGAAGATGCAAAGACCAGAGAAAAACTGAAAAAAGGAGGAAGAGGAAAAAAAATCTGCCATGTAAAAAGAAACCGCCAGTCCCTCTAGATAAACGAGGAACTAGAGGTGTAACACTGTCCCTATGGCTTTGTAAACCCTCCTCCAACATGCTCCTTCCTTCCCAACCCAATTTAAACCCTCCCATCTGGAGCCCAGTGCCAACAGAAGCCACCAGCAACATGACACCAGTCCCTCCAGATCCCTCATTGATCCAGAAGGGAGGATGAGCTACCTCTATCAGCTCCCCTCAGCCCTGGCACTGCTGTGGACTCCCCTTGGAGGACCACAGAAAACCAAGCAGAGGATGTGGATCTGGAAAGGACCACCAGCATCATGCCCCCTCACTCCAACACATGCTCCCCATGTCCTCTCTGCCCCTAAACATGCTCCTAACACAGAGGGCCACAGGCAGGGCAAGTGGGACATTGGGGGCCTATTGTCCACAACAGCACTCTGTTCATGATTGCTGCCAGGAAAGTCACCCTGACCAGCACAGATCAGGTGAAGAAGCAAAAATGCAGGGTGCTGTGTCCAGGACCAGCTGCTGGAGCACCTCACAAGCCACAGAACAACCAACCAGATCCTTCAGCCAAGCCCCAGTCCTCTTGCCCCTGGCAGACACCATATCAGGACCTTTGTGCTGTCTTTCCCTGGCTGAGGATGCAGTTAATGCAAGCTGTGTTTATACAGGGCATGTACAGCTGTAATTACAGGCATGATGTTATGATAACAGGAAATCCGTGCCCTGTGGAGATACAGGCAGAGAAAGGCACACATGGAGCTATTTGCTAATTGCCACCAACAAGCAGAGTCTTTTTCCATGGAAGGGTACAGGGAGAGAACTTTTCCCTGCACCTGGCTGGAGCCACCAGCATCCACCTCCATCCACCCTGCCCAGGTCAATGGCAAAGCCATATGGACCTGCACAGATAGAGCCTGGCCCGTGGCAAACACAGGGCAAATCCACACATCCTGAAACACAATGGGACAGGCTTTCATCCACCAGTGACCAGGACTCAACTTCTCTAGGTTATAACCAATCCAAAACACAGAGGTTTTGTAAACCTGTTTGGCAGAGAGGAGACAAAGGGAAATTGCCCCTCACTGGCCCTTTGCATGTACCCACAAAGTGCTGGCAAGGTGAAAGGTCATACATCCCCATCAGCATCACCAGGTGCTCTCCTACCTTTTTGATCTTCCCACTCCGCGTGCCTGCAAAGACAACAGTTTGTCCTCTGTAGTCATAGGCAGCCACTGAGGTCATCCCATCCTCCTTATCCACAAAGAGTGGGGTCCCCTCGATAGTGACGGTCCCACCCAGCGGCTGGTTAAAGTCCTGGCCACAGAAATTGTCATCGATCTGCAGTGGCTGTTGGAAGAAAACAGAGGAGACATGAGCTTTTTGCCAGTGCTTCGACGTGCCAGACCTCCTGGATGGCCATCAGCCATCTCCCACCTCCACCCCATCAGCTATAGCAGCTTTGGTAGCCTCATTCCTTGCCCCTCCTGTCCCAGCCATGTCACCTAACAGCTAAGGGAAAGCATGAGCTTACGCTTCCCTAAAATCCTCCACATGCTCAAGTAAGGCACTTGGGATACATCCAAGGCATGCAGCCCCTCTCTATATCTGAACAAGCTTTGCAGACCAAGGCCAATGCTCTCAGTCCTCTGCATCTTACAGAGCAGCACTTACAAACACAGCGGGAGCCAACACACTATCCCTGCTCCCCCTCCATTCCCTGCTGCCATCTCAGACACGTGGGATTCCAGCACGAGCTCCCCAGCACATGCACCTCTCCCCTCTCCTCCTCACCCTGGCGCTGGCTTCAAAATGAAAACGGCTTGGCAGTAAGGCAGGAGGGGCCGAACCCTGCACCCCAGTTTTCCCCCAGAGACAAAACACTTCCCAGCCAAGGCCGTGCCAAGACAAACGGGTCTGAGCTCCTGAAAGAGCCTCACTTCACATAGCAGAGCCTCCAGCAAACACACTACCCACCTGCCAGCCCTGTTCCTCCTCCCGTAGGAACGCCTTTGGGAAATCCCCGCATTTTTGTCGTGCTACCTTGCCCCAGACAAGATGCTGGCTCAGCCAGCTGCCTCCTCGGTTCAGCGATCAGCCACAGGTCTGGGAAGCTTTTGCAAGCTCTGCCCAGCAAGAGGCAGAGGCAGGGCTGCATTGTTCCCTCTCCACGATCAGGGCTGCAGCAGAGACCTCCACTGATGATGGTCACCTCAATGGGAAAGGCAAAACCAGAGGGGATGCCCCCTGTGAAAGATGGGATGCAGGAGCAGGACCAGCTCCACAGCACTCAACCCCTCCCCTCCATCAAGCATCCTTATCACATACCCCTAACCTGTTTAGCAGAACAACAGACCCTGGCCACAGATATCCAGCCTGGGGGACACATGGGCCTCCTAAAGGTCCCATGCTAGACAATGGCTTCCCATACTTGCACAGCACCAAGAAAATCCACCTGGCCCATCCCTGGCAGCAAGGGGCTCCAGGCCAAATACCCAAGAGTGGAAGTAAGGCTGGGTGCAGGAGCTTAGGGTGGCAAGGCAGGCATGGCCAACGGGGAGGCAGCCTGCCCCATCACAGGATTTTTCTGCTTCACAAGATTCCTTACGTAAGTTTGAATGTAAAGGGGAAAGAGGTTTTTTGGCAAGCAGCAGCCTCCAAATGCATGCCAGTCCCCAAGGGGTTTTGATTCCATACAGCATATGCACAGAGCATATGGGAAAATGCCGAGCTCCCAAACTCCACGTACACAAGGGCAGTATGCAGCTCCACAATTCCCACTCACCACTGCCTGGGAAGTGAGGGTCAGCCTAGACTGGCTCCTAGCAGCAACCTACAGTCACACACAGTGAGGAGGGAAACCATGGCAGTTTTCCATGCTCTGGCACAATGCACTTGCAGCCACAAAAGCTTCATCCTCCTGCAGCCATGGTGAGGTTGCTCGCCCTCCTCAGAGTGCCACCACACTGGCCCCAAGGCAAATAGTCCTGTTCCCAGCTGCAGTGGGGACTCAGTGCTGTGACACACATTTGACCTCCCCAGGCAATCTGGGAATGCTGGGCTGCTTCCTCAGTTACTCTAACCGCTGTGCTGGGTGCCTGAGTTAGCATACAACCAGAGATCAACTCCCTTCCCTGCCTGACCTTTGCTCATTCTTCCCTAAACTGGGAGAACTCCTAGTCAGGAGTGAGAGACTGGGATTTCCACATCAGGAACATAGGGTACCACGTGTTTCTGCAACCAGAAGAAAAGGGGGGAAGGGGAATTAGGACCTTGTAAGTGCCCTTTCCTATCCATCAGACAACACATACCCTAAACATCCCCCTTTCCATCACCAGGCTAGACATTTTAAAACAGCAGATCTGAGAAAATTATATTCCCAACCAAGAAACAAGACGAGCAATGTGCCAGCCCATACCCAGCTCCCATCCAGATACAGCCTCATCTGGATACCCAAAATCCTTCAGGTGCTTTGCTGGGGAAAAAACACTCTCTGGCCCCAACAGCCCCTCCACTCCAGTAAAGCATCCCAGCACCTTCCACCTGGCCACCACCAGCAGTAGAGGAGGTACGGGTGATGCCATGAAGTTATTTAAGCCCCGGGGTACAGTTGCTGCTCTCTCTACACTCAATCTGCAGCTTCCCCAACCCCTCGGCTGCTGAATATGCAAGAGGAGAGATGTTTACAGTGTTTACTCCTCTCTGCTTTGTCTCAACAAACTCTCTGGAAAACGACAAATACAGCTGCGCTCAGGGGCCACGAGGAGCACCCGCCGTCACTGCTGCAACACCACCTCGATAAATAATTATTCCGACAATTAGCTCATTAACAACAAACTGTCTCGTTAGGGAAGTGCAGGCAGGCAGCACGGGGAGGTCGGGCCAAGGGCAGCAGCACTGAGGTTATGGCACCCACCAGCATCCCTGGCAGATGCAGGCTGCAGGGAGAGGCAAGGCAAAGGGATGGAGGGACAGGACAGAGAGACAGCTGTCCCCCAGCCATTGCCAGCAGGGATCGACATGCACCATGGCCCACGAGGGCCAGTGACCTTGCAGTGTGTCAGCTTGCAGATGCTGGGATCTGCAGGAGGCATCGAGCTCTGCCTGCTCTCCCATTTGCACCGGTGTGTGCAGGGACCATGGCCTCAATCCATTGCAAGGAGGGGGTTGGAATGTTTGTTTGGGGGAGGCTTTGGTGGTTCTTTTAATTATATTGTTTTTCTTTTGGTTTTATTTCAGTGCTTTCCCTTGGCACTCCTCTCAGCTGTCCCTAGCACCCAGGCACCCCAGATCCTCACCTCCACAGCATGGCAGCCTTCTCCTCTCTTCCAGCACTAAGCTGTCTCCCAAAAACAAGGTCAAGAAACTCAGATTTCCGAACGGAAGCAGTTTGAAGGAGCAAGGAAAGCAGGCCTGCAGCACCAAGTGAGCAGGAGCAGGCATCTCCTTGACATGCCTTGTCTCATTGCCTCCTTTCAAGCCCACTTACGAAAGCAATGAGGGAGCAGACAGCAGAGGCAAGGCTCACACCACTCAGTGTAATTAATTAGCCAGTAACTCACCAGTTAACACCACTACAGGCCTACCCCATCTCCCCGTGCTTCCCCAGGGGCTGTGATGGAGGATGCAGGGGATGAAGAGCCAAGAAAGAGGTTGCAGGAGGCAAGTACCAAGTGCCAGGCTGGGATGCCAGCCTTTTTGCACTTTCATCGCTGCCCAGGAATAATCCCAACATGGTATGCTTCATTAACACCTGCCTTTCTCTGGCTGCCACCAAGAAGGATTTGGCTTATCCTGGCCCAGTTTGGGCCAGTTTGTCACCAGCCATTGCCCTGTGCCAGCAGGCTGGGCAGCAAGCCCCACTAAGGACTCAAAACTCATTTTCTCCCTTGGACAGCCCAGGAAAAGCTGTTGCCCATGTCCTGCCAGATCCCAGCACTAGCTCTGCCTGTGTTGCCAGCCTAGTAGTCAAGGACTCCAGGAACACCAAATTGCTCTTTGCTGCAACATCTCCACTCCAGCTCCAACTCACTGTCATTTCTCAGCCCTGCTACAATCAGACCCTTGCCCCTTCGTTTTGGGGACAGGCCAATGCACTGAGCACATCTGGCCATGCACATACAGACCTCCAGCCCCTGCAGTGCACATGGGAAGCTAAGAGCCAGGCTACACAACACCCAACCCCCCCAACCCCACCTTGAAATGCTGAGAGCAGCAAAACCTCTGGGTGAGCTCAGGAGTAACTAAAGCAGTGGGGCTGAGGCACGGGAATGGATCAGACAGTCCTACAAGGTGCCTTTGCCGTGCATGCAAATCTGTGCTCAGCTCGGAGTGCACCAGCATGGTAAGTCTTGCTTCCTAGCCACCTCCACTCCACACTGCTAATCACTAGATCTCAGAATGGGAGAAAGAGAAACAGGATATAAGAATTTGTTCTGCTCATCTGTTAGTAAAGGAACCACTAACATCTCCTGCACTGGTTGCCAAGCCTGGCAGCCTCTCCTCCTGGCTCTGCCACCAGCTCCAGAAAATAGGAGTTGCCCTGCAACGCGTAGGGGTGAGCATCCCTTGGCCCTGCACTGCTCAAGGTCTGGGAGTGGGGTGCCAGCAAAGCCTCCTCCAGCATGTACCAGTTTCAGCCCCTTGCCATCATTAAGGAATACAGCAAGATAGCTCCCAGGGCATTTTCCATACAGACAGAGTGTAAATCCTGAGCAACTACTGACTTGAGTAATTACATTCTGCCTCCTTAAAAAAATTTTAAGAAAACCCCACATGCTCTTCATTTTCTGGTCAGCCTTCACCACCAAGAGATCCATCACTGCCATTACCCACCCCAGAGGTGGCTGCATTTTATTAGGGGCACAGAAATTCCTACCAGAAAGAGGTTACATGCTCCACGGAGTCCAGTTTGGCTTGTGCTCAGCACAGCAAGAAGCTGAAGGCCTGACTCATGATCCAGTCATGCCTTTCCCTGCTCTGCTTGGCAGCCAGAGCAGGTTGGAAACAGGAAATACCACCTGGCTGCTCTGGGGGAGGGCAGCACCCCACAACCCATCTGAGATCAGGAGTACACCCCACCATGGCATGCATCCTTCCACCCAAGAGCTACACCTGCAGGACCCAAGGAGCACCCTGAGATCCACCTATTCATGTGGGCTGGCAAGAGGTAGCAACCCCAGGACCATCCTAGCATGGAAGTGCTCCCAAAGTGCAGGGGTGCAGAGCCCTCTTCCCAAACCCAGGGAGCATGGTGCTGCCATGGGGCACTGGGAGAGGTGAGGCAGGAGTGTAGGAGAAAGCAGCAAGCGTCTCTTCCTCCGCAGCCAGCAGCTGAGCGACCCAACAGGCAGCAGTGTAACGATTTCATCATTTTCCAGCAGAATTGAATTAGTTCAAAGCCAAAATCTGATTTGTGAGCCCAGCGCTCTTGACAGCAAACCCTTTACTTTGTCAGGCAGCTGTTAGCTGTCTCCTCCAGAGCTGTGAGGAGGATGGTGGGAGGGAAGGCAGGACTACTCCACACAGATACCCTACCCACCTGCCTGCTCCACCAGGCACCCAAAACCCTGCCTCAGGCAGGGCTGGGGGGTTGGTGATGGATGCCAAGCAGCAGCAGGCGGGGCTGGGGTGAGGGGGGTGACAGCAGGGGTGTTGAGACCTCCACCAGACTCTCCCAAATGCACACACTGGCATCCCAAAACCCTTCTCTTCCAGGTATCTAACCATGCCTGGAGACAACCCAGCCCAGCTTGGTTGATGCCCAGTGTAAGACTTCCCCATCACCCAGAACCATGGCCTCCCTGTGACCACTCCTGTTTTATAATGTTGCCAGGAAAAAAATCCAGCAATAGTAACAGTTCACCTGGAAAACAAATTCAGAGAGCCAAGCACTCCCCAGCACTCATAGGCCCCACTCAGGGCAGCTAAGCCACAAGGAGAGGCCAGACGCACCCACACGAGCACCACAGAAAAACATCTCTGGGGACAAAGAGGAGGACTCCCTCAGTTGTGAATCACTGCTCTAGGATGTCGGCATTCACCTCCTGCACACCTCTGGACAAGTTTGCACAGGGCACACTCAAAACTCATCTCACTGATGGCACCTTGTGCCCTCTGTCCTTCTCTCCAGCACCCCATGGAGAGGACGTGGTCCCTCCACACTGAGCATCTGATCAACACCTACCAGGACCACCAACATCCCCACCTCCTTCCATCAGGTCTGCACTCCCTGTCCCAAACATCCTACTGCCACTAACATCTTCTGCTCAGCCACCACCAAGTCCCAGGTGACAAGACTCACAAATTCACACATGCCATCTCCAGGAGACTCAATAGAAGAACTGCGGCAGATGCCCTGAGGACTGACCATCCTGCCTTTCCAGCCCAACTCACAGACACTACCCAAATCCACAAGGCAGGAGCACCAGAAGCAGGCACCTGCATTGGCATAGGGCCTCTCGCCTGGGGCTCTCTACAGGCACTGATGCAACCCAAGTCCAGATAGCTGTCCTACAGTGAAGCTGTGATCTCTGTAAGGAATGCCACCAAGCAAGAGCTGAGTGCCCAGTCTAATGGCACCAGTCCTTCCTGGGAAAATATGGCTCAGGTCAGGTCACCAGGAATGGTCTGGCCAGAGAACATCATCAGGAACTAGATATGGCCTGGCAACTTACCGAGTTGATGCAGCCCAGCTCCTTATTTAAGAGCCAGGGCAGTGAGAGTTTCCCTTCCCCTCTGTAGCATGACTGGATACGTTCCTTGATCTTATCCTTGATCTTCTTCAACGTGAAGAGGCAGAGCACAGACTCCTTGGGAGGCTTAACCCTGTTTTTCTGGCCCTGGGAGAAGATAGTGAAGAGGATATCCTCCTGCTCTGAGATGCCCAGGTACTTGGCCAAAGCCTTGCCAGGTTTGGTCAGGTAGGCATCCTGGATCAGACGGTACTCAATGCCATCCTGCATGCAGCCAATGGGGAACTCCACGTAGGAGTAGAACTTGGGGTCATCCACGCAGAGGCGGACAATCTTGGAGGTGAAGAACTGCTCCCCAGTGGAGTCGGGTGAGGTAAGCTGGGTGTCCAGCTGCAGTGTCAGGTAGTAAACAAATTGCTCACTACTGAAGCTGTAGATGTAGTAGATGTCAAAAGTGGGGAACTTGGAGAGCGTATCGGAAGGGATCTTGAGCTGGGAGGAGACAAACTCATCCTGATAGACAAATCCAAACATCTCCGCATTCTCCTCATTGGCCATCAGCTTGCGGCTAGAGAGGGTGGGGAAGTACTCTGACTTCCCATCAATTGGCGTCCCAATGAAGAGCTTGTTCTGCCCATTCAGCACCTCAATGATGACCCCAGACATGGTGCCCGACTCATTGACACTGGAGAGGTAGTGCTCCTTGCGGTGGTGGGGCTCACCCAACTTGAAGAGGTCATCCAGCCTCAGGAACTGGCAAATGCCCTGGGAGGCACTGCCACAGGCAATCAGCCGGTTCCCCGAGTAGTCCACCAGCAGCAGTTTGTTCACATTGTTGGTGGTGACCAGCCCATGTGGGCAGGACTGAACGCTAGGCGGAGGGTAACACTTCTCATTGTCCTCCACAGGCCCTGTCACATGGGTCCGCAGGAGTGTGAGGTTATTGGAGAGCTTGTAGATCCGATTGACAGCCCCCACATAGACCTCTCCAGTTTTGTTATGGACCACCAAGTGTGTCAAGCTCCAGTCTGACACTGAGAAAGTCCTAAAGGGAGACTTAGGGCTGCCTTCCGCCAGCGGTAGCCAGGTGCTCCCCAAGAGCAGCAAGGTCCAAACATTAATGGACAAGTGGTGCTTGAGCCAAAGGAGCCACATTGCAGCAGCCTCACATCCAGCCAAGGCCATGCCCAAACCCAGCCACAAAATAAATAGAAACAAACCCAAACTAAAGGGATGAGGGAAGGAGGGAGGGAGGGAGGAGGAGCTAACGGGACACAGTCTCCTCTGCTTCCGCTGCGCTCTGCATTCAGGACATCGTGGGCACAGCCAGTCCGGTCAGCCCTAGAGGGAGAAAGACAAAAAGAGCAGGGTTAGGAGGCTTTCCTGCACAGCCTCAAGCCTGTTGCATTCACCCAGCAGATACTCTTGCTGCCTCACACTCTTCCAGCAGGCAGCCTAACAAAGCATACCCCACTACCTCCTGCCCTGGACGAAGACACATCCCCAGTGTGGGGCCCAAAAGAGCCTGTGAGATGCTAAGGACAACCCCACCTGGTCACACACCACTGCGCACAGCACACCTCAATCAAAGAGACGCCATGTGCTGTGTCTAATCATCCCAGACCCAGCCACCAGCCAGTGGCCCCCTCTGAGGGGCACCACCCTGCCCTCATCCCAACCCAAGCCCTCTCGGAAAGAACAGCAGCTGCTTTTGAGCATGCCTGCAGCCACTGACTAGACCATGCTGGCACATCCCTGCAGCCAGCAGCCTCGCAGTCCGCTCCGGCACACCTATCACATACAAACACCTTGGCACAGCACAGCTGGCCATAACCTACTTTTAAGACCACCAGCAGCTCCACTGCACTAGCCAGGAATGGCTAACAAGCCTTGAGAGGATCTCTCTGGCCTGCTGCCCCTACCCCACTCCACCACAGCACTGCTCCAGTTTGCAGCAACCACATCCCAAGCCCCTACCCAAAGGAGGATCTCAAAAGCACCTTTTAAAGGAGCTGGGAGAGCCAAGAGCCTGGCATGCTGCCTGCCATCCTCACCACCTGCCTGGCTAACAAACCCCAGAAGGGCCACGGGCAGAAACAAGCAGGCATGGCAAGGAGAAGCACGTCCTGCTGACATTTATATGCATTAAGAAACACAGGGACAGCCATTAGGCAGTTGGCTTGAGAGGCTCCAGAGAGATGAGAGGGCACATGCAGGGAGGATGAAGAGCTCTGCATGCTGCTGTGCCACAGCTGGGGCTCACCAACAAGCAGCAAAGCAGCAGGGAGTCAACCAAAAATCCCACATCAGTGTGGCCTTTGCATCCCCAGCAGTGGGGAGGAGATGGCCACAGATAGTCAACGCAGACAATTCTGCCCTTCCTGTCTGCTCAGCAGCCCCTCACTTACATCTCCTCTCTCTGTCTTCTCCATTCCCCTCCACAAGCACAAGCACCCCTGGGCTAACATGGGGTTGTGCAAGGACCTGAAGATCATCTAGTCAAACTCCCCTGCTAAAACAGAGTCACCGAGAGTAGGTTACCCAGAACCACTTCCAAGTGGGTTTTGAATATCTCCAGAGGAGACTCCACAGCCTGTCTGGGCAGCCTGTTCCAGCACTCTGGACTGGACATCATCACAATCCATTCACCCAGGGTGTGACTATCCACAGCTAGACACAAGGTCAGCCCTCAGTTCCCCACCCCTGATGGGGATAAGCCACTCTGAAAGCATGGGAGGAGGAGAGGCTCCCTCTCCATATCACCCATCTCTGAGTCAGCCCAAGATAACCTGCGGGAGGATCCCCACTAGGGAGTGCCACAGTAGGAAACATTGCCTGTGGTGACTGCAGGGCTCTGCCAGCATCCCAGACCGGGCAGGCCAGGATGTGTCATCAAAGTGCAGCCAGCTGCACATACCATAACGGCAGGGCTGCCCGGGAGAGTCTGAGAGGACAGACCTTTCCCTCCCTTCTCCTACTCCCAACAAACACAAAAGCCTCAGACACCCCTGCAGCCCCCACAACTCCACTGGGCCCTTGGTGCTTTGGGCAAAGCTTCCACACCACTTCTAAACCCTCTCTTCAGATCTGCCATCTGCACCAGCTCTTCCCTTGCCCATGCGCTCATCACCCTGCTCCCTTCTGCCCCCCCAACACATCCACCTCCAATGCAACAGCCTCAAGGGAGGTTTGGGCAACAGCATATGAGACCAAAGCCAGAAGCTACAAAGCTCTGTGGGTGTGGAGATAACCAAAGCATGAAGCAACCAGCCCTGGAGATCATCCCCACGGTCCTAATCCCCCATTCCTATTCACCTTTTCCAAAATTAGGTGCCTTCCAGCAAAGAGCATACAGCCACATCACTGCTGGGGTGAGCGTGCTCCCAGGGTACAGCCATGCTGCCCAGCATCTTCATTTTTACGAGCTTGTTGGTAAGAGCCTAACCATGAGCACCCCAGATCAGAGCTTATTAGCCCCAAACCACACTGTGGTGTGGGGCCAAGCTGCACTGTCAGCACAAACCCTCTGGTTAGCCCCGAAAGCCACCAGCCCAGCAGCAGCAGGAAGCGCAGTTTCCTGCCAGGTTGCCAGAGGGAGGTTTCCCACCCCAAGAAACCAGCACAGCTCTCAGCAAGCTGCCATGAACTGCCAGCAAACCAGGCTAAGCCCCTCCAGGAACATTACAGTCAGCTGCCTCACAAAGAGATCACCATCAACACAAAACTCGCATGTCAGCAGCATGCTTCAGAGAGAAAGAGGAGTGGGGAAAGCGATGGAGGCAAAGTGGAAGCTCGATGCAGTGCAGGGATGCTAGCCAGAGCACTGCTCTGCTGGGACAGGCAAGCGGAACAGGGAAGTCACTTTGTCAGTGCATGTCTGTGATTCATTGCTTCTATTTCAGAGAGTGGGGGGAGGTGAAGGTCAAGCTGCTGACACAAAGCAGGGTTAGAAAGCCCAACAGGAGATTCCCAAAGTAACACAGAGAACTACTGCTCAAGAGCTGGAACGAGAGCAAAGTGAGGCAGAGCTGGGCCAAGCCAAGAGCAGAGAGACGACACTGCTGAGCTCCTCCAAGATTTCTGCTCCTAAATATACCATAGGAGCAACATCTCATCCTAGTGACAAGACACCAGTGGTGGTGTTGTCCAGTCCTGCTTAATATCATCACCAGTAATTATTAAAAAAACAGCCGCAATTGTTAGTTTGTCTGCTTTCTTCAGGATTAACTGATTTGGGCTCCTAAGACTTGGACCAAATTAAAGCAGGGTCCAAGCCCACAGCAGTGCGGGCATTAGGCAGCCCTGCACCAGAGCATAAGCCTGCAGAGCCCCAGCTCCCTGCCTGAAGGAGAAGCCTGGGAGGAGCAGTAGAGGGACCAAAGGGCATTCACTGTCCTCCTGTCACACCCCCACAGAGAGGTCAAGGTACAGGTAAACGGCATGCCAGCTCTTCTGCTGGCACATGCTTTAAACCATGCAGCACCCAAACCCCATGGGGCTGCACTCCAGTAACGTTTCATCCCAGGGAGGACCCCAGCCCAGGATCACTATGGGAATGCCACCAGGAAGAAAACAACTGCACCACACACACGGCCACCACAGTCCAAAAGCATGGAAAACCCCAAGCAGACACCCTGGAGCCAAGCCCAACCCTGAAACTGGCTGGATGCACTTGTGCCAACTGGGAGAGTAGGATCAAAAATACACCCCATTATGCTGCCCAGACAGCAAGTGATGCAGCATGGAGCATCTCCATGCAGAGCTGGCTCACCCTGCAGCAGGGCCACACCATCAGCTTGTGTGCTGTTTTCCACAGACACGTTCAGATTTATGTACACACATCTATGCAGCTCAGGAAACCTGCCACCAGAAACAAAGTCAGCAAAGCAATCGCACAAGCATCAAAACTGTCCCAGCCCCTTTCATCCCACACTGGAAAGGATACTGGCTCATGGTTTGACCTCAAAAGTAGCCACTCTAAGAAGTCACAGCTGCTACGTGACCTGGATGGGGCTGCCTGCTTCACTACAGCCAACAGTCATGCATCCCAGCTTCAAAAGAGCCTTCCATCAAAAAGCCATTGATGTGCCCCACAACTGCCTCATCCCACTTGCTTTCTGGTAGAGGTGGCAAGGGGCTGCAGAATTCATCCCCCAAGGCTGCAAGCTTCCTTGGTTCCACAGCGCAACCTGAAACCTAGGTTTGGGATGGAAGATCATGCTTTGGGAAAGTAGTCATCACTTTTGATAGCACAAAGCACGAGTACTGGGATGGAAAAACTAACCTTAAAAGGCAAAGACTGGACAAAGCATTAAGGACCAGATCTCCACTCGTCCAGGCAGCAAGTCCAAGAACACTGATGAATGTCGAGTAAGCACAGGCAGCTAGGCTACTATGCAGCAACCCTCAAGGAAAGCGCTGAAGTTGGGGTTTAAAACATGCCAACAAGCACAGAAGTGCATGTCTGGAACCCACAGAGTTGCTTGCCATTCCCACTCCTGCATCACCAAGACCTCATCACACTCACATTGCTGCTGGTGCTCTCTGCCACTGTGCAACACCCCACGAGGAACCCTGCATGGCTACTGGGGTCCCAGGCAGGTCTGCACCCCCAGGGTTAGGGAAAGCATCATTTGCCTTGGAGAGAAGCTGCTCTCAATCAGTGGGATGAGGCTGCAAACTACCCCAAAAGTTTTACAGCCTTGCACTTTGCAAAGGAGGCTGGAAGAGCAAAGCAGTGGGAATGAAAATCCCCACATAACCCAAGCCCTGAAAGGGGAAATGACATCTAATGGGTCTTTACCTGTAATCTCTCTAAGTCACTTGCTCTCAGCTGTACCAAATGGTCAGAGAAGTATCCGGCTCCATTTTCAAATGCTGAAGCTGTTGAGCTGCCAGTAACTAGCAAAGGGGAGAGAGGGGCGATTATCTGGGGGAGAGGAAAGCCTGCAGGCCACAGGAGAGCCAGCCTCACCACACAGCTGGTGTATTTTTAGGTTCTTCTGCCTGGGAAAAGCCTTGCAACAATGAAGGAAGGCTGGTGGTGGTACAGTGTTAGAGCTGCACTACATATGCAATCTTCTCCAGCAGGGCTAAACTTTAACTCCTTCCTTCACCATAACACAGTAATCAAAAACTATTTGGCTAGGGTCACTCCTTAGCAAGCAAGTTAAATCATTACACATCTTATCCCTGGCTCAAACCACACCCTGATGAAATCAATGGCAAGCTCTGAAGCTGCCCCACTCCAATCTCCATTACTACCATCCACTCCAAGGAATACCTTTAGCATTTTTGGTTTCCTCCCAGGTTCCTGCAATCCCTCAGGCTGGGGCTGAGGACCCTGTCCTGCCCTGCCACTGCAAAGCATGTGGGCACAGCAGCTTCCACTCCCACCCTGCAAGGTTCTTCTGGACAAGGAATTCAACCTCTTCCATTCTGAGAAACATAACAAGGAGAAGCAGCCATCTATTGCCAAAAGGCTTCAAGGAGAAGCTTGACCCTCAGCAAAGAGGGGCATAAAAGAACAAGTAGCAAGGAAATTAAATAGCATTTCTCAAGCGTGCAATTCCCCTTCTCCAGTCCTCTGCAAGAAGTCATGTCATGCCAAGGAGAACAGCTCCAGAACCACCATGTGCTCTCACCATCAAGAGACTGCAAGCTGCCCTTCAGAGAGCTGGTCCCAAATGGGCTCAGGAGCATTTCTATGATGGAAATACAGGCTTCCCCCAACCACAACATTCCAAAGCACAGAAGCACACAAGAGTCTCAGCAGGTCCTGCCAGGACTGCTTGTCCCTGCCACAGAAACCGGGCATGGACTGCGACTTTATAGATATTCCCCAACTTTGTTCATCTATGCTGAAAGTGAAAGCCCATGGCTGTCCTTTCCCTTATTCTCACAACCCACCTGGGTATCGAAGCTCCTGTAGGGACCCCGCAAGGGCTGCTGAGGGGCTTTCTACATGCTTCGCAGGAGGAGAGTGCTCCTAATCCTTCTCTTGAGCTCCTGAAGCCAAGAGAGCAATATAAAGACCTGAATCAAATGCCAATTTGCCTGGGATGCAAATCAATGCCTAGTCCGTGGATAACTATGATAACCATCCACACAGGACTCAGCCAGCTGCCTCCCCATCCTGCTTCAGGAAGTTTGTCCATCAGCATACATGGAGCACAACACCTCACTCCAAACCCCTCTGCACCTCTTGTCATGCTGCAGACCCTGACCCAAGGTGCCAGGACCTCAGATACAGAACTGTGCCAGGCCAGCTCAAAGCTTAAAATCCTAGACTGATGTGAATTTTGCCACTTCAATCAGGACCAATTAACAACATTTTGGCCCCAGCTGCACAGCAAAGAAGTCTAGACCAAGTCCCCTGAAGGCCACCTTGGCTTTTGGCCCATGCACTCCAGACCCTGATTCTCATTTCCCATCAGTCCACTGCCCCACATAAATGTCTCAAAAAACAGCCCTGCTGGCAGAGGTCACCTTAGTCAAGCTGGATCTGGCCCAGAAGGTCACCCACAAGCCAGGTCTCCCAACATTCAGCAGAGAAGTCCTAGAGGTCCTCCAGCCACCAGCATACTTCCCTTGTCTCTCTCCCTGTGGCGCAACACATCTCATTCCCAAACTCACTGCTCCATATCACTACACTGGGCATGGACAGCCATGAATACAAGCTGATGGCCTGATCCTCCCCAGACCAATGCACTTCTTCCAGCCCAGCTCTCCCAGCTGGATTTTCCCCTCTCTGACACACATACATACCTCCACACCTCCTAACTGCCTCTGCTGCACTTTCCCCAAATCTCATGGGGAATCCTGGGAGCTCCCACTTTGCAACAAAGCACTGCCACAGGAGCATTCCTAGTTGCTGAACCCCCTCTGCTCCCAACAAAAGGAGGTTGCTCTGGGGCTGGTTTAATCTTGGCTAAGCTGAAATTCCCATGCTTCCGCCTGGCCCCGTGCTGACACCAGCGCTTGTGCCATCACGTGGTGAGCTGAGCACGACTGCTGCCAGAGTTAGGCAGGTCTGATTAAAGCAAAACACAAAACTTCTCTAAACAAGGTTTCCCTAGCTAAAACCACAGCTAAATCCCAAGCCATGCTTGCGTTTCCATCCCCCCAGCCTCCTGCCCTTCCCTCTCTGCCATCCTGAGCACCTCAGCTGGAATCCATTCGGGTCTTGGCTCCACTTCCACTGCATAGGTCCCAGCTCAACACAGCCCCACATTTTATTTGCCCAAGGTGGAGGTGACTCAGGAGCAGCAAGAAATCCAGAGAGGTAGTAGAGCTTTGCTCAGCAGTGGGAGAGGCAGAGAAGCAAAGGGGAAGAACGGTCCAAAAGCATCCCCACAGCAACACCACCACAGAGGAAACTGCTCTGGGAGACTAATGGGGGCTTCATTCACAGCTTGACAGGCACAGGGCATCTGGTAAGAACGGGAAGGCACCATGCACACCACGGCAGGGGTTGTGCCTGCACCCTGCTCTCCTGACTGGCAGCACCAGCATGACTCCCTGCTCCAGCACACCCTTACCCCAGCAGCAAGGGGGTCCGACGCACTGACTTAGGCAGAGCAAACTTTGAATGTAGCAAAGCTCAAGAGATACTAGCTGGGAGACAGAACAGAGCAAGATTGCTTCTCTCCCTGCAGATCCTCAACCCACGCTGGATGCAGACATGCTGCTATTGCCTGTTGCTGTGGGCATGAGGGGTGAGACCCCAACAGGCATCAGTATAATGGATCTGCTCATTCGCCCCAAAAGCAAGAGGAGATGGCTGCCTGCCTGCACTGGGAGGGCTGTCCAAGAGCCTCTGCCAAAATCCACTTTTTGCTAATGAAGATGGCTGGATGGTGGCTCCAGTGAGTGCCATCACCCCACAGAAGGCCATGGAGCCATGCAAGGCACACCCAACAAGCCAAAAGACATCCTGCTGGGAGTCCCAGTGCAAGCTAACACATGTCCCAGCACGGGCGCATCCCTCCCTCCCGCCTCACACCCGTGCTGGCACGAGGCTGTGCAGAGCAGGACCTCTTCCGCGTGTGCCGGCAGGCCCGCAGGCACCACCGCTGTGCCCGATAATAAGGAATAATAGTGGGTGTCGGTGGAAGTCAGGGCTGCCGGCAGCATTACGGGCTCAGCGGTGGCTCTCCTTCGGAAGCGATACTGCCTTCCTGCCTGCCTTCCTCCTCCCCCATTTCTTTCCGATGACATCAGCCTGAAAAACAGGTTCTTGACTTCAGAAGGGCTCATCAGGCTGATTCTGATCCCGCCAGAGAGAGGAGAGCTTTCCATGACTCCTGAAAGGATGTAGCCATCCAGGAGCCAGACCCCAAGATAAGCAGCAGTAGGCAGGCAGGGACCCTGCTGGCATGCCAGCACTTTCAGGAATAAAAACCACCGAGGAGGGAATGGGGATGGAAGGAGTGCAATGCTAGGGAACAGATTTTAAATGTTTTACAGAAGCCTTGGCAGCTGTAAGCTTGAGCTTGGGCTCACGCACCAGCTCTGACACTGCTCAGGTACGGGGCAGCCTGATCCACCCAGTACAAAAGCCAAAACCCAGGGCCAGCTCCTGGTCCTTTCTGCCTCCCAGAGACTGACAGCAAGTCCTCAGGCTGGCCAAAATAACAAGACAGGACTTAACACCGCCCAGCAAAGCCTTCTGAGGGCCACAGGGCTGGACTTGAATCAGCAGGGAACAAGATTCTGTGAAACATCCTGCCACCAGCCAAGTGAGATGATTATTTTTAAACTACTCCTAAAATATTTTTGGGTTTTCCTCTTCCCCTGTTGAATCTAACAGTCTGCACAGGAAGAGCAAAGCAGCCGCCCGAACTCAGAGCACGGCTGCACGCACAAAGCAAACAACTTACTGCCATTATAATTACCTGTGATGTTATCGGCAGCTTTGACGGGGTCGGCATTCCCAGAAGGAAACGTGCTTTTCACATCATGTCATTCGAAGCATGAGACCATCCTTCCTCCCACCCTGCCCAAGGAGACAGCCACCAGCAGCACCCACCCGCACCAATAGAATGTTAACAGGGGAGAACAGTCCCTGGACATGGGGCTACAACATCACACAGGAAATTTCTGCCCCCAACACGAGCACCAACGAGAACCTGCCTTTGCTCTCACCAGGGATTTTCTTCTGCCAGAGCCTGAACGTTTTAGCTCGTAAGCAGTTGCTTAACTAAGCACATAACGCAAAAGGACTCACAGGGCTCCAACAATGATGTCGAGGATCTGCCTGGATGGGAGTAGTGTCGGAGTGTCCCAGGCCCAATCCTCTCTGCAGCACTGCCCTGGAGGGGCTTGGAGCATCGCGGGAAGTCAAGCATCCCAGTCAGTGGGAAACCAGCCCTGCCCCTAACCCCTCACATGCCAGACCGCAGCTCTGCTTCACCAAGCTCCCAAGAAAACACAAATCGCTCAACATTTATCAGTTCAAAACACTCGTGCAATTAGCAAGATTTTTTTTTCTCCCTTCAGTATAATTATATATGTTTTAATGCAATTACCACCCCTGTATTTTGTACATTAAACAGTAGGCAACCAAAGGAAGAGAGAGGCTTTATTTTTCTTGGCTTTGCCTTTCTGAAAATAATAGTATGTTGCAAAACAGCTCCAGCAGAAGGGCTTATCTTCACCAGAGAAAAAGGGGAGCAGATAGAAAATGGGAAGGAGGGATGTCCCAGAGGGAAAGCAGGGATTGCAGTGCCCCTCCATGCCACCTTTGCCCTCCAGTCCCTATACGTACCTATACCTGGAAATTGTCCCTGATACCAGGGGCAGGACTCAGAAACAGCCTCAGTCTCCGTCCTCCACCACTGACAAAACATAAAACCAAATCAAGCCAATGGTCATCGGTTACTCAACCCCCAGAGCCGAGGTCATTAGCCAGATTAAAGCTCTCAAGCTCCGGCCAGCAGCATGGATAGCAAAGTGCAGCTAAATTGCCCAAATTGGATTACTACGGCTCCTGGGTTTCCGTGCCAAGTTGGCCAGTGGATTGCAGATGTTCAAGACAAGGAGGTGGGCAGCAAGTCCTGGGGCTGATCTGCAGGGTGTTGGGGAGGAGAAGGACAGATGCGGAGGAGACAGTCCCCACACAGCAGGTCCCCTAGAGCTATGCAGCCCATCTCTGGCAACCCTGCCACGCTCTCACCCAAGGCACTTTCTCCAGCAAAATCTTCCACAAGCTCGGCTCAAGGAGGAAAGAGGATATTGTGCCATGGCTCACACCAGGCGCCGGATCAACCCCAGCAATAACAAATCTCTGCAGTTCAGATGGCTCTCAGCTCCCAGGCACAGACCAGCACAGACCAGCTCACAGGGCAGGGGTGAACTCAATCCCCATCACACCAAGGCACCCACACCACAGTGACAGAGCAGTCACCCAAAGTAGTCCACCTTGGGCCACACAAGAACATTGCAGAGGACAAAAGAGCCAAAGCGTTCATGGAGTGAACAACACTCTGAACGTGGAGTTTTTCTCCAGAATCAAACAACTCACCATATCAACAACAACAACAAGGTTTGCCAAGCCTTAGTTAAAGGGAAAATAAACTTCTAAATGTTTTTAATTCTGGGGTTTAACTGATGGCTTAACCCCCCTGGAAACATGGGCTGGAGGCAACCATGAACATGGGATACTCAGGGAAGCAAGGCAAATAAGGGCACAGCCCCACGCCCAGCTGCACTCTGACAAGCTGGTGGGAAGATGTGTGTTTTGGCTGCACAACAGACCAAGCACAGGAGAGACAAGCTATGTCTGCCTGTGCCTGCCATGAAAATCATCAAGATTTATTTATTATTTATCTCTCCATGATGCACAAGACATTTGCTCAAACTTGGCTTCCAAGCGTAGCTGGAGGTCCGTGTTGGGGCTTCCATGCTGCATCCTGGTCAGGACTAAAAGGGGCATGGCTAGAGCTGTGGATCAGACAGTATTAGAGCACATGTGTTTTCACCAAAACCTACCATCTACCTGTAGTGTGATGCTCCCCATAGCCCTGCCCAGAACATGTCATGGGCATGTCAGAGAAGTTGGTTGTATCCAACCTGAAGCCAAACCAGCCACCCCAGCACTGGATGCTGGCAAATGCTCACTCCTCCCGATTTCACACAGAGCCACAACACTCAGCATCTTATCAGGAAATGGTGCCCCAGCCCAAATGCAGGAAGGGTAAGGAATCATGGGCCACACTGAACTCCCATCACTTCTGGTTCTCAGCCCTTGGACCTTCCTCTACACACACACGGCACATCATTGATCTAACAGTGGCCAGGAGCCCTCTACCCACTGGTTTCTTCCATATAGCACCTTAAGTATCTAATCACACAATGTGAAGGAGACATCAATGAATTACAGAGGTCTCCACATGTACATTCCACTAGTCCAGGTCAATATAAAATCTGAGCTTACATGCAGCAAGGATGGCCTATGGGCATTGGGGTGACCCATGCCGACCTTCCCACTGCTGCAGAGGGGGACAGCAGCACCTCTGCTGTCCTGCCTTTTCCAAGGTCCACCTTCCTTCTGTTGTGCTAGGAGCACTGAAAAACATGATTGATCCCTGAGTGTGGCCATAAAAGACTGCAGCACCGAAATACCCTACACAGAGAGGCAGCCACAACAAAGCCCCACGGGATTCAGCTGAAGCTGCAGGCAAGGCTCCCCCCGGTTTGCAGTGAGCCAGCAATGCCAGCACGGCAGCAGCAGGCACTGCTGCTCAGAAATTCCCAGCTCAGGGCCGGGTCCAGCTCTCGCCGGTGGTTAGTGCTACAGCAGGAGCAAGACAGGCAGCAACAAAGGCCCTGACCCACACTCAGCCTAGAGAATAAACACATACAAGTTGCCTTCATTAAGTCCGATCCCATGGCCAGATCCTTCCCTTTGTTCAACGGATGTCAAATGCAGCGAACCCACAGAAATAAATCGCCTGGCGTGACATTTACACCCAGGGAGCAGGGCAGGGGCTGGCCCCGGCTGCTGCCAGCATGGAGGAGGGGTGTCAGCCCTGCCAGCACACAGCAGCGACGCTTTTATTACCCTCTTCCATTTCAGCTGCGCAAAGCTCCGGCGAAGCAGCGCTCGCTCGCCCAGAGCCGCTGGCATGGCCCTCAGCCCTGTCTCTGCCGGAGTCCAGAGGAGTTTGTTTATCTCTCGCTGAGCACTCCGTCTCGCACGGGAAAAAGGCTTTGTGCTACGGAGAAGCAGAAGGGCTCTTCCCCACGGCTCCGTGCGCAGCCCGAGCGTGCTCGAAGGCGAATGCCTCCACTCTGCTCCAAATCTGATGCATCTATTAAAAAAAAAAATAATAAGCCAACAGGGGAAAGCTCTTGCCAGTGCCGCTTTCGCCGTGCTGACAAAAACAATGCCACCGAAACTTTAATCTTCAGGGTTACCAGCCGCAGAACGCCCAGCAACCCAACGGAGCAGAGCCAGCCAACCCCGGTACTGCCTCCCCGCAGCCCCTCAGGAAGCTCCGCATCCAGGCTCACAGAGAGCGGCACTGGCAGCCAAAGCCGCAGGCGGATAGGGAGCACCGGATCACATGCACCACTGGGTATTCTGAATCCAAACTTCCTTACCAGCCTTCCTCACAGCTCCGTGCCGCCACGCTGCTGCCAGCACCGGCATCCACCGGCACCAGCAGACCGCACCACGGCCAGCGGGCAGGAGCAAAACCCTTCCTCCTTCACTGCCGCTTAAGAAATTATCTGTGCATCCTCCCAGAGGCTCCTGCCTTGCTGCGCTTCCTTGGCTTCTCCACCTTTCCGCCCCATTCGGCCACCAGTGTCTTGAGAGAGAGACATCGAGTCACTCATTTTACCCACTGAGTACATACAAAAGACCCTGAGATTGTTCAGGAAGCAATTAGCCGCTGTTCAGAGGAAAATGGTGTTTTCAAATGGATAACCTTTGATGTAGTCAATAGCCTCGGCTCCTCTTTTTTTCCTTTTTTTTTTTCCTTGCAGCAACACACAAAAGAAAGAAAATAATAAAAAAAAGAAACCCAGTAAAAGGCTGGTAATTTGGTAATTTCCCCCGATACAGCCCGCGCTCAGCAAAAAGGGATTTTCTCGCAAGCCGGAGGAAAAGCAGCTTCAGAAAAGCAGCTCATCTGCCCAACTTTTCTCCCCTCCGCGTCCCAGAGCATACCAGAAGGATCATGAATATTCATCCTCCCGTTAGCAGGTTCTGCTTTTGTTTTGTCCTCCCCAAAGCGGGAGGACGGGGGGAGCTAACAAGTGAGGTTAATGTCTGTCTTTTCTCTCCCATCCATCTCCTCTTTAACCAGTGACCTTCATGTTAAGCCCTGTTTACACAGCAACCCCCCCCCTCCACTGGCTCCCCCTACCCCGGCCCTCAGCCAGGAGCAGAAGGAAGAATTTCCCTGCAAAGAGGACAAGGGAGAAGAACGATTTCGGAATTTATTTCAGCATGCCACTGAGATTTTACAAATCCCTCCCGGTTCACACCGCCGGAGCTGCCGTGTGCCTTCGCAGGGGAGAAACGGGAAAGGGATGAGGGACACTAAAGGCGCAGCCACGCTTTATTTGTCAGTTTCCACAGTAATACCGGAGGCGGCAGGAGCGCACCGGCACGCAGCCCCGCACACAGGTACCGCAGCCTCGGTCCGAGAGGTGCCCAGGCACTGCGCTGCGAAACTACAAGGCTATGACAATAGTAGCGATTGTCAGGAGGCGGCGGCAGCCATCCCGCATCGCCCTGCCCCACTAGGCAAACCCGCTCCGCCAGCACCCCCGCGGCATCCCGGAGCCGCCGTGGGATTCGGGGCGAGCCCGGCCAGGATGCCGCGCCCCAGCAGGATGCGGGGATGTGAGACGAGAAGCAGCCCCAGGGATGTGTGGCAGTAGGGATGCGGGAATGGCAGCGAGGATGTGAGCGTTGATGTGGGGTAGCACAATGCGGGGATAGCAGCATGTGGACACAGGAATAGCAGCAAGGCTGTGATCAAGGATACGGAGCAGCACGATGCAGGGATAGCAGCGAGGAAGCAGGGCAGGGCGGATCCGGGGATCCGAGGTGGCGAGACCGGGAAAGGCTGCACCCCACTCACGTCTCCAGCGGTGCCGGACTCGGGTGGGCTCTCCACCGTGCGGCACCGGGGAAGAAAACCCGGCCGAAACCCGGAGCGGGCGGGATACAAGGAGGGAGGGAAGGAGGCGGCCAGCGTCGCCGCTGCGCCGGGCACGGAGGCACCCCGAGCCCCGACACCCCGCGGGACCACCCGCCCCGGCCCGAATGGCTCTGAGCAGGGAGGTCGTCCCCGCTCGCCCGGTCCAGCCGGCACCTGCCCGGTCCCCGGCACCCTACCGCGAGATGCACGCGGAGCATGGGGCTGATAAAGAGAAAGGCTCGGTCCCAGCGGGTTTTTGTCCTCCCTGCGGGAGGCGGTTCCCGCGACCGCGCTCCCGGAGCCGCGGGGCGCAATGCGGGGCTGGCCCCGGGCGGCAGCAGCGCGGCCCCGGCACGGCCCAACCCAGCCCAGCTCAGCTCAGCCGCCGCGCGCACGCGCACGCCCGCACCAGCGGTGGGAGAGGGGGGAGGCCGTGGCCATGCGCCGCCTCCAGGGGGCGCCCGAGAGGAGTTGCGGAGGGAGGGAAGAGGAAAGGGGCGGGGAGAAAGGGGGCGTGGCCTCCCCGCTCCGCCCTGCCCTTAAAGGGGCGATGCCGCCCGGGCAGGAGCCCTTAAAGCGGCCGCGCGGCGGGCACCCGGCTTACCACGGAACGCGACCGGGGGCGATGGGGGGACCAGGGTGGGGTCGACACCAGCCTGAGGGCAGAGCAGAGGTTCCTCCTCAGCATCCCCATTTGCAGCCCACGGCAGGACTGGACTGCTTTCCTCAGGGGGTGTCCATTCAGTCTCTGGCCACTGGTACTGCGCTGACACTCTGCCTAAAAATAAAATTACAATGGGAAAAAAAAATAATAATAAGACCCATACAATAATAAGACCCATACAGCAAAGATCAAACTGGGGGCTGAGGTGATTGTCCTGTGTAAGCATGCTCAGCAGCAGCCACTTTTGTGACACCTTCATTCCCCACCCTTACACTCTCTCCCTCCCTCACCTTCCTCCCCACACTCACAGTCCTGGTGCTCCCCTGCCCGCTCCCAGCACAGCATACTCCGTACTAGGATCCTGCATGGGTGTGTAGGTCCTATAGAAACCCTCCGCCACCTCTCCAGTTGGGAAGGGACCTCTGTAAAGACCAACAAATACATACAGTGCTTCAAATCGAGACCTCTACTGATTCCATGAGTGACCCTTGGGATGGCAATGGCAGGGAGCAGCTCTATCCGGATCTGCCCACCAGGAGATGGAGCTGCAGACTGTTACAATTGACTGGGACCCCATCATGTGCTGCAGCATGAGGGCCATGGTGGGGGTCACATCTCCATGGGCATTCAATGCATGATGGCTTTTCACCCAGGTTTTTTTTGGTGCAACCAACCAGATCTTTATCCCCACCAAATCTCAGTGCAGGGACACACTGTCCTTTAGACAGTGACACACCATCAGGGTTTTGGAGTTGCCCCTCTCTGTGACGCATGGCTCACCTTGTGCAGGCACAGGTGCACCCCAGCAGCATGTGTACCTCACCAGGGGCTAAGGTACAAGTATGGACACAGCTCCTTGTCCTGGATGACTGGAGGAACTGACTCGCAAAGTCATGGAGACTGGGAAGCCTCCTTCAGAAAGAGCAGCCCATAGCCCACTGTGGGTCTTTGGGAGAGAACACAGAAGTAAAGCAGGAGGCTCCTGGTGAATCTCAAGCATCAGAACAGTGAAGGAGTGGGGCCCTTGGAGGCTCCAGCAAGGGTAGGAAAGAGGGAAAAATAGGTGATTTGGCTGAGTACAACAGCAGAGGTGGTCTTTCCTTCCAGCCCTCAGCACCTTCAGCACCTCAGTGCTCCCGTCTTGCTCAAAGCCTACCTGAGAACAAAGATAATGTCCCTGCAAATCAGCTTGTCCCTTCTGACACAAACAGGGTTTTCTCCTTCTTTATTCCCAGAGTGTCCTCACCACCATCCCGCTTCTGGAGGCCACAAGGGGCTGGGAACAGGCACATTCCCCCTGCCCTGGATGTGGTATCAGTGCCTACCGTTGTCCCATCTCTGGTTTGTGCACAGACACACACAGGGCCCAGACTTAAAAGCTTTCTAGCCCAAGAAGAGATCAGTAAGCTCTGCTGGCAGGAAAGTGGCTGGGGTTTGGATCACTTCCCCAGATTGAAAGAAACACTTCTCTGGGTTTTTCTTTTCCTTCCTCCAAGAGACTAAATTTAGTGAATTCCTTTCACATTAAAAACTTGTCAGGTATTCACATCCAAAGAGGCTGCTGCTCAGGTCTCAGGGGAGTTACCAAGACAGTGAAACCTCTTAAACATATAAAGCAGAATGGAGAGATATTCAGGCAAGTTCCCACCACCACTTTTAAACCTGCTCTCTCCCAGGGCAGGTACACAGGTACTTTGTCCCACAGCTCCCATCTCCTGCTGCAGAGGTAAGAAGAAAGGGATGAATCCTTCCTCCCCAGGGCAGGACTCAGTGATGCAGCAGCACCAAACCCCAGGCTGCTTGCTGCTGTTCACGTCTCCCTGCTCAGCACTTGTGAGAAGGAAACTGGAGTGATTTATTTTGGCTGAGAGATGGATTGTCAACATCCACCCAACAATGAGGGAAACCAAGGTGGTGGAGCTGAGAAAAGAGCAGGTGTCCTGGCTGCAGGCACAGCACCAGCCCCCTCCTCAGCTGTACATCCCCAAAAGAGGGGAATAAAAAGAAAGCAAGAAAATCCAAGCATCCAGGAGCACATCATGGGGTCAGGGAAGAACCTGGCAGAGGAGCATCCCAGATTTGTATGGGGTGGGAAGCAGCCCCAGGGTTGCAGTGACAGCCAGTCCAATGGCTCATCCAGCACCATGCCTGGCGGGCACTGGGACATGCTTGTCACTCACGTGGCTTCCCCCTGGGACTGGGCATCTCACCCCCACAGAGAAACCCTCGTTATCTCAGGAAGCCTGGCCTTTTATCCTGCCTCCCACGGGGCTTTAATTGCTCGCTTCATTCCCCAACCTCCTTGTGCATCCTCATCCCCCTTCCCCAACAAACCTCTCAGGCTGACAGCCTCGCCATGCCCTGAGGACAACCAGCTTGAATGGCACCTCAAAGGCACTCCAAAGCTCCATGCTCAGCAGGGTGCTGGGAGGAAGGGCTGGAGGCAGAAGATGGCTTGGTGGCAGCTGGACCCAAAGCCCAGTGGTGAGAGGTTCATTCGGATCCTTCTCATTATGCTACAAGCTGACTCAACACTTCTTACCCATGGTTTTGACCCAGCTTACACTGACAAAGAATCTGTTCTCTGTGTGTCTGCTGGGCTTTCCCTACGTTACTGAAGAGACCAAGGGGCATTTTGTTCTCTAAAAGCAGCCTGACACCTACTTTAAAAAAAAAAATGCTAGGAGAAGATTAAGTCACTGGAGAGAGCCCAAGGAAATGGGGAAGCTCTTATGCTCAGCTCACTGGGTTACCCCAGTCCAAGTAGTGAGGGGCCAAAAACAATCAGCAAAATTAATGATTTTTCAATTATTTTCAATTTTTGGCAGGTAAAAACCTGCATGGTGCACCCAGGTCCTCAAGCACATGTCATCAGACATGGACCATCTCCGAATGAACACCACAGAGCCTGTGACCAGGGTTTAAACTCCCTGTGCTGAACAGTGGCACGTAGGGATGAGATAAATCCAGTGGCCTCACCCCAGGGACCTTTTGGTCTGTGAAATTTGGCTGACCCAGGGAACAGCCTGCAATTCGAATGTGGGTTGTGGGGACCTTCACACCCAAGCTCTGCAGCTCAGCTCTGCCCAGCCAATCCCAGGGGATTCCTCAAAAGGGCAGGGGCTCCAGGAGAGGATCACCTGTGCCCAGATGTCAGCAATGTGGGGTTTTTCCCTCCTCCTGTCCTCGCAGACGTCTTCGCTAATCAAGACCTGGGAACACTAAGGACAGGCAGGCTGGCTGGGGAGGCAGTGCTGGGTCCAACCAGCATTTCTGGTGAGCAGCACCTTCCTCTACTTCACCATGCTTGTGTTTCCTGAAATGGGGAATTTTCTCTGTTAAAGGCCTTGGTTGACAGGCAGCACTGCTGTTGATTACAGCAAGAAGCTGCCCCACAGCCAGAGCTGAGGAGGAAGAGGTCTGCGGTCAAAGCAAGTCACCCCAAAGAGCACTAGAAGAAAGAAGGGTCTGGGAGCATCTGTTTCCTCAGTCTGTCACACTGCCAGGAATGTGCCCTTTGATTTGGGAAAAGGTTTGGTAAGATGGGTGCTAGGACCTGTGGTCTGGGGAGATGGCATCTCCCACAGCACATATGGGCATCAGTGTCAACCATGGGATCTAGGGAAAGACACACAGCCACTATGGGTGCAGACAGGCACCCAGTGGGGTGGCTCACTCTGTTCTCTTCAAAGCTGATTCCCAAAATACTTGCCAGCACCCATTACTGTGTATCCACCAGCTGACAAGCCATGCATGCATCAGTTCTTCCTGGATGGGCAGGGAGGTCCTGCAGCACTGCCCCCTGGCCATACCTGCACCGGCTGAGCTGCTTCACCCCTCATCCCCATGACTCACAATGGTGCTTAATTAGCAGGAAGCCTGATGCAGACACCTGTCAACTCCTCCGAGACAACCAGCATTTCATGTTAGCTGCCCTGGGGCTGTTCAGCAGGAACAGCTCACTCTCCATATTGATATTCCTTCATCTCAGCCTATTTTCCAAGCCATCAAGCTGCCATCTCAACCCTCCCAGGTCCAGCAGTGCTGAGGAACATGGCCTCGTGTCCGTCAGCTCCTGGACTCGAATCACACCTCTGCAGCCACTCAGGAGTGCTGGAACTGCTTTGTGCTTCCCCAGCAGCCTGAGGGCTCCCTGCCAAGGAACTCAGGCAGCCCTTGATGAGCCAAACCCCAGCCTCCCTGCACAGTGTGCACCAAACACAGTCTGCAAGTCACGACAACTTTGAAGGTAGCAAAGAAAGTCACTGCCCAACTCCCCACCTCCACAGAGAGTCCCTTCAATGCAGACCTCTGCCACCGTGGATGTAGCATCACCACCTCAGCCATGGTGCAGGGACACCTGCCACCCCACTGAGAGCAACAGCAATAGCTGGTGCAGGCTACATGGCTGCTTTGACTTCTGCAGCTGGAAGAAAGGTGTGATGCCATTACCAGTGTGTTTAGTGTTGGGGGGTACTTTGTGACACAGCAGTGTGCCATGCTTGATGTGCTAGGTCCTGCATCAGCTTACCTGAGATGGGCTGAAGTTCATGGCCAGTCTTCCAGACAGGAAAAGGCAGGACAGATTGACCCAATGGTTCTAGCTGAGGTGTAAGTAGAACCCCTGTTAATCGAAAAAGGTGTCAACCCTGAAAACTAATGGTCAAGGATTGAATAGGAACCTGAGGTCAGTGCTCACCACCTTAGCTGGTCTGTCATCAGCTGAAACTAGGAAGCACATTCCTCCTGGGGAAATCCTGCATCCTGCAGACCATCCCTTGCCCTACCATCCACTGTAACCCATGATACTGCTGCTTACTCCTGCCTGCCCCATACCCTCCCTTACCAGGGCCAGCCAAGGACCTCTTTCACAGAGCAGATTTGCCTCCTCTCTCACCATCAAGGTGACATGTCATCATCTGCTTCCCAAAGGCTTTCCGGTCCTCCTCCAGTGCCAGCAGGAGAGATGATGTGCTCAGTAAGTGCAGGGACAAGATGGGGTTGCAGTGGTCTAAGAGCATCCCCCTTCCATTTCATACATGGGAAGAAGACAGAAAATCACACAATTAAGATCCAATGATGCATCAGCCAGACTAAACCTCAGGCTGTAGTTGCCCCTGTTCTAGGAGCCAGGCTCCATCTCCAGGCTGGCAGTTTCTTCCACAACTCAAGTCAGTGGTAAGATCAACACCAAATCCTTTGGCAGCTCAGAAATTCATCTTTGTCACATGGAACAAGCGGGTGGCCACGAGACGCCAAGGAGTCCCTTCCCTTTCTCCAGTGTCCATGTAAAATTAAAATGGACAAGGAAGAAGCTGCTGTAAATAATGCATTCATGGTGCACTACACGGCTTTGGGAGCACATATTTATTGTCTAGTCTTATTTAAAGAAACCCAGCCCTGCCTGCGTCATTAAAAATGCATCCCGGTTTCAGCTTCATCCCAGATACACTCACCACTGTGAAGCAGGTGTCTCAATGGCTGTTTTCATGCCTTCCCACTCTCAGCTGTTCCAGGGCAGCCCCATGCTGGTAGGAGTGAGGCCTCTGGGTCACATGAAAAATTCACACGTTTGGCATCAGGCATTTTCCATCTCTCTGCTCCCTGCTCCTCCCTCACACCTGGGCCTGAGGCCTTGTTCTCTGCTGCTGCCTCCCAGACCCCAGCAGCATCCTCCGAGCCAATAAAGGATGCTAATGAGAACTGTAAAGCCCCAGTCTGGCCGCAGCATCAATCCCAGCACTTTCCCATCCTGCTGCCTTTTCCCCATCTCCCTCTGGCTACTCTTAATTCTCCCAGGCATGTTCCCCTTGCTCACACCCTGCCTCTCCTCCCCACCCACAGCCCACTGTGCTGTGGGGTCCACTGGCTCTTGGCTGGGTGTTAATGGCCACTGGGAACCAAGCCTGGAAGAAGCCAATTTCCCTACAGCATCCTCCTGCCTCACTGAAGACAGCAGCGAGGAGTCAGGCCCCTTGGGACCCACAGGCTGCGGCACCATGTTTGCTCTTCAATTCAGCCCGAGGCTGGTGTCTTATACAGGTCCTGACAGGCACCAGAGGGAACTTAATTTGCCCTTGGTGCTCTGGAAATATTGGCTGAGGGTGAGGAGGAGAGGCTAGATCCAAGGCTGGAAATGAGGAGAGGAAGGTGAAGTTACCCAATGCCCAGCTTCACCATGTGCTGTTCAACAGCCCAAAAGCCTTGTTAATAGGGTAGCACTTCAAATAACCTGGCTGAAGCAACGGGAGCTCATTAACAATGGAGATCCACCACTTGCAGTGTAAGTCGAGGCAGGGAGGCCAAGCAGGGAAGCCACAAGATGTTCCGTGCTGAGGGCATATGCCTCTGGCACATGCAATGCCCAGGAAGAACCCACATGGCACTTGGCTGCAGAAGCAGGGCAGCTTCAGCAACTCCTGAAGCAGTGGCCATCTACCCTGGCACCACTGGCATGGGGCAGAGCACAGGTAAGCACCTCCCGATCTCCTCCAGCCAGCCCTGGCACAGAAGAAGTTCTACAGGGAGATGGAAAGAAACCTGTGGGGTTCACAGCCCCAAATAGTGCTCTCACCCCTTAGCCAGGCCATGACTAACGTATCTATGCCCATCCCTGCCAGAACAGACAGGTGCCCTGGCGTGCTCCCACCCCCACCGAAGACAGAGCCATCAAACCACACTAAGTTCATCTCTGCCTATTGGAGGGAGCATGTGGCCAACCACAAGTGCACAGGAGACCACAGCAAAGCCCGGGTCAGAGGCATTATTCACAGCTTATAACAACATTTATCCCTGTTTGCTGCTCACTGCCTCCTCCTCTCTGGGAAGCACTGAGCCAGAGGCAAACCAAAGGGCAGGATAAGCCAGCAGCACCACTTGGACACATGGACACCCATCCACAGCCCTACACACATAGCCTGCACCCACCCAGGCACCCACCTGGATCCTCCACAACCCCCCAAAGACGAGCTCCTCCAGAGACACTGCAAGAAAACCTGGGAGATAACACATGCCTGTGACATTAGCAATTAAGGAGCATTAATTATAATAATAATAATTATCACAAAATAGCATTTTTATAGCACAATATTATGCTGAAGGATTTACAACATACTGAATCATGAAGTTCATAATTAAGTTATTTTAGTTTCTAATTTTGCTTTAATTCTGTTCCAATAAATGATATGATAAATACACCTTAAAACCCCCCCACAGAAACCATTATTTAAGACAATTTCCCTATACACAGATGTTAAATTGCAGCACAGAGATTCCTTGAGGAGAATTACAAACCTGGGTGAGGAAGAAGTGTTTAGCCCTGTGAAATACTGAGCTCCTCAAGCCTCACCCCAGGGCAGCAGGGTGTTTGCAGCCTGCAACACATCCACATAACCTCTTGGGTTTAGCTTTCCAGCTACGAGCTCTCCCTAGATGGTTTTGTAAATCACCGTGTTTCTTCTGTGGGTGGGATGGCAGGAACTGGAGAGCCTGGCATCCATGAGGTACCTCCTCAGGAAGAGCTGAGCTGAGTTTATTCTTCACGCCACTGCTGGAGGACTCCTGGCATCTTCACTACATGTGTAACAGTGCTAGGATGGAGCAGGGATGTTTTACTCCAGCTCTGACTTCAGTCAATGCACCTGTAACAGTAAGTAAGGGAGATAGCAAAGAAAAGATCCAAATCCTAGTCTTCCTGGCCTTGGAGATTTGCTCTTTCATCCCCATCCTCAACTTTTTTTCCCCCATGAGAAAACATTGATTGACTATAGAGCTACCTGAAAGTTCCTGCTGTCTGTGCACACTCCCCTGACACAACCCCACTGCCCAAAGGGAGAGATGGGAGATGGAAAAACAAAAGCAAACAAACACTTTAGTCTCCTTATAAAAAAAGTTTACAAAATCATGAGTGAAAGACAGCTAATGATGCATCATATGGTTAGTGCCAGGACACAGGGAAAATGCTCTAAATCAAAGTCCTCAAGTATGAAAAGAATCAACATTTAATAAGACAGTTAATGTATGTTATTTAAATGTCACTTCATTATTAAAAGTGTATATTTTTTGAGGTTTAATAACCATGTAATTGAGGCATCTTTTCTATAGTTAAACCTTGGCAAATATGTTTTTCATAATTAGCTGGTATTTATTTAACATGCAATAACCATCCCATTAAATTTAATGACTTCAATTAATAGGTAGAGAGGGGCCTTTTTTAATGTCAATATGTATTCTTAAGGACTGTTTCTGATGCAGTGCCATGAGGAAGCTCAGCTACCTGAGGGTGACCAGGGCAGGCAGGTGCCCCAGCTGAGCCATGGGGCCTTGCTGGCATCCCATTGCAGGAATGGGGAGGGGGAGCTGCATGCCCCAGCTCGGGGTGCACAAGGTGAATGCCAGTGGGTACCCCATGGGGATCCCAGCTCATCCATGCTGGGCACATCCTCACCTCTCCAGCCCAACTGTCCGGCGCAAGGAGCGAGGCTGAAGGGCAAACTTTGCTGAGGTCACAAAGCAGGAGAAGCTCAGCCTGACACAGCCATGGCTGAGCCTTGTAGCCCAAATTAGTGAACAGCTCAGGGTAAATTAACTCCTTTAACAAACCATCCAATAGAGAGTTATTAGCCAGCTTGTAATAAAGTCCAGCACAACTCTGTGTGGGCTGCAGTCCTGCTGGGCTCCAGGCTATAAAACCCCACATCGCTAGTGAGGAAACTTTCATCACACATGTATGCACCACCTCCATTGCCCCAGCACCTCCCAGCCCCAGGCAGGGCCTTTGCTGCCCCTCCCAAGACCCCTGTATCCCCAGGGGCTCGTTCCCCTCCCCAGCCCTCGTAGGATCTCTCAAATACATCTCCCCCATCCTTTAGGCCCCTGTTTTCCCCATGGACCTCCCTCACATGCCAGGGATCTTGGATTTGGCTGAAGGCAGAAGAAGCAGAGGAGGTGAGCAGGGAAGAGATCATGTTTCCCCCATGTAGCAAGCAGAGAAGCACACTCAGAACATCAAGCAAACCCCTTGCAGAGAGCAAACCCCTTAGAACACAATTACTGCTCACATGAAGCAGCATGTGAGAAACTCATCACCTTTCTGCTACAGCAAAGGTGTCTGGGTGTGGAGCCCTGGCAGCCAGCCCCTGGACAGGCTGCAAGAAAAAGGACTCCCCCAGGAACCCTGAAACACCAATGGCCAAAGCCAGCAGCCAGCAGGGCTCCCTGGCCTGCTGCATGCACAGCTAGGAGGACCTCAGTGTTCCCCAGTGCCTTGTGGCCACCCATCCATCCCTGAGGCTATCTCACCTGGGGACTTGATAGTGGCTGTGAGCATCAGGTCAGGTCACACTCTCCTGTCTTGCAAACTGGTGAGGTGATGCAGGAACTGCACACTGTGGCCAGGGAACCCTGGGGAGGAAGTTGCTCCATTTTTCCAGTTGTCTTGAGCCAGGACGCAGCTCAAGAGACACCAAGTCCTTGATTTTAGACTAGGCTTTTACACCTCTGGCAAGGATGGCCTGGGTTCAAGGTGGCTTGGTTCACCATAGGGCAGAGATCCAGCTCTAGCAGAGCCCACATACCCAGCATATGGCCCTGGGGCTTTCCTTCCATCCCTGAATTTTCCCTATCCCTTCCAACCCTTTTCATTGCAGCACAGCAGGGGCTATGGGGCAGCCAGTGTCTCACCACCTCCGTGTCCCTTGCACCTCCTTCCCCAGCTAAAGCCCTCTAAGATCATTTGCAGGGGATGGACAAAATTCACCAAGGACTGAGCAGATTGGGGAAGCATATGTCTCCACACATTACCCCAGGCTCAGAGTGAGGTGCTGGCAGTGCTGCTGGCCTCTGCAGAGCAAGACACTGGCTGCCAGCACTCACCTGCCCCATGGGCAGTGAGGTAGCAAGATGTAGCAGTGATCAGTGAATGCATTTAATTGTGGTATCAGTAATTAAGGGAGCCCATCAGTGGCTCCGACAAGGCTGTCATGAGCTGACTACAGCCATCTGCTTCTCTTGCCAGGGATGTTGATGCCCATTGGGGTGGAGCAGTGATTCCTGGCACTGGATCTGGGTGGGAAGACTCCCACTTCACCACCCTCCTACCTGCAGCTTGGCTTGGGAAGCATGGCCAGGACAGGGACCAGAGCCGATCGGGTTATTTAGTGCCTCAACCAGGGCATAGGTGCCCGGTAGTGAGACTGCCAACCCGTGAGCAGTTGCCCCCACCAACGTGGCCATAAATTACCCATGGATGGCCCCACACTGGAGGGAAGGCAGCAGCAGCATGTGTTCCTGCACAGGAACCCAGTGCAGGAAATTAATCCTTGTTAGCAGCCTGACTGGGAGACAGGCTTGCTGGGTGTGTGGCACAGGGTGACTGCTCCTGCAGCAGGGCTCACTCCTCTGGCACTGCTGCCATGTTCTTCCATTTGTTTCCCTCCTTCCCCAGTGTCGTCCTCCTCTCTGTGCGATTTCCCCTTCCCCTGTCCTACCCATACCCCCTCTCCCCTGCTGCTCTTGTTTTCTCTTGCCTCTCTCTATCCTTTCTTCCCACGTCTCCCACCAGCATCCCACCCCAAAGATGCTCCTGCAGCGCTGTTCCCATCCCCAAAGCAAGAGTGAGGCTGATCCCTGCCCAACACATTCAGCTCCCAGTAGGTGCCCAAGAGCTCTTGTAACAGGGCAGCTGCTTGGACTTGGGCATCCCATCCTGCAGCCTCAGGCACCTATCTCCTGGCTTTCTAGGAAATAAGACCAGGACATACCAAACCACAAGGCCATCTTCAGAGCCCAGATCTACACTGCTCCACCCCAGGCCCTTAGGGACAGAAGGCTCACTGAGTGAGGACAGAGCACAGCCCAGCAATGTTGCACAGGGACGTGTCATCCCCACTGTGACAACCCCGAAGCGAGCAAATGCTGCTTCTCACACAGCAGATGGCAAATCCTACAGCAGGGAGGGGATACAGGGTGCCCATCAGCACCCCCAGCTATCGCCTTAACTCTGCACCTCCCTTTTCAGGGCTAGGAGCCAGAACCGGGTGCCCAGGCTCTATCCTCCACCACCCTCCTCCCGCTGGCTCCAGATATCCCCAAGAACACCCCCGGGACCAGGGACCAGGCTCTACCTCCTACCCTCAGCCCTCTGCACCCAGGTCCATCACCCACTGCTCAAAGAAGGAAACATAAAGCTGAAGCAAAAAAGGACCTTGATTTTAAAGAAAATAATAATCCTAGAATAAATAAATAAATAACAAGCCAATGCACAAGTCTGCTTTTAAATTCAAATGTGCAATATGGCCCAGAGCCTCGGAGCCAGAAGGAAACTACAGATTTGGGCAAGGAAACAGGGAATGTTTCACTTCAGCTGAGTCCAAGCCATCATGATTTACACAGCAGCGAGGGAGGTGGGGAGAGCGTGGCTCCCCGGGGGCTCTGCAGCTCTAGCAGTCATCCCTCTGCCCACCACCCCTAGGCTTCCATCCCTAGACCTAAAAAGCTTCTCCAGACTCTCATGCCCTGCATCAGCTCCCTGTTGTGTCCCACCAAGTACAATTCAGGGCCTTGGCTATACCAGGGCTGGGGGTTCTCCCTGGGGCTCCTGTTCAATCCTTCAGCAGCCCATGGGCACAGCCATTTCCACCCTCCTGGGGTCCAAGACCCTCCAGCCTGAGCAGGCACAGAGCCAGGCAGCATAGCACCCAAGCAGGAGTGCAGTTCCAGACCCTTCTCAGGGGCTGTTTGGGATCACAGGGATGCTGTGTGTCTGCCATCCAGTTCTGGCTGGGTGTTTGCACAGGGCAGCAACCTCACAAGTATGGCCCTCTCCCATCAGGGGGCTCCTTCTGCTGCTGAGGGGTTGCAGATCCAGAGCAAGAAGCATTCTGACCCTAGGTCATCACCTGGTCAGCAGCAGTGGCCAGTCCCTGCCCCCGGGCTACTTGGTTAAAGAATTTGTCCTGTGAACCTGGAACTGTTGCTGAGTTTCCCTTTCTTTGAGGGTCACAAGTGACACAAGTTTGGACAGACCTCTGCCTAAGTCCTACCACTGGGCACAGCTAAGCTTTCACCTCTCCCATAGAAGGAAGACAGCACCCGGGCCGTCTGGAATGCTCCCAGAGATTTCGACAAACGCAGATTTCCGCCAAGGGCAGCCTGGGAGCATCTGTCCCCGGTTCCCTGCAACATCGGTTCTCCCTGCCCCGAGTCGAGCGGAATTCGGGAAGCCTCCCCGACAGAAGCACGGACCGACAGTGCCATCTTGTGCTGCCTGCCAGAAGGGATGCCCATTCCCGCCGGAACACGGCGGGACCCAGCCCCACGACTAAGGATACGGCCTCAGTCGGATAGGGACCTTGTGCCGAGGGGAGTGACAGTGAGGTGACAGCGAGCCCGGAGCAGGGTGGGAAAACAGCATCAATCCACAGATTTGTTTTTCCACCTTCCCCCCAGGGCCCAGCAGTCCCACACTTACACCAGGGTGTGAGGACAAGGTGGGAACTGCCACAAGGTGATGGCTGTGCCCACAGACACATCCTGAATGCAGGAGCTGCAGGACCTTGTGCCCAAAAACCAGACACCCTAGTACAGCATCACCCAGACACAGACTGTGGAACTTCACACAGGGACATCCCGAGAGGAAGCCCTCAGGAAGGCTCAGGGCTGCTGCTCTCTGTCCTACTGGCATGGTGGCTGCTGGTAGGGCTGAGGAGAGGAGTCCCTGAAAACAGTGGGTACTAGTCCAGCTTCCCCTAAAAACACGGGGTCAACCGAGCAGGGCTGTGTGGGGTGGGTTCCTGGGGGTTGTACTGGCACAGCTGCCAGGGCACTGTGGCCCTGACACAGCAATCCAGGCAAAACGCACAGGCAATGCCATGGCATCCTCCCCCACATCCCTGTGGCACAGGCGCATCCTCTACCACAAGCATGGAAAGCAAGAAAGGGGGAGACCAACCGCGGGGTGGGGGGAAAAATCTGCTTCACAAATTACCGTTAGTACCAAATGTCCCTTCTTATCAAGACTGGACGGGTATTCAATTTTCTCTTCAAACGCCTGCCTTCTGAAATGGTAATAGAATTTCAAATCTGGGGGAAAAGGGAGGGGAAAAACTGAATATGCAAGAATTAACAATGAAAGGGAGAGACAAAGGAAGAAATTATACCAAAAAAATATAGTCAGACCCTTTGCAGGAATTAATTAAATACAAATCTAAAGAGAAAATTAACAGTCTCATGCTTAGGAGGAGGGAGAAAAGGGATATTTTCTGAGTTTAATTAACCTTTTTTGCCAAGAACAATGAAGAAGAAGGGGGAAAGGAGGGAGAGGAGAGCAAAAACTCCTAATTGTTTTGCCTTGCAGAAGATAATTATGGGAGCTGGCCGGGTCAGGGTCTGCCCACGCAGGTTTGGGGTGCGTGGGTCCAGCTCGCACACAGGCCAGGGTTGTGCACATATAATAACTCACTTGTTGGTCCTAATTGGTAGGTAGATCTGGAGGGGCAAAGGCAGAGCTAGGAAGAGCTGTGGTCGCTGGATGCCAGTGGCCTCAAGGCGGATGAGGAGGAACATCTCCTCCAGGCAGGGCCATGGGGATGCGGAGAACATTGGGCATCGGTGGGAGGTGGCTGGTGGCCACATTGGCCAGCATGGCTATGAGAAGACCTCTATCCCCATGCTCTCAAATGCCCTTTTTTGTTTGCAGGTTTGGTATCTGCAGTGCTTAGAGGCATTGGTCACAGGGAAGGAGATAGCTTGTGGGTAGGATAGGGTTTTTGAGCAGCTGGATCCTAAATTAACTGTCCTCTCCTGGGGAAAGCAGGGGAGCAAGGCAGAGATACCAGAATAAAAAGCAAAAGGACAAGGAAAGCAAAGGTGATGCCAACACTAACAAGAGCACCTGCCTGCTGAATCCTGGCTTCCCTCACGCTCCTTGGCCCAGAGCCTCTCTGCTTTGCTGCTGCCTGTGTGGGAGCTCTTTTGACCACAGCTGGACTCCAAAAGAATGAAAGGGGACAAAGCCAAACCTGGAGAGCAGGAGCTCTGTTAACTTCAGCATAAGGCCAACATTGTGCCCAGCTATAAGGAGCAGCATAATGGTCCCCCTGGACTACAGCCACTGCCAGACACCCAGACTTACACCTGCAAGTCCCACAATGACATCTATGGCAACTCATATAACACCAGTGACTGGGAACAACAGAAACGGGCCAGTCCATGGCCCCACAGGCCACTCAAACAAGGGGTGATGAACAGCACCACCCTCCTCCTCTGGGGCTCAGCACTGTGGCTGCTTACAGGGAGCAGCTCCCCAAAGGAAAGCACAGAGCTTTGGGGCTGAGGTGCTGCCTGCATGGGGCAGCTGCAAACAGGCTTTACCTGTGCCTTGCATCCTTTTGATGCCTCAGTGCTGTGAGGTTATGAGCAGGATCTGTGTCCCTCTAACCCCCGGCTGGGTGAAGTAGAGATTTCCCAAGGACTCATCATAGGTAACTTGGGCCACCACCCGTGGAGATGTCCCCCAGCCCTGCACCACAAGCTCTCCCAGATACATGCAAAACCCCCTCCTCTCCCTCCAGCCTAGCCTCACGGCGATTATATTACCACCCATCACACATGTCCGCAGGTAGGCACTGGAGAAGCTCAGGTCCATGTTCCTGCACAAGGCTGAAGGCAGCAAAACTGGCTTTCTCGGCAGGATCAGCTGTGGTGAAGCCTGGTTTTCACCAAGTGACAGAGGAGAAATCCACCATTCCCAGGCAGAAGGCTCCTGAAAGGCACAAGCTGAAGACCTGGACCTCTGCACAGGCGTGGCCCTGTCAGCATAGCATCACCAAGTAGGATACACACACAGGTTATGGATCACCTGACAAGTGGGATGGGGTGATTAATAAGTTAAAACCAACACCAGCAAGCATTTGTCTAACAAACACAGCTCCTTATCTGTCCAGGAATAGATTGCAAAATTATTCAAGAGTCTTCAGTGTAAATTATTCTTGGTATAAGGATTGTTTAAATTGCAAGCTGGGAATATTACTGTGAAGTGTACAAGGTATGTGGTAAATTATGTAACCAATTTATGTAATTTATAAATTGAGTTACATAAATTAGCCACACAAGGTACAGCATGAATGTCAAATTGTATACTCAATTGTCACAATAATAGCTCAACATCAGACTAGCTTGAGGATTAATCTAGACAGTACAAAGTCTGGATGTTGCAAATAAAAGTATCAAACTGTATACTACTAGCTCAAAGTAGACAGTTACTGGCACTAGTAAAGTGCAACCACTCAATTACTTGGGGGGGGGGGCGGGGCACACAAGGCAGACACAACAGGATCAGTTCACACAAACTTTCCCAGCATCAGTGCTCTGCAAAGGGCTTTGGGAAGGGCAGAAACTACCCTAATCTTCTCCAGAAGTTCACATCTCACTCCTAGGGTAAACTACTTAACTTAAAATCTAAGGCTGGATGGAAACAACGACTTTAGACTAGATAAAGCAAAGAGACCCAGAAGCTACTCCCAAGGGAGCCTTATTCTCAGGGTGGTCCCATGGGCAGCAGCAGGGCTGAGTCACGTTTCATGCTTTTTGCTTCAGTGTCCACATTCTCGCTGGATGCTAAAGGCTTCCAAGTTCCAGAACTTTTTACCTTGTACTCCTCATTAAAGTCTAATTCTCTTTCAAGTTGAAAATGGCAGAATTCTGCTCTCCTGAGAATACCTGTGATTATATTGTCATCTACTTGCCCAGGAGTGATGCAAGGTCTGTGGCAGCATTAAGAGCATCAGCTTCCAGTCTCAGGGGTGACTAGAAGGTGATCTAGACCACAATTCTCTTGAATACAACTTATTAAAACCTCCTCATTAATGGGTGTGCTTGGTTTTTCCAGAGAGCTGTCTGAGCTTGGACCTCCCAAGCAATCCCATGAGGTAAGCACTGGTAGGCAGTGACCAAGTTCACAGTCAGACTGATATAGATTGCCTTAAAATTACAGCATGCACATGGGTCATTTTTCTGTGCAATTCTGTGCACTGTTGAGCGGAGATTTTTACTCAGCAGAAGAACCACACTTTGAAACCTCTGGTCCAACAGGCACAAATGATTTCCTTTCTCCTGGTGCCACACTTGTATACTGTTTCCTTGACATCAGATTCCTATAACCTATATAGATCAAACCCCGTTCATTGGCTGAAAATAGCCTCAAATAAAACTACTTGAGTTTATAACAGCAACAAGCAATGCAGGACCACCTGCAGCCTCTGAAGAGGACATTTGTTTTGTTCTTTGAGGACCTGGAAAACCAGACCCTGCTGTCTGAGGGTGCTTGCAAGAAGATTATCAGGTCAGACTCTGAAGCATGATTTCTTTTCTTTATCTATTTGTCCACAAACTAAATTGCAACCCTTTTCAGTCAGACAGCACAGTTCATTTTTCCTGGCAACAAGGAGGTCAGGCCAACCAGTGGCTGGGTGGGACCAACTGAGGTTTCATGGCTGGGTTTCATCAGGATGTTAGGGAAAGCAGCCATGAAGTATATTAAAGATATTACTGTGGATATTCCATTTTCTAACCACCCTCCAGCCTGGGAATGTATACTTCAGGGTTCCAGAAGGCACTATATAAAACAATTATCATGCAGTCTTGAAGTAAATGGATGTGCATTTTGTCTTTTTGTAACCTCCTTAAATTAAAGATCCCACAGCACTGCCCAAGCACCTGATTTAAGTTTGGAACAAGCACACAGGTAAGTCTACTGGTGTCAGCTGATACTCTGTATGGACAGTCCTGCCTGTCTTCCCACTGCAGAGCCCTACGATGCAGTCACAGAGCTGTGCTTGGGAGCAGGTACAAACCTCACAGGAGAAGGTGAGGTTCAAACACCTGCACCACACATGGCTGCCAAGCTCAGTCTATCTGGCCATCACAGATGCACAGTGCCAATCCAATAAACTGCAATCCAAGGAAGTTATCATTCGTTGGCAACAGCATACTGGAAGGTAAGGAGTACAAGGAAAAAGTCTTGCAGAAGAAAAATAAGTAAACAAGGATTAAAGGGACTATGAAGGCTGTTTTGTTGAAGAAGCCCACAAAGAGCAATTTTTCTGCCTTTTGTAAGCTTTTACTTTGGCTGATATAATTTAAGCTAAATCCTGAACTGGCATTTCCCCTCTGTCTCATTAAGAGCCATGAAGCTTCACTGCAGTCACCAGCCAGACTTCTCCAGCAGTTGAAAGGCTACTGAAGGAAGAGTAAAGAATTAATTTTTAAAAAGCCATGCCTGCACACACTGTTTTATCAAATGGCAAAATTTCAAATCTCTCCCTTGGTTCAGCCGCTCGGAGGGGGAATGCATGGAAGCACTGGCAGAGTTCCTGTTTACTTGTTTTATGATGGTTGTAACGAGGAACCCATTAAATTAATAGCCGTGCTTTATTTTTAATGTTATGTTTAGCTAATCCTGACTTACAGTGGCACTCCTGCTCATAGAAAATAAAAATCAAACTCACTATGACAATGGACTCCATCACCGAGAGCAAGGATATGGAGGGGTGTTCAAGAGGGTCGTAGGAGGGAAAAATAACACCCTGCTCATTCCTGCTGTGGGAGTATCACTCATGAGCCTCAGCTGGTGCCCATTAGAGAATTAGCTCAGGCAATTCAAAGACTCAATAACACAAACCTGATCTAAAGCCATAAGACAAAAAAAAATAATTGCCAGATAGACCCATTCCAACTCCACTAGCACCTCAGAACCAGGTACTGAAACACAGAGAGACCCTCTTGTTCTGCCCCTGTGAGAAAGCAAGGCCTTGGATTTTCAGAGGCTGAAAGCTGGTGGTATCCTCCTTACCTGCGAGACATCAGTTACCCATTCACATAGCTCAGAGTACATAACCTGGGTTAATGATGCAACTGGGTTAAAATGAGCCTTCTTGTATCAGAGACTGATCTTGGGAACATCAGCCCTTTAAATTTGCACATTTGGTGACTGGTGACCCTGCAGAGCTGGAGCAGCTTTGCCACATACTCAGGAAGGAGCTTCCCACCCAGAGACTCAAGCAGAGCTGCTCAGGCACAGATGCACAGGCAGAGAGCACAGCTGGAGCGTGCACATGTGGGCACAGAGCACTTCAGCCATATCACCCACCAAGGCAGGGGAGTACTGACCAAGGATGAACACACAGAGTTAGCGATAGCTATCGAAGGATCTCACTGGATCAGGGACAAGCAGTTCACGTGTGCTTACCAGGTACACCTCCCACTGTCGAACAGCAGCCGAGCACTGCATCCCCATGAGAGCCACAGGCTCGGAGACTCCTAGCACACAGGTCTCAGAAGACAGCAGCTGCCTCAGAGCAAGTATAACTCAAGTAAAAGAAGCCCCTTTTATTATGAAAAAAATTGATAAGAGCCAAATGCAGAGAATTCAAGAAGACTGAGTTTCCAGCATGATGCTTAGAACAGTACCAATCACAGCAAAGCTGAATGAGCCCTCCTATATCTGCTCCTCACCCTTGGTCTTTTCCCAGTTTGCAGTCTGGATGATCCAATAACATTTCCTGGTCTTAAACAGTGAAGAAAACATTTATTTTTCTAAAATTCTGTAGAGAAGGAAGTAGGAAGTATATAGGACTGAACTGCATGCACCAGTTTGTCATAAATGTTAGCAGGAGATGAGAATGAAGACAACTTACTCTGCAGCTGTCAACCCAATATTACCTCTTTATTCAAAAAAAGATTTTTAAATGAAAGCTTTAAGAGACCTATAAGAAGGTGAGCAGATCCCAACTCTTCAAAAAGAAGAGCCAAAAGGTTTAGGTTTGCTTCCTGCTAATTAAATTAGCAAACCTGCTCCAAAGATATCAGAAATTATATGTATTTCTAAACAAACTTTCGGCTGAGGAAGGAGGATGCAAAGCAGGAATCAAAATGACACTCCAGGTCCCTACTGCCCCTTATCCTACACCCCCTGGGACTGCAAGTCTTCCATGCAACAGCTCCCACAGAAAGCAATACAGGGCACCAGGAACCAGACACAAGTACTCTCAGTACTCATAGCACACTGCACGAACAAAATGGCTGGATCAAGCACAAGCTACTCCACTGAGTGCAAGCAGGAAGAGTGTCTAATCGAGGCTATTCGCAAGGGGAAACCAGCTTCGGGAGCAGTTTGTCACGTACACCATAAGCAGCAGTTGATTTCATCTTCAACTTGGAAACAAAAGTTTGTTTGTGGCTCTCCCTAGGAAGATAACAAAGGAAAGTTCTTTGCCAGGTGCTCACCTCTGTAAAAAGTCTGAAAAAAAGCACACATGTAATTAAATCCAAGACACTCTTTTGACACAGATCCCTCCTGAGACCAGCAGCTACTCCATTTGCTCCTTCTGGCTTTGCCCCAGGCTGTGCAATTACCACTCTGCCAGTGTAATTATACACCAGAGTGGGAGATGGAGGAGCATCATTACTTGCCCTGAAAAAAATCAGCATGAAGATGACCACTGGTCCAGGCTAGTCAACTTCAGTCTGCATCACCCTTCACTCTCCCAAGGCATCAGTCCAGGAGAACTGGGGAAGTGACAAGAAACCAAGACACGCACCAGAGGCAGAGTGATAAGGCTGACAAATAAGGAGGGCAGGCAAGTCAGTTCAGGAATATCACATCTTATTCTTCTCCAAGAATAAGAATAAAAATTAAAAAAAAAAGACAAAGGGAGCAGGTGTAGGGCTACAAGCCCACAGGACTCTGAACAACACTCCAGGCTCCCATGGCTTTCCAAAAAAGGGCTGATAACTCCATAGTGCTGGGCGCAATGGCTCCCAGGGGTGGCAAAAGAGCTGTTGCAGTTGTAGGCTCTATTTTGTCCATGTGTACCTAGTTAGAGCAACTCTTAGAGGGAGTGGAAAGGAAGAAGTGGAGAGTCCTTGTATCTCTACTGCTTCTAACCCCAAAAGACCAAGTCACCACGCAAACTGAAGAACATGACCCCAAGATGCATACAAGACTGGCAATGAAGCATTTTAGGCAATCAACATAAACAACTTAGTGACAAGCTACAGACAAACACTTTTAACCAGTTTGGAAATAAAAAAATAACAACTTGAAAGACAAATTGAAAAATTCTGCCTGGAAAAGGAGCACACAGCATGAGATCACAGGATTCAGCAGAGTATAAAATAGGAAATGAGACTTACTCTTCTCCCCCTACAGCTACACAAAACCCTCCTACACAGATTACAGACATGCTTGGCAATTGCCTTCCTCCTCCAGCCCCTCCCATTATGGACAAGGCAGAGTTGGTAGAAGCCTGAATGCAGAGAGGATATTAGATAAAGCGTCTTGCAAAGCCAAGTGTGAAATATTAACAACAGGAGGGAATGGGTTGTGTTTTTATGCAAGATCACAAATTTGGTGCTTAGAAAGCTTGAGATGTTCTTGCACACTGGAATCTCAAAGTGCTTGTTGAATGTTTCATTTAAAAAGCTATTGAAGCCTAGTGGAAAATTTCTATCAGTTCTGTTATTTTCTCTATCTTCTCTAACTTCATTGTTTTGGTTCTTTTTCCTTCCTGCAACACTAAGAAATTATGCATGAATAACAAGGTTGTTCCTTCCATTCATCTGGCTAGTTTTAAAACAATTCATACTCATAAAGTGGGCACTCTGCAAGCCTGTGTTTTCACATGAAATTACCACAATTGTGCACATTGCATCCAAATTACCAGATGCATTTGTACACACAATTACCCAATTTGCACACAGAACTGCAGTAAGTGGGCAGGCAAAATGGACATGCAGCTGTTCAGCTGAACAGAGCACTGTGCCTGAACTGCATCTGGCATCGGGCAGGTTTGGTTCTAGTAGGTGACACAGGTCACAGATATTCCTGGACACAAAAAAAGCTCCTTTTTATCCAGCACACGCAGCACAGACAGCAGTGTTGCTGGCTGCCCTTGTTCTACCTCAACCTTGCCTTTGGAGAAAACTGCCTCCAAGTCAGTTTCTTACAATAGATTCAGACCTTGTTCATCCTGCTGTCCAGGTTGCTCATTAATGCCAAACTCTGAAGGTAGCTGTGTGATAAGGAAATCTATTCAACACTGGACACCAGATTCCAGGATTAATGATCTCTGCCACTTTGGAGCATAAATGACACCTGCTGTCACAGTCTTGCATGAAAAAAAGTCATGTTCAGAATATCCAACAAGCAGTCAAGAAGAAACATGAGAGGAAGCCTAAGTGAAGATGCAGGGCTTCTTCCTTCATTGCAAGGGTCTTGGTAGCATACAGCAGCAAAGATTGAGGGGTAGGGAGAAGAAAACACTTACTCAAGAAGCTGTGTGACCTGTACATTTTTTACTTGGATGACAGCTGAAGCTCTGCAAACTGAACTTCATCTTTAGCATTTTCCTATCAACATCTTTACTCATCTGTTTTTTCCCAAGGCTCAGATATCCGAGCTGATGATTATGGCAACAGAAGCAACAAATTGCTCCTGGGCACAAGGAAACACCAAAGGAAAGTGACTACCTGAAAGGCAGATAGACCACAATTGATCGCCAAAAGCTCTGCAGACATTCATCATGCAGTAAGCTAAAATCTAATCCAACACAGCAAGACACAGGAGTTTCCCACTTCAAGGCTACACAATGAATAACAAGCAGTCCCTTATCTGGAGGTACTGCATGGCCTTAGAGTGCCACTTTGTCCTTGCTGGGCTGCAAAACAGCCACAATGCACCTGGCCAACATTAGCTGGAGATGTTACATTTATGATTTTATGGCTGATTTTTCCACCCTAGCCTCTATCAATTGTGTTCACTCTGAACAATCACATCTGTTTATGTTCCACAGATACCTGCATATCTTGAGACGACAACAGCTCCCTGAATGCTGTAATCAGTTATTTCTCAACAGAGGAATTGCCAATTTGGTAAATAAAGCTCATTATAAAAGAAAAAGCAAATGTATTGCAGTTGCTTAACAGAGAAAATTGTCCAGTGCCACCAAGTAATCAGCCCTGGCACCATAGTCCCCCCCAGTTTAGGGCAGCTGAAATAATGGCATGCAAATTACTCACACCAAGGCAACATTGGATAGGGGCAATAGGAAAATGAGGAAGAGAAAATAGGTACTTTTCAGATCAACAATAATTTCAAATCTAGTCAGGGACAGACCTTGGTGTTCCAGATTCCCAGTGCAGAGTCAAAAGTTTTACAGCTCTGTAGAAGCTGGCTATTCCAAGCCAGGATCCAAAAGCCAGCACAAGTGGCAGCAGGGAAAGCCCATCCAGCAGTGCTACATACAGATCTGAGGACACTAAGTGTCCTAATTTGCTTTGGAAAACTTGCCCTTCCTCCCTTGGAGACAGCAACAGTGATAACAAGCTGAAATTTTTGCAAGATCTGAGACTAAGAAAGATAAGGCATGGGTAAGCAAACATCACTTCTGAAAAGGAAGAGTTCTGGTACCAGCTCTCCATAAGAAGGAAAAACATTCTGTTGCTTTAATGAAGATGTAAAGCACTAAGTTGCTGCCTAAAGAAAAAAAAAAAAGAGATGAAGCAGAATATAACACAGAAAACAATTCTCAGCCCCCCTCATCCATTTTCATAAACACTACATTAAACTCTGACATGACCTCCAAAATCCATGTTCACATTCTTCAAAAACTGTCAGATACAGTCAGAGAGAACATGAGCAGCAAACACTACCAGACAAGAGGCTTTAGCCAGAGAAGGGGAACCAAACTAGATCTGCTCTCCTGGTTTGCTGACAGGTCTGTTGCAAATCTGCTGCATCTACCTCAACAAGGATGAAATGCTGGACACACACAGCTCCCACTGTCCCTCAGCTCTGCAAGGAGAGGCCTCAAAGTAGAGCACAAATCTAAGAGATGGTGGTTTATGGCAGACAAAGCAGGAATTGCACACGAGAGCTGGTGCAAAGAAGGATAACTTGGGTACTGCATTCAAATAGGCAAAGTTTTTTTTTTCAGTATGATTCACCATCACCAGTTCCCTACAGCCAGGAGTTTGTACTCTTCCAAGTACTTTCAAATAAGCCAAAGTCATTTAGTCTGGGACCAAAACGAACAACTTTTGTGATTTATAAACTGTGACTTGAAATATTTCTATTCCTCACACTTGTATGTAGTTTTTGTTGGCGTGGGTAGTAGACAGAAAACAGCAATTTACAAACTCATGGGACTGAAAGTATCTCACAGCACACAGTGACCATTAAACACTTTATTGTTTGGGAGGGAACCTTGGAAGGGAAGAAACATGCCTGCTGGTGTAACCGATGGCAGCCTGCTAGGAACAGGTAATCTTAACAAGCTAGGCAGGGTTACTTCCAAATACTTTGGACCTCTTTCCCCAGAGCAAACTGATAAAGATAACAGCTCTTGAAACTCAGATGTGGATTGGTGAAACCAAAGCTAGCATAGGGTAAACCAGGTTCATGTTGGGTAGCCTCCAGCCTACAAGCTGTGCTAGAAGCATCTGGGGTCAATATGATTCTTTACACTGTAATCCAATAAAAAAGGAAACAATAGTGTCCACCTCTCCCAGGACCCTCCTCCCACCTCCAGGAGCATCCACTGAGACTGATACATGCAGGCAACTAGAAGAGAAATCATGTCGTCGTCTTGGACTGCAAAGGGCAGAAGGCACTGGTTTTGGTCAGTGTCTATCCAGAAGGATGCTGGGGCTTCCAAGGGTGTCTGTGGTCCCTGTCCTCTGCTCTTTGGTGGCTGATGTTTATCCAGAATTAACTAACAGCTCCTGGAGGAAACAGGAGACAAAGGCAGAAAGTTAGTTCCTCAGCTGTTGGCATGGGACAGTTTCCTTCAGAAATGAAGGTTAATGTTGGCAGGGTGAGAATTCCACAGAAATATCATCAGGTTCTGCCTGCTGTGAAACACAAGATGCTTGTGATGGAGGGCTGTAGAAGCAGACAGCAGGTCATGATATCAAAGGCGAGACTGATTCTGTGAACATGAATACATGGTCAGTTGCAAAAATCAGAGTTTATAAATCCAATGGCCTACAGCAGGAGAGACAGGCCATTGTCTCAGGCAAGCCTCAGAGCAGCTTGGTGGCAGGACTAAGTGTAGCTCCACACTAAGTCCCAGCCTCAGCAGGACATGGGAGCACTTTGATTAGCTGCCATCAAACATGCACACATCACTTACTCATGTTGATCTTGTTCCAGGATAAGAGTGAGTATCAGAGAAGGGAGAGGAAGAAAGAGAGGGACTTGGAGAGTGCCCTAACTCCTGACATATAGCTTTTATCTGATTAAAACCTAAAACTTCCTAAAATTCAAAGCAAAATCATGCCTGCTTTGTCCCCACAGCAACCTCCTGTTTTCTAAGCGATACATCCTCAGATCCTGCAGGTAGCTGCATATAAGCTGTGGACTTCTGAGGGGTAGAAAAAAATAGGAGGTTTTCAACCTTTTTAGGATGGAAATTACAGAGCCTGCTATGTTATTTCCTATTTTTATCTTAGCACTCCTATAAAGTCAAATAAATCAAACCAACAATGCCATTAGCAGTGGATGAGAACCCACCTGGCATCAGCTATAACACATCTGCCTCTGGAGGTACTGATGGGAACCTTCTGGGGTATCAGTGTCAGACCTTACATTGCATCAAGCAATGGCATCTTTACGCCAATGAACTGCTAGTGTAGCTACACCAGCAGCAGAATTGCATAGTTTGAACCCATCAACATACTACATTTTTTCTCATGCTTTCAACAGGTGCAATTCCATTTTGCAGAGTAGACAGTATTTACCCATGCTTAGAGGATCCTATTAATACCAACTACAGAAAGACAACCGAAGAGTTAGCAGCATGTGGTCTCACCACTCACTTTTCCTAGGGCTGGATTTGAGCTTAGTTCTAGACACCAGCCTTTCTTAAGAGAGAAGCTATGTTTCCTCAAATGTGAATCAGAAAGGACAACATCACAAAACAATGATGCTAGCACACTTTGCAGCATCTGTCAAAAGGTGACAATGTCATTTGGGCTACTTCTGCATAGCAGATTGATATTTGCTGCTTACCACCTGCAAGGTCAGCATATTCGGTCTACATTGACCATGCATCTCCAAAGACAGTCCCATCTTTAACAACAGTGAAGTGGGAAAGCTTCAAAGGACTCAAGAATAAAAAAGAAAACTGTTTGCCAAATTATTTAGACAAAGCTTATCCAGAAATCTGACAAATGTACTATCAATATTACTCGACTGACTCTAATTTCCCAGGTAATTTTTCTCATCATTAGTGACTTAAAAGTTTAGCACAGAGCAATACATTTTCAAAACTCCAATAGCACTCACACAAATTGTAATAAGCGAAGCAGCAACAACTAGCAATCAATTTTGCAATAAAGTAATTTGCTGTATTCACACTGTAACACTTCAGTGAAGTGTCGAGGAATGCTACAGTTTGTGATGTGGCCACTCTGTGGTTAACCCTTATGGAAGATAGCAAAACCTTTCTCTCTGAAGTAATTTCAAAGAATATCAGAGTTACACAATTTCATGTTCAAAATCATAACTACCTATTTTACTCATTTCAGGAGAAAATGCAAACAGCCAGCACTTAACCTCAATCAATTCTTTCCAGCCTAACCTATTCGCATACCGGAGATGCATTGAGCTAGAGACTCACATACATTCCTTGTGCAAAAACATCAGGCTCCATCTCAGCCTGGATGACTAAACTTTCTCAAAATCTTTTGCAAAGGGAGCACTGGACACAGAACTGATGGGCTGCCAGGCAGGCCAGACACCAATTTCCTGCTGCCAGCTCTCACCAAGGAAAGCTTCTGTGAACAAAGGATGCAGGTAACAATACTGTCAATCAGCCCTGCTGTCAATAGTAGCCTGATAAAATTACATCTAAGACTAGCATGTGCTGGATGGAGCAACAAATTAATGTACCTTCTCCTATCAGGTCCATGCAGTGCTCACAAAGATTGTAGGGCTGGGATTTTGGGGGAACTGAAGCACTCCCAGTACACAACAGCCTGCACAGAAGGATGAGATTTTCAGCTGTTTCAGATTTGCCTGCTCAGATGCCAACCCAGATCTTGCAGCATTTGCCACGCCAGTGTAGACCATTAGCATTCTGAATCCTCTAATGCTGCTAAGGTTCAATTTACAATGCAAGTGAAACCAGAGGACAGTCTACTGCTGGCTATGAATCCATGCTGATCTGGATCATGCCATGTGGTGCAGGAATGATAAACAGCTGACAATGCTGGAGGCCAGAGGTGGTCTCTGCCAGCTACCATAGAGTGTCACACAGCCACTGCATGTTGCACAGTGGAAGCTCGGTAGGCCTTGTTGTCTTTTAGCCCAATCACACAAGTTTATGCTTGTTAGAATATGCATATAAATGTTTTCACCATTCCTAGGCCATCAGTTTATAAACCTGTGGCTAACTACTTAAAAGCATGGATGCATCAATTTCATGCCTCACACGCTGTGCAAAAGCATGGAAGGATGCCACATCTCTAAGACAAAAATTCTTTACTAAGCTAACCATTTCTACCAGTGTTTTAATTCCACCTAACACTGCAACGATGCCGATACAGATCTGGCATCCCTTCATTTCCTTTCAACCTGGAATGCTCCCTGCAAGATGCTACTAGGTTGGTACCACACTTACCTCAAGCAGAAGCTGCCAGGAAAGTGAAGGAAAAGCCTTACCTCTCCAACATGCCTTTATCATTGCACATGCAACAAGTCCAGGCAGCCTGCAATCACAAGCTGTTCCCACATGACAGGATACTCCCAATTAATCAAGCTGAGGCTCAGTTCAGTGCCTCGTCACAAAATAACTGCACCACAGTTGGTGTTAGCTGGTCTCCGCTGCTGTCTTAGCAGAACGACAGCTCAGGAAACAATCAGCCTTGGAGAGCACAGTGCACACTCACTCTAATGAGAGGGTATGGTGCCCTTCTTGCACAGGGAGTCTAAATTATTTCTAATGTCACTGCAATATCAGGTAGATACCAGGTTCCAGACTCGATGAGCTCCAGCCCAGTGCCTCTACATATGAATAGTGTCCATACAAAGGCAGTCCCTCACAGCTGTGGCTGCAGTACAGACAGGAATGGTAATCTATTCAGTCCTGACAGCAAATCCAGCTGGAGGGCACGCAGTGCTCTTCTCCACGCCTCTCCTGGCAAGCCAGACCTCGAGCCACTAACTCATGCTCTTCCACTGCCATGAGGCCTGCTTGGGAACTAACAGCAGTCAAAATTGGCTGACTGCTCAGCTGACACAGCTTGCCACTCTGCAGCTTCTGTGGGGAAGCCAGTAGCTTTCCAGTTCTGGTTCCAGTTGAGTGAAGAGAAAGGGTCAAGCTCTGCAAGTTAGATCTGCTCCACAAATCTCACCCCTGCTGAGAAGGGAGTCCAGTCAACAAGAACATGGTCCTTCTCCTGTAACAGTGAGATGAGGCCTTCATATCCGTATCAGAACAAGCAAGTCTGATCAAGATTTTCTAGTGCACTGCTCTCTTGTCTTCCTCTCATTCTTTCTTTGTCAGTCTGCATCCCAGCGTGGGAGCTTGGGGCTGCCTGGCAAGTCCACAGAATCCTCTCTACCTCCCACGGTCACTGGCCAGCTCTGCACCTTGGCTCTCGGCCTCGCCGGAGGCTCACAGCCAGTGGAGGAATCTCCCTCCTTGAATGCTCAGACCCTGAAGAACTTCCTCCCTCAATGTTTGCCAGATGCTGTTTGCCAAGCCTCAGCTGTGGTAAGAGGAGTTTATTTGACCAGCCTTTAGTCTGATGGGGTAAACCCTGCCAGTTTCCTCCAGCGAGTGCCTTACCTTTGTTCTAATATTCCTTTAAGCAGCCACACCACAGCACTCAGACATATGGGCACTGTGTAGCTATGAAGAAATCAGAAAGCAGATCCCTATGATAAATGACTCTGAGCATTTGGAGTGTCAGTGACAAAGTAGAAATTAATCTCCATAGTTCCTAGTTCCCTGCTGTGTGCAGACAGCTCTGAAAACCAGAATACCTGTTGGCATACAGCAGACTTCAGTAACCCAACTGCACAACTTTTTCATCTCAGTCTAGAAAGAGGCACTAATGAAACAAAAATCCTGACCTGTCCTAAGATGGGTGTTCAAGGCCTTTCCACTGGATAAGGCATTTGTTGTGGGGCTATTAGCACCCCAAATAGCTGCAAGGGACATTTGAGTCACTTTGGTTTGATGCATGCTGTAGGTATTTTTTGGTTATGTGCAATTTGTTCTGTTATATTCAGGGTATTGGCTATTTTGTGGAGCAGCTGTGCTGACTAATGGATCACAGCACTTCTGTGCCATATAGTTATTGCACAGAAAAGCCTCTCTGTCTCTCTCATCCTTCAGGAGTCCAACAGTTGCTGTCCTTGGGTTTGGAATAAGAAGGGGTAGGAGTATGCCTGGCAGTAACAAAAAACATTAATTCAAAAAGCTATGAAGAGAGTTTTGTTTTCCCTCCTCTCTGTACTGGTGTTAATAGCTTTGCAAAGCAAAGAAGTTCACCCAATGACTTCTTGGCTACTTCCCCAGATGGTGTCTTCAAAGCTGGCTTGACAGCAAAAAAGATGCCTTTCAAAAAACTCACCAGACCCATTGTTAGAACACCCCAGAAAGTGCTTTCACGTGGAAGTCCTCTGGTCTACATACCCCATCGACAGAGTGCAAGGGACAGAAACAGTCCTTCTGGTTTCCTCTCCCCCCTCCTCACTCTCCATTGACTCCCAAGAGCCAACACACTCTTCACTTGGCTCTGCCTTGACACTTCCCCATTGCTCTGCATCATCTGAATATGAAGTTATTTACTAACACAACTAATCTCTAGCTGTTCTGAAACCCACCTGTTTGTTCATGCATTAGAACATTGATTTCCTCCAGACAATTGTTCTGATCACTGTTCTAACTCGCAGAGAGCTCCTGTTGTTAGCCTTGCTTAACAGGAAATGTTTTGCCACTGACTGAGCAGCTCTGCAGTTACTAGACTGTACAAAAAACCATCCCAGCTGGGCAGCTGCATCTCCCTGCTGAGCTGCTAGCCCCAGACATCACAGTAGGGAACATGCTCAGTGCTTTTGATTTTGGACATGTGCTAGAAAATACCGGGGCCAGGAGGAACAAACACTGCTCTACAAAGGGTCACTGCTGAAAGGATGGCTGTTAATTAATCGGCATACAAACTGAGGGCAGGTTTTGTTCAAGCAATGTTAATTGCATTTAATCTCATTCTCACCATTAAGAAAAGCCACCAGGCCAGGCTGATGTTGCTACTGCCTGACATGCAGGTTCCACCCATGTTTGGGAGGCAAGGCGGGAGGAGAAAAGTAATGGAAAGAAAGGATATAACCCTTTCTTAGCTCTTCTGCATCACTGCACAATTTCATCGGGTCTGTTCCATTATTTAAACAACTTTTGTTTTCAAATATCATTACAGAGGAGCTCAAAGGATGAAAATCATATGTGGAGCATTTCACTACTAGTTATTCTGGCTCTCTGGGGTACTAGGCTTAGAGCTTTACTAACCTGCACAGCCCTGGCTATTGAGCTACTGTAAAGGACTGAAATACAGAAAACCGCTTATGTGAAGCAGTGTCTGCTTTTAGCACTAAGCTGGTGTCCCAACAAACCTGCCACCTTCCATCAGCACTGCCAAGTCTTTCTCCTCATCTTACCACTGACCACAACTCCACCATGTGCCAAAACATGCTGACATCTGTCTGCATAACAGCAACTGTATTCGCTATTAAACAACCTCTGACCAAATTTGCCTTGTAAGTCAGAGCACATTTGAAGCCTGAACTTCCCAAGAAAACCACGAGTGCATGCACTAGTAATTTGGCTCTGACTGGGGGGCTGTGACACTATCTGCCCAGCCACCTGCTTGGGAAACAGGAACACTCCTCTCGCCTCTGCAGGAATCAAGCCTGGGGGCACAGGGGCAGGTTTTGTAGCTCAGGAAGCCCAAGGTGGCAGATTTCATGATTACTGGCTTATTGCTTCTGCAAGTGCCTTGCGTTTTTCCAAATCAGTATCAAGAACAATAATAATCAAGACTGGGCTCTGTCGGTGCCTTTCCCCTGTGGCAGCACACAATGCTTGCCCAAAGCCAATGCTGCAGTTTATCATAGATTTTCTTTATCCCTTGACAAGTGTTAGTCCCATTGCCTCTCACCACATAAAGTGGACATATCACAAGTGCCATGAAGGACTGTCCGAGTTTTAAGTGGTCTGAAATGGCTCCACTACACTAGGTCAAGATTGCTTTAAAATCATTTCCCATTAGGACTGTGACCCTCTCTCTTTACAGCCAGCATAATGACTCTACCTCAGGGGAAGGTAATTACATCCCACTATCTATACACATCAGAAAGCATACACTACAAACACTGCCATACTCTTCTGGAACAAGCAAGAGAAGGCAATGCAGGAGGAAAAGGAGATAAGGCTGCATGTCACTCCATCCCACAACTAGAGTCACCCCGAGTGTTTTGCAAGCTCGTGGATTAGCCCCCGGGAGGGATAAAGGGATCCGGAAGGCACAGACTGTTTCTAAAACAGAACAACGACAACTTGTACAAATCCAGCTCTGGTTTTGTGAGGATTAAAATGAACTTCACCCAACTGTGAATATCCGTTTCCAAGGCCAAAAGGAATGGAAAACCACTTACTGATGCAACAGCATTTCATTATTTCAAGCCCTAAGCCCAATGCTTCCAAAAATTAAGGACAGGCAACAGTAATGTTATTGCTGGGGGACGTTAGCTGCAGAGGTTTAACTACTAAACTGCCAAGCCATGCTGCAAGCACAGTGCAATGAAACAGTATACACAAATAAAGGCAAATTCTCCATGCACCCCTTCCTGCTCTTGCTACAAGCCCATAGCATAATCAGTGGGAAAATAAAAGAAAAAAAATAATCCCAGAAGCCAAGAGACTTTGGATTAAGTTGTATAAATGACCTGTTACCTCCTAACACAAGGAAGAAAGAAATGCAATAAATACCTGCAAAGCCATTCCAGTATTTTGGATTAAATGGATTACAGAAATGGAAAGTACATGATGCAAGATGTTATAAAACAAAGACTCCAGGAAAGTGCAGGAATTTGAATCAGGCTGGCAAATGATCCCTGCAGACTTTTGAGGAAAATTAATAGAGAGAAGGTGTAAAGAAATGATACAAGTAAGAATACTGACTGATGAACACCGTTATTAGGATGTGTAAATTCAGATTGTCAGACTTCCACTTAAATCTACTTCAGTCTTGGAACAAAAATAGCAAATCCTACCATGAAAAAGCACTGGAAGTAAATAAATCAGATATGCCAAGCCTCATTTCAGGATAGGTTTCCCCTGTGCATCCCTTAAGATTGAAGTTTGTGACTTTAATTATTCCTGGAACATTGTGTGTATAGGGATTCAACGCAGGGATTACTAGCAGGATCCTTGTTGTAAGTGCCACTTCTCAAACAAATTACACTTCACTGAATGTCACTAACATACACAACAAAACAAATTAGATAAAGGCAGAAGGACAGCAAGATACAGATCTGGTGCAAAGAAATTTCACAAGGTCACCCAGAAAAATAAAGACACTTAGAATATAAACTCCTACAACATTTCTAATTCCACAGCATATTAAAGCTTTGCATGACCCAGACACAATAAACCTTCAATACACCAGTGACTCCACAGAAGTCTGAGACCAGGCCTAGCTGAGACAGGCTTTCTTGTGGAAAAAATGCCAACAGAGTGGGGAAGGGGTGGAGGAAAAGAGATACTGAACATAGAAAGAGCAACCCTAGCTGTCCTCTGAACTCCTAAGGATCACCCTGTCCCTTGCCTCTCATGGTTCATAGCCAAACACAGATAGATGGGAGAAGCCAGGGAGAGAGGATGTCATTTTGCTTGGAGCTGGATACAGCAGCTCCTCAGCTGCAGGGCTTCTTTACAAGCTGATGATCTCAACTTCATATACTGCATTTTGACTTTCCAGATCTCATCCTGGAACAGATAATTCACTTGCACTAGTTCTAGCTAGCATGTCTTTCACTCCAGGAATTTTCATGAAGATGGAAACACAGGAAAGTCCAGTCCTTGGGTACAGTGCAAAGAGCTGCTGAAACACTTCACAACCCCTCTGCTACCACACTGTGCCTTTGAGATGGGATCTCAATAGTGGTTAAGTTCTCATCCTGGGGATTTCACCTGCCACTTGTGAGTTTTACTAAACCCTGCAGTTTTCCCAGGCACTACAGGAAGGTAACCACTGCCTGGAGGGCATGAGCTGGAGTTCTAGGCTCTGTTATCTGACTTCTCCCAACTTTAGCCAGCAGCTGTATATAAATCCCCATCTCATTTTCCCTTTCTGTACCTAAGAGTAATGCTACTTACCAACCACACAGAGGTGTGATAACTATTTAACAGCAGAAGATGCTACAAAAATTCAAAAACAACCCCAAACCACAAACAAATCCCAAAACCACACAGTTCTCAAAGAATCCACCCCTCTGTACAACTTCCATATATGGCTTTGGAGGCTTTCTGCCTTCAGCAGAAAGAAAAAGAGAATTCCCCTGCAGGCTGGGATAGCATGTCCACATTCAAGGTATGGCTCACTCCTGTCTAGTCCAGCTTCATATACCAAATACAGAGGCAGGCAGGGACTTCTCCAGATATGCTTTTTCTATGCCTAATTCTATTTCTGCTCAGTGATACAGCGAACTTCCACGCAGAAGTATTATGAGCTTGACTGGCTTTATTTGTTTAACAGTTCACATTTTCATTAAGCTGTTGTTATTCGGCAGCCAGTAATTTTATTTGTGTGATAGCCATATTCATCTCGCCTGTATGGGTGTAGCTGTTGCTCTCCTTTTCTTCTGGCTGAAGAGGCAAAAATCAGCAATGATAGAGCCAAGGCAGGGCTGGGAAGTCTCATGTCTGTTTACAGACAGATGTGAGATATAACTTCTACCTGTTTTTGTGAAACATCTCACAAAAAACAGGGTCACAGTAAAAAGCCTACAGGCAAATTATGGAAAGGGGGGAGGGGGGGAATTGTATTGGGAGACTACTTCTACTACCCAGGTACAAAACCAGAAAATGAAGTATCTTTCATCAGAATCTGCTCATGTGACTCAGCACTGCAACACTTCTGCACCAGAAGCTTATTGCTGACAGAGCACTTACGGCATTAGAGTATCAGATTTTAAAGAATTAATTACATGCCTAATTCTTGCCAATGTTTAAGTATCTTGAAATATCTGGGCCCGGGAGCTGTAAGATCCAATTAGTTCAGAAGGAAGAGAAGTCTGGTTGGTTGGACCACATCAAGCCCTGGTTAGGCAATCCTTTACCAAGTTCAGGTAACCAGACAGCAAGATACCAGGCATTTTGGAATGTTACTAACCTGAACTGAAACAGTCAAAGGATTCAATCACATCTCTTGGATAGAAGTTTCAGAACTTACCCAAGAAACCCTAAACATTTCCCTCTGCCACTCCCCTTTCACAACACCGAGGAGCAGGGAAGCCCTGCCTGCTGTATAAGCATGGGATAAGGAATCCACAGTTTGGGCAGGAGAGCACTGGGTATACCTTCTGGGTGTGACACAGGGACTGGAACAGAGGTTGTGGAAGGATGGGGAGGCCAGAGATGTTCAGGCATGTGATTATGGGCAGATACCCAACCACAGGCACACCCAGGCAGCAACCTGCATGAAGCTGCATGCTCAGCATGGAACACAGAAGCTGTCATGGTCAGTATCTCAGCAAGACAGATTTGGTTTGAGCCAACTGCCCACTGGCACACAACATAACCAATGCAATTAAGAGAACAGCAGATTAGATGCCCTACAACCTGGAACAGGGAACTGAGCAAATAAAAGGAGAACAGTGAACACTGGGAGATACATCTTTATTTCTCAATCAATGTCTCCTCCTGCATAGATTCCAAATCCTTATTTCAAGATTAAAAAGCTTTACCAAGCGAAAAACAAGCTCAGCATTTCTCTAGCTCCTTCCTGTCTCTTTCCCTCTTCAGAGGGCACCCTGGTAGAATACCAGATGCTGGAATAAGCCACAAAAGGCTCCTAAATAATGATCTCCTATCTCCTCCACTGCAAATTTACAGTCCTGCATCTGTGTCAGGACAGACACCTGCTTCCATCTGTCTAAAACACATCCTTTACAAAGAGGACCTAAAGGTGGAATGTTTAACATAAGCATTTGAAAACTTAAGAGAATGGAAAAGAAAGCAACAGTTTATAAGTGTGCTGTTCACTTGTCTTGTGGATGCTGCACAAGTGGAGGGGAAGCTTTCTTTTTTTTTTAAAATATGACAAATGATGCTGGTCCCATCCTGTAATTTGCCTCACTGTGCAGCATGTCTGTTCATGATAGATACCAGTGCAGCTGCTTAGGTGCCCGTTTATCTGCTAGAAAAGTATTGTCTGTTTGGAACCAACTCATTCTAAAACAGCAGTCCCAGAGAGGGAGAGAAAAGGGATGGGAGAAGGAGAGATGAGGGAGCTGTCAACTGGGAATACGTCCATGCTTCTGCTGCAAAGGCTTTGGCAAAAAGCAAGCATCCTATTTAGTTTTAACTACATCTTCTCTTCCCCCCCTCCTAGACCATTTTTTTCCAGTGTCACTCAACACCTCTTTACACTCTCTTCCCACAAAGACTTTACCACTAACGTACATTTCATTTCACACTTCCAAGCCATAGAAACAAAGCAAGCCCACAGCCTTCTTTGGGTCTGTGCCAGTGCAGAGGAGCTCTCCTGTCCCAACCTGAACAGTTTGCAGTTTAAGACAGGAAACATTTAAAAGAAAAACAAAATACATAATGGAAGGAGAGAGAGAGAGAGAGAGAAAAGGGAAAAGACAAAAACGGGGGCAATCAAAGGGTATTAGATTTTAGGTTTAAAGAGACTTTAAGCAAGAACTTGCCAATATTCTGTAATCAGATTAGAACAGAACAAGCTCAAATTCTTCTGCAGAGCCCTCAGAGCTGAATTTTACTCTTTGCAAAATGGCCAATATAGAAAGAAGCTCATAAATCCCTGTGACGTAAGGAACTTCACATTACTCTTGGGGAAACAGAGGCAGGGACAGATTCATTAATTCAAGTAAATGAGTCTGAAGCAGTCTGGATTTCTGAATCCCCATAATGTCCCACATAAGAAACAGCATCCAGGGCCCAGCATTTTCCATGCCAAGTTCCCTGGCACAAGCAAAGGAAGACTCTTGACTGGATGAGAATGTCTTTAGAAAGGAAAAGTATAGTCATTAAACCACACCTACCCTAGCCATGTAGCATGTATTCTTCTTAAAAACATGTTTTATTACTTTACAGTACCTCCCATCATTTCAGTCATTGATACTGAAGACCAAAGTCACATTTGTAAGACACTACCTTAGAAACCTGCTGAGTACCAGAGAGCTGCAAAACCTGTCTGAACAGGTGGGTACATATTCCAGCAGCTCAACACTGATGCTGGGAATACCTAAACTAGCAAGGTTAGGGTTGGCTTTGATAAGTCATCATTATTTTGCAGCCTAGGCACATCCTGAAAGGATGTTGCTATGGGCCAGTACTCTGCCTTCAGCTTACCAAGTATGACTTTTATGTGCATGCAGAGGAAACCCGGTCTTGTAAAGCTGCTTAGATAGTTACACATGCACAAAGAGCTTTAGAAAACATTTATGTTACAGAATTGTTAGAATCAGCACTAAATTAAAGACTTCAACGTTTAAGATAAGAAACTGTCTCTTTAAAAATGTTTTGAAAATAATGGAATTTCACATGTAAGATGGTTATCAGTCAGCTGAGCTCAAATTGTGGAAGGTAATTAACAGTACTATGATTTAAAACTAAGACTTGCATTCAGAAAGCTCAATATTTATAGTCCCCCAAAATGTAAGTTCACAGAAAGAATGGCTGCCCCTGCAGGCAGAAGGCTAATCCTACTGTGTCTTATCCACAATCGGTATGTTCTCACACACATAGTCCTGAGTGGATCTGCTGACAGCCACCAAAGTACAACTGCTGGATGATGGTGACCAGAGGCCTCCACGCACCAGCCTCTGAATTACGCAAACCAAGTTTGGCTTCACTGACACTAGCCAGCATTAGTTGTTCAACTATCCTGGCAAGAAAATACCGGCATGCAAGCACACGTACACACCCCTCACCCAGCATAGGAGGTCACTTCATTTGCAGACAGCTTTTCCATTTGTCCCACTCTACTTACTACAGGGTTTGAACAGACAACCCACTCCCCTTTCATCTGCTCTGCAGTGGCCATTTCTCTAGAGCTGCCCATCATTTCCTTATCAAGCGGTAAAAACGCAGGATCACTTAAGACACTGCTCAGCCTTGCTGAGATTTCACTCTCTCAGCAGGCTATAAATGCCCCTATAATGCTGGCTTTTTTAATCTTGTGTTATTATTACCCACGGCTGCCATTCAGTGTGCAGAGAATAAAGCGCCAAGGCTTTCAGGACCCACACAATGGCTCTGTACGTTTGCCAGCAGTTGGACAAACAATACCTCTGTGTTTCAGCTTTATTGGAAACCTTTCTGTTGTGGGAGGTTGACTGCATGTGTCCCATCGCTCAGGCAATACAGAGGTGTGAGCATGTGCCTACGAATTCATCGGTGATTTCAGGAGCACATGCCTCCGTGGCTGCCTCTAGAACCAACATGAAAGTGTGCAGGCAGCTGCCTGCAAGCCTGATGTGTTCCTGTGAGCCCATGGAAGGATGGAGATAGGGACCTGCAGAGCCAGTCAGAACCAGGGTGTACACAGGGCCCCTCCGTGAATAATTATGAGTCTCTGCGTAAACAGTGTTGCTGGCTCATATGGAACTCTGATGATATATGACACAACTATCAAAATGTCAAAGCTCCGCTTCCCCGAAACATGTTCTTACATGAAATTCTTGGCTTCTGCTTAAAACTAAAGCGGCTGGGATCCACCCCTTTGCAAGGAAGCCTTGAAAAGTGGAGTAACTGCAAAGGCACAAACCAGAACGCAAATGAGATACAAAAAATGCAGAACTCTTCTAATTTGGGGAGACTGATTGTTTTGGTCAGTTTGTTATTGCTTGTAGGGGAAACACTGCAGATGAGTGAACTCTTACAGAGCTGCAAACATTCCCTTACTCAAGAACACGAGTCATGCTGCACACTTCACATATTCAAAATCCAAAAGGTAAGTCCAAAACTGCCTAAAAACCACAAGGCTGTACTTGTAAAATTGTTCAGAAATGCACCAGCGTTATTTTGGTTTTGTTTCTGGTTTTATGCTTAAAACTGAGCCACGTTCTCATACCACTGTTCTCTAGGCAGGACAGCTAGATCATTTTATGTTATTTATTCCTTTTTTTTTTTAATATAAAAGCAGAACTAAGATTCTCATGTACTTGTAAAACTTCAGGAACAACTCCACAAAACTAGGGCAATAGAAAACATGCCAAATATTTCAAGGCTTGGCAACAGAGAGTGCCTGCCTGTCTCTCCATGGCAGGAGGAATGTCTGTCTGTCTTAGCCAATGTTTCCGTGTAAGAATGTCTCATCCTGATAGCCTGTGTACATATAAAACACCTATGCTGTCAGCTTTCCAGGAAAAGACCTTGACATTTTCCAGAAAACCACATCCCTATCTCCCCTGAAAATCAGCAGAAGGCAGAAAAACCTGGTGGATGTGAAAATGTACAAATCAGGTGCTGCCTTCAGTAAGAATTAAAGTTAAAATGAGAGACGCAGTGGCAAAAGGAGCACAGGTCAAGTCACTGGATTTGGGGGACCAAGGAATCGACTTCCAGATTTCCCAGACCTGTGCCCACAGCTGGCCTGTCCCACTCTCGTGCACCTAGAGAAGAGACATTGTGAAGGGGAGGAAATTGAGGCTTTGCTATCTTAAAAAGAATAGATAAAAGGTGAATGGTTTCAGTACATACTGTATTATCATTGTGATATTATGTGCCTCATGCACCTGGAGAGATAAACTGCAATCCACTTTCTGAGCTCTGCCTTTATGGTAACAGGACTGGCATGGGAAGATGAGCTCTGCTCTCTGCGGACAGAGTAACTGGATTGCAATGTTCTCTTCCCGAAAAGAGTAATGAGGTGCCCAGAGAGCTGCAGAAGTGTCAGAGAAACAGATGCTGTTAGACCCTTTACAGTCCAAAGACAGATTAAGAATAACACAATACCAGCATAACAGCACCTTATCAACAGCCTTGCAAGCGCTAAGAAGTGGAAGGTGAGTGAAGGCTGTGACACCTGTCTGTGTTACAGCCCTGCTATTACTGCCTTCTGACTTCCTGCACAATCCAAGTGTCCAACAGCTCTGAAGCAAGAAACAGCAAGGCAGGCAGGTGTATCTGGACTCCCATCAGCTGTCTGAAGAGACATTTCAGTAATGCTTCTCATCCGCAGCTTTTCCAAGGCATCCAGTCAACCTCAACAGTTCAAACCACAGAAGTAATATCTGCCCAGGTAGAGACTGGCAAAACCACACAAGTTAAATGACTGTTCAAGGTCGTCCAAGGACTATGAGAGAGAAACACACGTCTAGCAAGTAAGATTACTCTTCCTTTTGAAAGGCACACAGACACACACACAGGGGATTGAAACTGCTTAGCCAGGTGTGGAGCCTGCTGTGATCAACACAGCTTCACTGAGCAGCAACTCTTCTCACTGCTGCTAAAATGTAAAAAAGCAAACCTTTGTAGCAAAATTCCTTCAAAGGGATGCAAACACAGGTGGGAGATTTTGCATCTGAGCTAAGTTACTACAATCTACACATCCTATTTGTTTGCTAGTTATTAAATTACCCACAAGCCATCAACAATTCAAGCAGCTCTCTGAGAAGCAGAGATTAACTAGGAATTGCTATGCAGCAATGCTGCTCATCTCTCTCTCTCTCTCTAGTGAGATCAGCCTCATGATGAGTTGCAGACATTTGGGAACAAAGGTGAGCTCTCCTGCAAGAAATGAGAGGCACAGAAAGATGGGAAAATGCTGCTATGGGGAGAAGAGGATTTGCAAGGCAAGAATCTATCAGGAATGGTTTCACACACACACTGCAAACCATGGACTCTGATCAAGTATATGTGTACCTGGAGTACAGTAAGCCACACTTCTGTTCAAGCACTAATGCAAATGAAATTCTCAGTGAAAGACAATGAAGCTAGTATGTAAATATTAATTTAACAATCTAGTTGACAAAGTCTCAGCTGATCTACAAGTAGCTGGTTTATTAGCAGGTGATGCTGAAGGCAGCTATCCTAGCTCCTCTTCCCACAACTCCCTATGCCATCTTGTTTTTATTGACCTCCGAGACAAGACAACTCTTAACTGTATGCAGCTTTCTTCTTCACTGCTACCTGCAGAGTAGCTACAAACACTTGACAATACAATACATATTTATTAAGGCCCTTACACGACAAGGATGCTGCAGCACTATGCACACAATAGCTCACAGCCTTCAATTAGAGAGAGCAAATGGTTTAGAAAAAAACCCCAAACAAACAGAAAAATCATGCAGCCTTGCTTTTAAGCAGGAGGTGGCCAAGGAGCTGGTCACTCAGATACCCATCAAGCGTTTAGGGAATGACTGACACAGAGCCAGAGCCAGGCACTGTCCATTCGCATTTACACTGACACTTGGCAAACTGAGCATTGAGGATAGCAGTATCTTTAATAATTCTAAGCCATCAAAGAACCATTTTGCCATCTCAAAACAAGATGACAAAATCCCAATCTCTTTCTGCAGTTTAATTTCATCTGGAATTATTTTATAATGCATAATAATAACAACATCATCTCCTCTTTGGCCCACACATGCAGGATTTCCTTCTTTCACACAGGCATGAGACAGCTATTTAACAGTGCACAGCAACACCACACCAGAATTTAGGGGCAGCAGTCAAGAATATTGCCCTCCTGGTAAAACTGCTGTGGCTTTTGGATCAACACAACAGAATCGTCCTGACTGCAGCATGGCCAGCATCCATGGAAACAATGTGAATCATGATGTTTTAGTCTATTCATGTGGGTTTGTATACATTCTCTAGAAGTCTTTTAAGGCCTCAGTCTTCCTCTTGCTACAAAGAACAGTGACAACATACTTGATGGGTTAGACTTGTAAATAGGCAGATTGAATTAGAGGAACAGAATGGATTTTGTTATCCCTTCCTCCCACTTGCTTCAAGTTTCTAAAGAAACCTTCTGAACACAAGAAGTTACTATGTTGCATCTAGACATATGAAAAGCAGAAAGAAAAAATTAAAAACCACACAATCAACACTTTTTTCCATAAGGTCCATCATGTTCTTACAGCTTACACAGTGGCAGGCTCTAGAATTTACCCCAACAGGGAATCTGCTGTGCTGGGCACTGCATCATCCTCTGCAAGGGCAGAGCTTGTACTTATGACAGGGAAGCCTACACTGTTCAGAGGGTGCACAGAGCCATACTCGAGCTCTGCTGACAGAGTCCAGGTACATGCCCTGCACACAGCCTACCTCACTGCTGCAGCCTCACATCTTCAACACTGCCCAACTGATTACACGATAAACATTTCCAGGATCCTGACTTGTGCTGTCCATGGCAAGGCAGATACACTCAAAAAGATCACAGGGAGCTGTGCCAATGGCAGTAGGGTTCCCTACACTGCAGACTTGGACACAGGATTGCTCCTTCATTTGTCTGAACAACAAATCTTCATAAATTGTGCTTTAAGAAGTTTTACATACAAGAGTTAAACTGATATTTTATATGATTGCAACCCTGGGATGGTCTTACAGTCTGGTTTTTAAGATCATCAGGGATCATGGAAAAACAACACTTCTGCAATAAATTTCACTTCCTAAACTGTATTTCTGAGTGGAAGTACTTCTGTTTTCCATTATTTATGGAAATAAGACAGAGGAGTTTGACTTACGAGGAAAGAAACAAAATAAAACCATGCTCAGAAACCCTGTGGAATTTAGCAAGAGTAGTACAGCACATTGCCAAATTGATCATATAAAAAAATTAGTTGTTCTCATGAATCAACTAGAAAAAAACTAGTATAGTAATAGATTTGCAATCATTTTTACTATATTATTTCCTCTAATAAAACTGTCATGTATCTAATAGCAATAGACTTGAGCAACACTAAGGAAAAACAAACATTTTACATAGTTCAGTAAATTCAAGATGCTGCAACAAGGCAAGGCAACCTTCTCAGGAGAAATCCACACAGTTGCTGTCTCATTTGTCTTTGATGTAAAGCTACATATAAACCTGCAGTGCCAAACGACCCAAAAGAAGCTTGTTCTCTTCCTGAACCTCCACACATGCCATTTCCTGTAGCTCCTGCTTGCTTTGTCTGCTGTCTCTTTCATATCAGCATATCCATTGTCCAGATCCTTGATTTCACAGCCCAGCCAGTTGTAATCCAGAAGCACTTACAAGCCAAGACCTGAAGAAATGTTTAACTAAGCTTGATGCTCTCTGAAGTAAATTTTGGGCAACTAGAGCACTGATGAAATCCAACTTATCCAGAGTAATTCATCCTTCACACTTGTTTAAACATGGTCACTCACCAAGGACGGCTCCACTGCACTGCTTGGAACTGTGCTGAGACAAGTCCACATCACATGTCAGTGGAGATGGACTGAACCTTTCAGCTCTGGGATGGAAAGATAAAACTGCTAGATAGGTTCTCTTCCTTGCCCAATACACTGATTTTTATCAATGGGAAAAGACAATTAAAGCTGATAAAGACACATTCTTTGCTGATTTTTCCTCACTGCCCACTGCTCAGTGCTAGTATAATGGATAATGTTCTGCCTGTAGGTGTATTTTCTAAGATCTCTCAGTTCTGACAGCATTTTGGCACCTGGATAACTCAAGGGCTCTACTGAGGGTCCAGGAATGCACCATTTTTCAGAAGCTCATGGGTACATCTTTCAGCCTTCCCCAATTAAAAGGCTGGAAAGAGATGGGATCAGATTGATAGGTTTTGCACTTAGTTTGATGAATTATAAATGACCTTTTGCAACCTTTGGAACACTAGAAGAGCATCCAAGAAAAGCTGCAGCAATACATCCAAAATATTACAATATAAATACTTATTTTCAAATTCCACCTCTGTCCCTGTGGAAGACCAGTAAAGACACACTCAAGAAAAGCAACATTCATTGACAAAAAAATACTAGAATATATATATCAAAAAGAAAACTGATAGTATGAAGTGAGACACTGCTGCTCTGGAGGCACTCCCACATGGAAGTGTTTTGCCTCAGGTGGGACACAAAAGGTGCCCTCTTCCTCTGAGCATCACCCTAGGCTGGGAACACTGCCCTCATATTGAGTGCCTCACACAGCTCAGAGAGCAACCTCCCCTGCCAGACCAGCAGGAAGTTTTGTCATGTCCTCAGCTGTCACAGTCTTGTCTTGGGGCTAGAGAAACCACTAACCTATTTAATGCTTTGACTTTTAATACCTTTAAAACTGTGTGAAGACAATGTCTTCTGCACTGGCTTTGTGGTCTCTGTCAGAGCCCCTTCCCTAAAAATAGAGTAAAACATAACTCCAGGGAGGCTAGTAGCAAGATCTTTCAGAATAATCACAGCTTTTCTGGTCTTAACAGGATCTGCAAGTACTGAGCTCCTCTTGATGGGGGGGGAGGTAGGGAAGGGGAGGTGGTGGTGAGAACAGAACACAAACAAACCAGAAAAACAGGGTGAGAGCCCAGTATCACAAAGTGAAAGTTCATGAGTACCTTGCTGTTGTTCAGACCAATGTAGCCTTAAAACTATAGAGAAGGAAGTTGCAGAATAGCCACCTGGAACAGGGAAAAAATATTTATTGGTAATTTCAAACAAGTAATTGAAGAAATACAGTGCAGAGCAACCAGGATGTGAAAAGCATTTCCAGGCACTGAGAGGTTAAAACAATTATTTGAACAGCTGGGAAAATTAAAATGGTAAAATAATAGCTACCCTTCAAAATTCTACAGATGCAAAGAGACTCTTCAATGAATAACTGATAAAGGGGAAAAAACATTGTTAAAAAAGAAACTGTTTCACGCATGAAGGTCATACAAGTAACAGCTCCTCTTAAGAACTGGGATTTTCAGACTTGGCAAGAGATGCAGTGGTGGGGTTAACACAGCAGCCTTTTACCTCTAGGGACCCAGGGTCAAATCTGAATAGTCTAAGTTGCACATGAAAGCAACTTTGGGCTTATCCTTTCTACAGGATTTTTGGAAACTGTTCCCCATCACAGAAAAAGCAAGGTCACACAGATCACACCAGAATTACTGTAGCAGTTAGTTTGCTTTCCCAAAGAATTCTCCCAGCACTGCCAGAGCCTCAATGGCTGCAGGAACCAGTGCCATCAGAGCAGCCATTTCAAGTGATTTTACCACCCTATTATCCAGGACTCCCCCATACACACAACCTTGCTCTGGTAAGAATGTGGTGGTATGTAATTTTTCAGAAAAAAAGAATCCAAGAGTCTATAATGAGCACCTTGATTGTACAGCAAAGGTCTAACAGGAGGAGTAATGTCAGTCAGGACTGCTGAGTATAAGCCATGGTGCACACAACACTGCCTATCAGGACAGGGTATGTATGTATGGCTAGGCTTTGTGAACGAAGATCCAGGGAGGGCTCCACCCACACTCCTCATCAGCGCCTTTTCCAAGTGTGCTGATAAAAAGAGGACAGCAGATAGCACCCTCGAGCCTGCGCTATGCACCCTTTAGTCCTAAGGTTCATCTTGCCAGGGCCTAGCAAGCTTGGACGCTGGCAGCGAAGTCCTTAGGACATAGGTTTCATCAGAGTGTCCTTCTCTTAGATGGAAGGCCTTACAGGGCTAAACGAGCTCCATCTGCCTGGGTTTGGAATCAGAGTTGTCCTTCTCCTAGGATGACTGCCAGAAGGCTAATGAGCTCATCCTACCCATACAAGGATTATAGGAACATGGGTATCACTGCCCACACTTTCCCGTGGGCAATGAGTTTAATGCTCCCTCTGCTGTTGGCACAGTTATCGCACCAGGGGCCACAGCAGACCCCAAGTGATTTTCAGACTGTGCCTAAGGAGAGGGTACACAGGCAGACATAGCCAGTGAACCCAAAGCTCCAGCAGAGCCACCTTCATGGCAAGGAGGAGCTGAAAGAACACAACCAGGGAAGGTCTATCTGCCATCTGCCTCCAGCAATCCTCCTTGTAGGCAACCCTCCTACCTCTCTACTGGCTATTTTAAAACAAGAAACCAAAAATTTTCAGAAAGTAGAGAAAAAAATTGACAACTGAATATGCAGCACTGCAGAGAAGAAATCAGTTGCAAAGTGCCAGCTCCTGTTTCTGTTCCTCACCCACTTCAAATGCACAACCTCTTCCACATAAATACTGAGCAAACTGTTACAAGGACAGCAAATGAACACACCTCATCAGCCCAAACACATGAATCCTTTGGCAAAAAAGGCAGAATCAGAACAGAAGGCCAAACCCATCCACCCTAGCAGTCAATTCTTCTATCATTCACACATATAATTTCACTGATCTCCAACTCCAGTCTTAATTACTTTTTTAAGTCAAAGAAAAGTTAAACTGCATAAGCACCAATATCCTCCCACAAGAGGACTTTTACTCCAATCAAAATATTTTTTTATTCCTGCATTATTAGAGTATTTCTGAAGAACTAAGTTGTAGCTTCCTCAATCTGTATGATTCTTGTCTCTCTAGAGTAGAGCCCACTTCAACATCCTCTGAACACAGTCCTTATACTTCTCCAGTTGACAGCCATCTGGAGTCCTGATGCTATCAGGGCCTCCTCTGATGGGTTAGGCTCTTCACTAGTCAATGATACTAAAAGAAAATACAAAGAGCATGAGACTGCTGTCTCCTTCACACTTATTGCTGCAAACACCTTGAACATCCCCAGCTACGCTGACCAGGTTTGACCACTTTAAGCATCAGAAATGTCCAACAAGGAGTAGTTCTAACGCTGTCTCTATGCCAAACCAAAAGTAGCCTGTGCCACAGAGTAACACAGCTGACAGAAGGTTTCCAACAGAGGTCTTGACCTTCCCATGGTCCTGAGGAACATTGTGACATTTTTACAAGAGTCAGAACTCTGATATTCTGCCAAATTACAAGTTTGTTTGAACTAAAATTATGACTACAGCTTCAATTCAATAAGATCTCCTTCACTTCTGATCCTACTCCGCTGACAAGAGCTCTTGGACCAGAAGACACCTGCCTTCGGTTTGGGGATTTTTTGCCTGCCCTTTAGGTGACTACATCACTGTGCTGCCTGAACAGATGCCAGCAGCTAGAGTTGCACAGTAAAACCATTTAGCAAATTCACCAGCTGGGCACATAACCTGCCTCAGAGCTGCTAGTCATACTGGGAAGCCTGCAAATCTATTTCTGGTACCTTGCACTGGTTGTGATAAGAACATGGAACTGGGATATCCCAGCTTGTCCCCTCACCATACGAGTGTGATGATCAGTCAGTCTTTTACTTGCCCAAGGCAAACAACATCCTGCAAGGTTCATATGTAGCTAGGTAATGTTCTTTAGGGTCCTTTAGGGTTAAAAATAAAATGCATAAATCTGACAGGATGCGAAAGAAGCTGAAGCAGAAAAAGAAGGTGTGAGGCTTAGCACAAGCACCCACACCTTTCTACCCTCCTTCTATGTGTCTCTGAATCTTGCCCATGCTTCCTGGAGTCAAACTCCCCTGCAACAAGAAGCTTTCATGTTCAGTGAGGAGCACAAGGGGAAAGCAGAGGATTACTCTATGTTCCTATGAGCTTTCAGTACTCAGAACCCAAAGACTTCTTTTGCTCCTCTGATCAGCCATGTTCAGATGCATATTTAAAACTAAGACAGAGACTGAACTCTGTCTTGTCCCTGAGGGAACTGCAGCCTCCTTTTTCCAAACCGCCAGTTCAGTGCTGCAGGGAATAGGCAGCCTGATGCCAGCTCCAATACAGATTTTAAAGTGAAAGGAATGCAAACAAAGGGACAGAGTAGAGGAGAGGGAAAGAAGACACACTGGAAGGAAGCAGGTGATAAAATGAAGACAGATGAGAAAGGAAAAGATCTGAGACCAGACTCTAGAAAGAGGTGAGTAAATAAAGAGGAAGAGAAGGAGGTAGCAAACCAGGCAATAGCATATGTCTAGCTTGCTTTTTATAGGAAAAATCCTATAGGTAGCCAGAAGTGGTCATGTTAGGTAGTGAGGAAAACAACACTCACAGTGAAATCATTTAGCCACACATAGTTTAGGATATACACTAAATACCTGCAGCTTGAGTCTCAATCACAGGACATCACAGAAGGGCCCTAGGACAATTTACAGGGCAATCTGAGCCTACAGCTCCAACATTTGCTACACACTGCCCTGACCTAATGGATACTCACCCCAGTGCTAGCTAGCATGACATCCATAACCATCTTGAATTCAGCACATCATAAAATAATAAAAAAAAATAAGATGGAGAAAACTTGGCAGAGCTAGACAGCACTTGATTCTGGTGTCAGGGTGTCAAAACAAGGATTCCTGAATCTTCATGTTTCTAGATCCTGCCCGATACAGCTGGCAAATTTCTAGAGTTTTTAAGCTTAAGGATTCCAGACAGTTAATCTCAGGGAAACAGTTTTGAAAACCTTCAGATATTGTACACGAGAAAGTCAAGTGCATACCTAGAAGCAAACTTGCAAATAAGAAATGTCAAGTCAGAAATCAAGACGACAAGTTCTTACAGCTCTACAACATGCAATCCCAGAAGCTCATCAAAACTTCAGTGGCACTTGAGAAATTTGTGCCAAGATCAAGAAGTGCTTCCAACTGTTGATTCTGAAGCAATTATCAGGGAGAACACAAGCTTGCCTGAGGTGAAACACGCAGTATGATGCGAACTTACCATCCTGCTGTCAGGATAGACCGGGTACTAGGGCCGAGTACAAACCAAAACTGATGAAGTCAAGGACAGTACTAACAGAGAGAGAAGAATAAGAACAAAGGTGGAGCAAGAACCAAGGATCATAAGGAAGAGCAAGGAACAGCAGGCAGGACCCAGATGCACAGTTACAGCCTACAGGCTTGTGGAGCAATTCAGAGCCACTGAAGAAACTGCGTTACATACCTGGCTGATGAGTCCTCCAAACATCAGTTAGATCTAAACCTGCTGGGGAGATTAATTGCAGACAGCTACAGATTAATGCACAATCCTTATAACCTTTTATCCACGTAACAGTGTACAAGACTGCTGTGCTTTGGAAGGCTCCTCTCAAGGGAAGATGTCTACTTCAACCTTCAAGCACCACAACACTCCTCCTGCTTTATGTTGTCCCTTAAGAAAAGCTTTTCATAGCAGCAATGAAAGCTTATTGCACTGAACAGCTGGAACCAAAGTCAAAGCACAACCTGGCAGTTTTCTTGGCTGAACAAAGATGCCATTGAATCTGAACATCACAGGCAAAAAGCCTGTATTGACAAAGTTTTGAGACAGTGGCTCAAGATATTAAGAGAGTCAGAACTGCAATTTGCAGGACTTATAAGAATAATATTTTGAACCTTATCCTTCTGCTGGCATCCAGGGATTATCTCCCTTACTTCTCTCCTTCAAATATTTTTTTTCTGTAACAGCTATCAATGCCACCATCTTCCCAGCAGGAGCAGCCAGGACTTGGCATCAGGTCTCCCTAGATGCTAAGATTAGCTAGCTCTCTTCTCCATGTGGGAATTCTCAGATCCCATAGCTTAATGAAGCAAGGGAAGGAATTCCTGTTACTGTAGTAGATCTGGTTCCAGACAGCCACTGTGAACTATGTGGCAGGATACGAATCCTCTTCTATATATTCCTGCTGTGTGATCTCACTCTTCATTTCTTTACACACCTCTTCTCTACAGTACTGCAACACTTCATTGATTCAGCACAATCGGCAAGAGAGCATGAAGGCAGAGGCAGACTCTCAGACTGGAACAGGTGGTTTTCTTGATGGCATCATGTCCCAAAGAGAGGTAAGGAATCACAAGAAAACTCTGCTTATTCTCAACAGCAAACAACTCCACATCAGAGAAGAAAGCACAACCCTGCTGACTATGAGAAAAGGCAGCAGTGGGATTTTGAATATATTTCACACTCCTTGATGGATCATTCCTGAATATTTTGTGGGAAAACAGAGCACAGAGGAAACCACGCTTCAAAGTCTATCACTGTACTCCCAGGGTCTGTGAAAACTTTACAAATACAATCCCCTGCTATACTGTCCAAAGCCCACATGAACACTTGCTAACATGACCAATTCCTCAATGGCTACCCTCCACAACTACTACACTCCCATTATGCTTTGGAATAAGCTCCTGTCACTCATACCAATGTGGGCTTAATGACAGATAGACAAGGATGACCAGCAGGGACTGAAAAATATAGTCAGAAGTCACTGATCATAAGCTCTGAACAAGGACTGCTAGACATAATAGCCACCCACATCACAGCCAACAACCACACTGACTACCAGCCTGTGAGCTGACAAATCTGAGGCTGTTCCACTTAAATAGTTGTCCATCAGCATAGTCCTTGGACATAGGAGGACAATATTGCAAAGTTTCCTTTCCCTCATCTCAACCACCATCTTGCCTCAACACAGCAGCAAATACAAGCTATCAAGGAGCTGATAACTGCCTGCCTGCTGATCAGCAGGAGAAGGTGCTGAGGCCAGCAAGGATCACCAGTTGCTCTGGACTCCAGAGCTTATTTCCCTAGCATGAAGCATTTGGCTGAACAACACAAGAGGTATATGAAGCAAGACCACAAGCTACCTTAAATCCATGAGCTCTTTTCTTCTTCCGGGTTGCTCACTCCTAGTACCATATCTTTTCTCTCATCCTAAAATAAGACAACATACCTTAAAGGATCAGCCTATTAACTTATGGAAACTGGGCCCTTCCCGTAGCCTTCTCTTGCAACAAGAGGTTTGCTTCCATTTCTCAAAAGCAAAGAAGGAAATCCATACGAAGATAGAGAAGGCATATTCCAAAGGACAATCCCCCAAAATGAGGCTTTTTTCAGTTGCTGCAGTGCCACCATTGTCGAGTCCCTCCAGTGAAGCCAATTATAATGGTAAGCACAAGTCAGCCTCTTAAAACATTTAGGCAAGCCAGAGTCTTCAAGTGAAAATAGGTCATTTCATGAGCAGCAGAACTTAGGTCACTTGGATTCCTCTAGATTTGTGTCTCAAAGTTGAGTTCCTCTGTGACCAAAATGATGTCTAATAAGGGGTGAGTCAATACCATTCCCTCCTGCGCAGGCACCGCTGGGGTCCCTTCCTTCCACCTAATTGCCTGTTTTCACAAGATATACAGGAACTTATTACTTCAGAGCCTTTGTGCCTTCTGAGGAACATCACTGCAACTCACCAGCAGGTTCAGAGCAAGCAGAGAGTGGGACAGAAACCAGGCTCACAGATGCATGACACAGTTACATGAGCCCTGTTTCCTTAATCAGGGTAAAATTCCAGACATGGCTAAGGGGGAGACAGACATTTAGGGAAAATACTGGCACACTAAACCCAGAACAGTGTTACTTGTGACACCTGAGCAGGCTCTGCCCTGCTCTCCACAGGCTCTGTATATGGCAAAGTCCCTGACCTTCCAACATCTGTTCAGCTTTTATACAAAAGCAAGTCAGGGCCTTGTAAGGCAGTACAACATCTTTGTTGACATTTCAGTCCCTGAGAGAGACGCTCTCCTTTGGCTTTGTGTCAGCCACCTTTGGCTATGTCAGAAAATAGTGCATAGCCTGTTCTCTCAAGCATAGCCGCTTGCCTGCGCAAAGGGTGCCAGCAAACAGCCAGGAGGCAGCAGCTGGAGAAAGGAGACCTGGGATCACTGCACACAATCTCACCTTTTATTATTTATCCACATTTACTGAACACAGTCTGGCTCTAATCCATCAGTACAAGAAACCTGCTAATAACACCTACATAACTGGAGAGACTTGCCTGCATTTTATGGGGCTCTATTGCAGCAAATGCCAAGGCTCAGCAAAACAAGAAGGTACCAGGAACTGTCTCACACAGCCTGGGATTCCTCTTACTCATCTCCCCAACCAGCATACATTTGATAATGCATTAAACAATGAACTCTAGAGCATTCCGTTGTCTCAAGTTCATGCCATAGCTTTGTGTGTGCATAACTCCCCCATCACCACCAGTTAGAACAGAGTACGACTTTCACATTTAAGAGCTTCCAAAACACTTGCTCTTCTTGAGCAAAGTGGCAGCCTGTGTGCCTCAAGACATTTGTTACAACATTAAACCCTGTCCATCCTCAGCAATGAGCCTGCTTCTGTTCCAGAGAGGCCAATCTGGCATCTGTAAAGATGCTTTAAGGTTGGCTTTTGTAGAACAATAAGGTGGTCATTGGTGCAGTACAAGCTCTTCACAGAAATTTCTTTAGTGCACTCCAACCCCATCACAGCATCTTCATCATGTCAGCTCAAGGTGGGAAGAATCCTACCTGGATCACAGCATCCAATACATTTTTCAATGGCTATCTACTTCTAGAAGACTTGAGAAGATTTCCTGAATCTCAGTAGACTCCTGAACACACTTAGGCTTGGTACTAAAAGATGAAATACCACTTTAATGTGGCACAGATAGTTAAACAGTACTGCCAACATTCTAGGCTCTAGAAACATTATGGAGATTGTTAAATGATGATAATCTTAAGTAGGCCACCTTCAGCACTACTGAAAACAAAAGCTTTCTACTGTTCCTGCTGATATGGTCTTAAGGGAACCTCTTGTGTTCAAAAACAGCAATTGGTGTGTACTTGAATCCATGAGAAGACACAGTAGTCATGTGTCAGAGAGCTCAGAGTTCATTAGAAGTACCCACATATAATTTAGTGGCATACTGTGTTTAGCTGCAGCCAGTGCCTCGAAGCATACAATTTCTCCCTTCTGCCCATGAAAAGGAATGAGAAGTACTCAAATACAGAATTAAAATGGCATTGAGATAGGACAAAGAGTAATTCAGTCTCCTTTCCGATTCCTTTGGAGATATGAACAAGTCTCCATATCATATCTATAACCAGAATTTCTCCTATTCTGCCAAAGAACTTCTTTCATAAAGTTCTCAAGTACAAAATAGAAACAGAGTATTACTGGCCCTGCTGCCTCACCAGAAGAGAAAAACTTCAATTCTTCGTTATTTAAAAACTTCCTATTTTTTTTAAATCTTAAGTCAATATACTCCTCTACAGTACACAGTTCTTCCTGAAGTTTATACCGCAAAGATATGTTTACTTATGCTTTTCTTCTGAACCTCTCTCTGATCCTGAAGTGTGCAGACAATCACTTTGCCAACTATAGTTTCAAGCCCCAATCCAAAGGCTTACAGTCCTACCAGCAAAAAGACTCTCACAGAAGATTGTCTTTTAAATAGCAGCAGTGCAGGGACCCATCACGTAGCTGGGCACTGCTTGTCTGATCCCCTAAACAAGGAGTCATACAGACCCTACAGATCAGTTCAGTCCAGCATCACTCACCTAATTCCACAACAGTCAAGAGATTGTTACATAGAAAAACCTCAAGAACAGAAAGAAGGTGCTGGTAATACAACATCTAAAGAAGAAAGGTATGTCCTAAAGAGAAACTTAATTGCTTAAGTAGCTGGGCTGGGGCACTGCACAGTACTAAAGAGAATGAACTCAGAACAACTGCAAGCCATGACTAGGAAACATCATTCAGAGAATAAGACAAACGTAAAAGTTTTATAGCAGTCTGGTCTGAATGAAAGAGGAAAATATGTTCCAGCTGCTATCATCTCACAAATTTTTACACTTGCTTTTTGTTCAGTTTTCTGATTTCCTGAGGATCTATATAGTGAATAAAACTTCAAGGAAGCAGAAAGGAGATTTGAAGTTCCTGCAATCTGTACAGGTGAAAATAACTGCAATGGAAAGGTCCAATATCAGAGCCGGCAGAAGGACAGTGCCACTTGCCAAAGGCTTGCATGACCTGGGTAAGTGGGTGCTCTCTGCAGTTTTAGAACAGTGCCCACAGCACACAAATCACCAGAACACTTGAAATCACCCTCACCAGCAGACTCAAAGAGGAATCCAGAGACCAAGTACATGAAAAAACCACTCCCAATTCCCACACGAAGCACTTAGATTAGGATTGAAGTACACATTCCACAAAGAGGAAGTGCAATGATTACTGTGGGAATGTTACTTCAGCCTGTTCAGGAGTTGAACAAAAAAAGAATCTCATGATCTCCTTTCACCACAGTTACATTCATTCTGAGAAGGGAACTAGGTACCTGCAAGCACACAAAAATGCTGCAGACGTGGTGGTGATTGTTCAGAGCTCCCAGGCCCCCAATAAAAGAACAGTGCAATAATGTTTTACTAATAGACTGAACCAAGTAATCCTTAGCTTTCTGTTACACAGATCAGTGAAGGAACTCAAAAGATGATCTGCTCAGAAAAATAAACCCAGTCCTTGAGGGCAGCAAACGTAGATTGATAAACTGAGTGGGAGAGAATGCGGAGGCAGATGGGCAGAGGTAATCGGAAATGACAGAAAGATAAGCAGGCAGAGGGCAAGCAGAGAGCTTGAAGGACAGAGGCAAAACAGCTGAGATTTTACAGTGTACAGATATTTGAAAAGTTAAATCAACAGCTTTCCAATAGCATTATTTTAAAAATCATTCCCCCTAATATATGCAGGGAACCAGCTGCTTGCAAAATGGCCTTTAAACCCTACCTACCATACCTTATTAGACTAATTCAGAGCTGGAGGTTGGCTGATCCTGAAATCCATTTATACAAGACAAACAGGCATTCAGCAGGGACAAAGACCGAACACATTGTCAAAATAATTTTGTCTGCATTTCTGGCAGCACACTCAGGCTTAGCACAGCAGAGCAGAGCAGTGCACTGCTCCAACTTCAGAAACAAGAAGATATGCCAGACATTGCAACAGCATCCTAACAAGGCTTCACTACCTGCTTCCCTCACATTACAGAAGTGACAAACTCTTATAACAAATGTTGGCTTTCTGGACAGCTTCTGTGAATGCAGAAGCTTTCAAAGGCCTTTCACCAACTTTCAGAGGCCTCAAACAACAACAACAACAACAAAAGCTATATCCAAAAGAAAGTTTCTTTCCAACAAAGTATCATCAGCAGAGCTAACTCTAGCACTATATTCAGATCTCTGCAACACAGTCTTCAACCTGTCTTGTTGCTGTAGTTGAAGCACTGGTTTCCAAAAAGGTTAAACTGGCTTGAGAAGGTCTATCTAGGGCTGATAGCTTTAAATTGCTTTACAAGTATCACAAGTATAACTAGGAAGTATCTCCAGACAAGGAGGCCCACTGGGCAGACAGTGTCACAAGGGTTTGAGAACCACAAACAACTAATGCAGGCACGATGCAGAAAAACTTCCCTAGAAAGTTTAGATTTTGTAACAGATGAATGCACCAGAGTCTTGGACAGAGAGGCTCTGTGCAGAGAACAAACACCAGCATGCAGCATCAGGGCAACTTCTGCAAGCCTTCTCCTCTAACATGCCATAGCTCTGATGAGAAAAAGATTGGCTTTGTACTAATAGGAGAGCTCATCCATCGTTCATTAACTTCCCAAGTTCTCTTTGACACTGCAAAGAAAGGCTAGTTAGAGCAGCCTTACTTAATTAGGAGCAACTCTTCCACTGGACTGCAACCAACGCCACAGAATAAGCCCTGTACATGCTACCTACACAGACACATTCAGCTGATAGGTAAAGGCTTTAAATCCTATTAGTCCTCAAGGTACTCATCCCCAAGACCTGCTAAGAAAAATAGCTGATGGATGGTGTGTGGAAACTGCAAACTGCATGTAGCAGGAAACTATGTCGCACAGACTACAACCAACAAGAAGCGTAACAAATCTTTGGTTTCCCTAGTTTGTCATGAAGACTTGGGCATCACTGATATAATTTCCCAAGTTATAGCCAAGTTGTCAGAGAATGGATCTAACATTAGCAGGGAAGTTATGGAAGTCATAGCTATTTTGGAACTTCTTGGGAGTCTGAAGGCATTTGACCACTGACCTTGTGCTTCTAACCAGCAGTTGCTATCGACAGCAATTTTTGTGGATCTGTTTCCATCTAACTTCAGCAGCAAAACACAGTTTAAAAATTGGAAATCAACTTCTTTCTGTCCAAGACTGCTTGGTCATCAGTCTCCTCGAATTAATCTGAGTAAGAATTTCCACTTCCAACTTGCCAACACAATGCTACAAATCTTTTTGTGAAAAAAACTGGCCTTAAACCAGCATGATGTATCTCACTCTCTCACCCCCAAGCAACTATTTCCCATACTAGACAAGCCCAACTGAGTACTGGCTACAGTTCTCAGGAAAATACTACCTAACACACCATGTAGAGCACAGAACTAGAGAAGTCTAAGATACAGTAGATGCATTTAGGTCCCATTAATTTAAACAAAAAGAAAAAAAAATTGAAAATAAGAGGAAAAAACAAAAACAGAGAAAAATTCCCTTCCTGACAGTGCTTGGCTCTAATTTTCTTGAAATTTTGATATCCAGCTTCAAAGGAGCCTTTTCATATTCATCCACTCAAAGACCACAACACAGCAGCAAGTCAGCTATGACTTCCTGACTGGCTGGATCTTACAGTATTTTTATTAGAGGAATTATAGAAAAAATTTAGACTGCTTTTAAATAGGTTCAGACAAACCAAGTTATAAAACAAGAACTGTAGCACAGACTGCATTTTAGAAGTAACAAAATACCAAATAGTTCAACTTCAGAAATCGTAATGGAATTCTGACTTCCTTCCCTCTTTTAACAAAGTTGCCTTCAAAATCACCTATGAAACATGCATATTTAGATTAACTCTACTTATAAGTAATCTGAGATCAGAGCCATCAAGTGAGAAATTAGACTCACTGTAACAAAGTGAAACAAACAAACCCCAGAAAATTAAAAAAAAAAATGCACATGGGCTCTGCATTGAGCTGTTAAGACAACAGATTGGTTTTGAGAAGAGAAATGGGGTCAGGCAACAGATACAAGAAAGTGAGAAGAAAAGATGATGCAGGATATGGACTGAGTATCCCTGGAAGAGGAGCCTTGGAGCATAGACAACTGAGAAGCTGTTTAAGCTTATTTATGCTCCTGTTTTCTTCAAAAATAACTAACTCCAGGAGGTGCCACTTTTGGGCTCTATGTGGACTGCAAACAGCAGGTTAGTAAGTGCTGACGACACACCAGACTTTGAGGAACATCAGGGCTTCATGAAGTGCTGAGACACAAAGCAAAGAACTTATGCTTCCAGTTTTGTAAATAGCAGGTACAGGCAGCAGCCATTTCCATTTTAAGTAGGCCAGCATTTTACTCTGGGACATGCTTCATATTAAGATGGCAGTTTACATCCTCTCAGGCACCTTTGTATTTTTACCTTATCCATTGATGAGGTCTTGAGGATATGAAGTGTTGTGTACAGACACAAGACTCACCAGAACCAAGAACTGCTACCTTAAAAAACAAACCAATAACTGTTTCCATCCCTTATAATTAGAAACAAAATATGGATCCTTTTCACCTTAGCAAAGAACAGGTCAGAGTATGCTTGGGTACAGTTAATCCACTGCTGCTCTCCTCTGTGTTTACAACTAAACAAACAGCAGCTGCCTGCAGCTTGCAGCCTATCCACTGACTCCCTTGTGGGGGCCATTTATTGAGTCATAAACTCCTCTGATAGTGTTATCACCACAGCATTTACACAAATAAAGGTTGAAAGAAAGAAAGATTAAGAAAAGAATTGGCTTTACACAGAAGGCTTTGAGCAAGGACCAACTGATGAAAGGTAGGGCAGGCTGAGGATGGCTAGGCGCATCGACCCCCAGATATGAAACACAAAGATCTAGCCAGAACTACAAAGCTGAATTTCAGAAAACTAACACAACCCTAAAGCCTTCCAAGTTAGACATATTGCATTTAAAGTTGCATATCTTATGATATATTTATGTGTCCTTGATGATCTACCTCTGCAGAATCCTGGGGGGCAGAAATTCTGGTGTTTCTCAAGTACAGATACAGACCCCACCCTACATGGCCAAAACCTTCTTCCTCCAGCCACACACACTGGCTGCTACTCCATACCCCAGGAAGTAAACAAACAATCTATAAGGCATTTTGCAATCCATCAGACTGGACACAACTTTTTAACAGGAGCTTAATGATCCAGAATGATCAGAGATACCTGCAGTGCAGTCCACAGCATCCAATGCATCCCATTTCTGTGATTCAGACAGAAATTCAGGCTGAGGAAATGACAGCTCCCAGCAGGCCACACTTCAACAGGATCCAAAACGCTTGAGTAAAACTGTTCCATCAGGATAGAACACTGCATGACTACCTGAGGCATCTACTCAGCAACCCAGGTCACTACCCACAGATTAGACACAAACTTCCAGCAGAGTTGTAATGCTTTGCTGTGTGTGCCAGACAGGAACTAGGCTTCCACAGGGATCACTTGGGAAAACAGGTACAATAAATTGACCACATTCCTTTTTAGCACAGTCAAGGGCAAAGGAGAACACAGTCAACTCAAGGTTATGTTAAAAGTCTAACTCTGCTGGAATCCAGTTAGCCAGTGTTTTGCAAGGGCTTGTTTGCATAGCACAGTGACTCACAGTAAATGAGTGTGAATTTTCCATGCACTTCCATTACACTCAGAATGTTCATATACAGAGAAGCTGCTGTAGCATCAAGTCACTCACTAGCTTATTGCATTGTAATTTCCTCACACAGACAAGCCCTAAAAGCCTTGACAGAAGTAGGTTTATTGTCTGTTATGAATAGCAGACTAGTGAGAAGCTGGACACAGACTAGGGAGAAAGAGCAGAGAATTATGAATGGCTCCTAGCTCAATGTATACAGCTGCTATTGACAAGGGAATACATGTCTGAGTATGCAGCTCTTTATAGCTCCGTTTGGCCAGGAGCTAGAGCACAAAAATTTCACCTTGGTCCTTCCATGAAAGAGAGATACCTAGAGAGAGTAAGAATACACTTGGAAAGAAAGGGATACATACTCTCCCCTAAAAGACATTTTTCTACACACAGTTGGAAGATATGGTCACCAGAAGCCATATTTTTTTAGTGGCATCTAGTTGGAGATTCCTCGGTAAAAACACCAATTATGCAACAAGTGAGCCAAATAAAATTTGACTGAAATTCAGATCTGCCTACTGGTGTCAACAGGACATAAGGGAAGAAGAATGGGTCAGAAAGATTGTTTGAAAGCTTGTTTGTGAGTGTCTATTTGCAGCAGGAGGGAAGCAATGCACTAACAGGACCCAGACAAAAAAAAATCATTTGGCTTTGCCTTCCATCTGGACTTTAAGAAATTACACAGATTTCCACTGCCCACTCTCCTCTTCCTTCCACACCCTCTTCTCATTGGCACGAGATAAAACCTTGGGTAAACAGCAGCAGCAATTCACAATTCTCATTATCTAACGGCAGCAGTAGCTCTTGGTGAAACTTGTGGTCAATAAACTGCAGGCAATTTTAGAAGACACAATGGGAACTGCCCCTCCCACAGCTGTCCCATTATCCCAGCTTTTATTAGATTTAAAACCAGTGATTTTTACGCTGTAGCTGAAGTTCTGCAGAGCCATGAAAACAGACCACCAGAAAAGATAAAACACTCCTAAATTAAACAGGAGACATTACAGTAACATACTCTAAAGTCAGAGAGCTTCCACATAAGGCAAATACAGGATGCAGTAAGCAACCCAGAGCCTAACTGGGCTGATGCCACTGCAGTGAGCCAATGGTGGCACTACCAAAACTTAACACTCAGGATGGTATCAACAGCAAAGTTAATGAGCAGGTTAGGCAGGGCAAGCTGAAAGCATGCTAGCTACAAAGGTGGACAACCAGAGCAGGATCCTGCTCCTGGAACTCTAAGAACATCCCACTACTGGCATTAACTTTGGAGTTCATGGTCTGGATTTGCCTCCCAAGGGACAGAGAGAGGAAGGCAATTCAGCTGACCTGTTTCAGACAACTGTTTTATGATCAGATGTGCCATGCTCTAGAAGTGCCTATTTCTGTCCCTTGACTACAGAAGAAGCCCTAGTGGCCAGAAAACATACAAAACTCAATGTCTGTTACATCCTTACCACACACTACAATAAAGTAACCTGTTTCAGAGAAGGCCTGTACAGGAAATAAGTATAAAAATAAATTTCAAAACTCATTAAATGATTAGCTGATCTATTTATCCATAGGGCAGAAGTAACTAAGTGTGCATCTCATCTGCCAGCTCAGAGATGAGATGTGCACAGCAACAGGCAAAGGTAAAAGGGTGCCCAGAGGAACAGTCAAACCAACACAATAAGGGGTAAGATGGGAAGAATTATTCTCATCCACTGTAAGCTGTAATTTTCACTCTAGAAATCTAGAGTTTGCTTTCTCTGAGTCTAATGTATACCATGCCCTGGAGACATTTTTACCAGCCATCAAAAGGAACTTGCAGAGAACCAGATGCTTCATTAAAGAATATTCACCAAGCCTTGTAAAATCTTCAGTAAAAAGAAGACGAACAAATCACCAGCGTGCAAGTGAGCTGAAGTCACACAACCAGCTTTGATTACAACCTCCTGTACTGGAAAACAAATTGTGTTTTAAGAAAATTTAAAAAAAAGAAAAGAAAAAACACCCAAGAAACTAAGAGATTCTGGTCTCTCCCACATTGCTGCAACCTGAATTTCCTGAATGAGGAATGCGTGAGACAAAGCCATTTGGTAGAAGATGCTAATTTAAACTTAAAGAAAAATAACAGCTTAAAAAGGGAGGGGAGAAGGAAGCTTTAATCCTTCATGAAAAAACACAACAGTCTGTAATTGCTACATATCTCAGGAGTCAGAGGACTCAGAGCAGGGAGGCAAATTGTCAAGGCTTGAGCTGTCCTGGGACAAAGGGAACTAACTACAGAAGATGTACTGTCTTACACAAGTTGTATTTGAAATTGTACTTGCAGAACCCTCTAGTGCCAATATCTAGCTGAAGGTTTAGTTACCTATTCCTTAGTCTCTCTCATCTCTTAAAACACAGCAGGGAGATTTTTCTGCCACGTTGTCATTATCCATAGCAAATTAATATCCTATGCGCTGCTCCTTCCAGGAGGTTTCTATAATAGTGGGGGAAAAAATTTCTGAAGCTCACTGAGCACTCTGGGAATGAAGATGACTCCCCATTTTTGGTTTAAAAAATAAAACCTACCAAAAACCCACCACCACACAAATCCAAAAAAGATCCAAGTTAATAGGATCTTTCAATGCCCTCTGCTGTTGCCAGTCATTCAGCTTCCAATTTACTCTTTAATAATGCTGGGCTGGGGCTCAGGGCTGGCAGCATCCCAGCCCCTTTCTCAGGCGGGTTGGAGCCGCAGCTTGCAAATATGCTGAAGTTTAATGCAATCTGTCGCTTTTGGTAATCGCATTCCGCCCGCACCGCATGCAATGAAGATGTATTGGTAAATGCATTTGCTAAAGATACACTCCACTGAAAAGGCTACAAGCCTGATTTACAGAAGGCAAGGAGGAAGCATCAGGTAACAGAGGCTGGCAATAGATGCACCAATGCTCTGCACTCGGCAACAGAGGGCAGGGATTGTGCAGCAGCAGCACAGGCACTGCCTGACTTTAAAGCTGAGAAGAAAAAGAAACCACACGTTTTGGGAGCTGGGGACTTTAAAGATATCAGAGAAAAGCCCTTTCCCTGGCAGCTTTAACCTTGCTGATTTGCAGACATACAAAGACCTTCTTTGTAAACAGGAAGGAAAAAAATTCCACTAGGACTAGCAACAACATTTGGTCTAATATATCCTGACAATTTTCCCATCTCCTTCTGTCGGGCTGCTTCTGGGAGTCGGCTGGCAGCTTGTTTCATGTTATACTTAAATCAGGCATACAGCTTCCCCTCACAATGCTAATGCGACAGAGAAAGACTGCTTCTATGAAATCTCCACCTCTCCACCACCCTTTGTATTAGTAATCTCATGAGAGGAGTCTGTCTTCTCTTCCCAGAAGGCTCCATCCTTTTCCCCAAATGCACCTTACTATAATCTCAGTACCTTTTGAAGAATTTTTTATTCCCTCCCGCCCCCCACCCCTGCCCAAAAAAAAAGGAAAGCCTGCCCTTGAGGGAGACCTGGCCCATTGAATTCTCTTTCAGGGAACAGCATCCATTACACTCTAGACATCCCAAGCAGCAGCATATGTCTTACCACTCACCTTTCCCAAGATCATAATCTTAGTTGTAATATCCAAATACATCATTTCTTCTTTCCCCTTCACTTGTTTCAATAGCCAGAAATTCTTCCAAGGTACTGAGTAGCTGTTGTCCTAAGGCATCAACAGAATCTGCCAGGGCTCTGCATCTCTTAAGCAATAGCCATAAGGCTTGCTGACCCCTGCACAAGATGACAATTTTCTCTATAGGCAGCAGCTTTGCCCAGTAAAGAACCTTTCTTCATGCAGCAACAAGAGGGAGCAAGGCCTCCAACTGTGAACTCCCATAATGGGAGGATGTTTAGAGCCTGTTCAAAATGTTGCTGACACTGGCAAAATGGATTTGTCTACTGTTTGAAAAATACAGCATCCAAGAAGGCAAAACTTGAGAAAATTGATTGACTTTGAAACCTAGAAGTATTTGTACTACTGTTTTGGTGGCAGCTCAGTAAAACAGGACCCACTGGAGGAAGTGGAGTTGGACATAGGACCGTGTGACTGGGAAATGTGGAATAAATGTGGGAAAACGAATCCCAAAGAAAAATCGTCTCCTATAACCATGGCAATTTGACTAACAGATACCACAGCTTACAGAAACACTTCCAAGAGGAGAACACCATGCAAAACACAAGATAGCAAAGACAGCAAGTACAACAGGGAAACTTTTGTTACCTTCTGAGCTGCACTAACACAGCGCTGATACTCCTTAGCTAGCTCTGAGCATTTGAGCACTTCATTTTTGTTTTCTTGGTAGCACTTCAGAATTTCAGATTGCAGGCTTGCACAGACAGGATCAGTGTTCCTCCTCCTGCAGCAGAAACAAGCACAGAAAGTGTTGTGTGAAGAGGAGTTTTCACCCACTTACTACCACCTTACCAGTGACATACATACTAATCTTGTACTAGAGTCATCTAGTTCCAGTAGAGAAACTGCTGGGAGCAGGAATCACCAAAGTGGGTCAAATGACCAATAATGTCTTTCAGCCGAAAAATCCAGAGTACATAGCAGAAGAAAACTTTCTTTCTAGATTGGTGTGGAAGGCTATTTTACCCTTAGATAAAACAACATCTCTCCTCTGCAGTCAGGAGAAAAAAACCTCCAAGAAGTTCAATGATTTCCCCAACTCACATTGGAAATCTTTGTCAGACCTCAGGAATCCAGGCTAGGCCTGTGCTAGATCTGTAACAGTCTGACAAGGAACTGAACAGACTTGTTGAATAAGCTGCCTCAATCTATTGAATTTTCATCTATTTAAACACTTGAAAAAAAATCCAACATGGCTGGAAGCACTGCAATTCTCCTAGTGACCAGAAAAAAACAGAATAATAGCAAGACCAGATATCTGTTTCTTTGTATTTCTGAAGCAATTAGCACTCATACCCTGTAAATGCCATTGACAGCTACCCAAGAACAATTAGAGATGATGTTCTTATACTCTAATGTGCATGTGTACATATGGCACATCAGCAACAATACCAATAAAAGGGAAGGTCGTTGTAAAACAATACCAGCAACAATGACACAAACACAGTAGCGACAGTGTCATCAGCTGCACAGACAGGCAGACACAGATTGCAGGAATTTGCAGCACAATTGCCATGGAATGTTTTACCAGAGAACTAGAGAACATATGCTTAGGAGTAGCAATCCTTGGATGCCACGTCCTAAACCATAAATCCATTTAATTCCTTGCATTTTCTGCCCTAATATGCTTAGCGATCTGTGCCCAAATATCAGATGCACCTCTCCCTTCCAAAGCACTTGATGCCACAGGCAGGCATTAATGCCACACTATGATGTTTTCATTTCCACAGTAACAAAAACAGGCACTCATTCAGCAACAGGGATTCACTGCAAAGCAGAGACTCTTGTTCCTGGGCATGTCTCATTCTCTCAGCTGGAAGAGATTTCTAAGAAACACAAAATCTTAAACCAAGATCATCTAAAAGCTTTTGGAGAGCTCAGGTATGAGTTTCTAAATTGTGCTTGCTTTTGTAAGGTACTCAGGAAGGCAAGTGAAAGGGCCAAAAGAAGAAAAATATCTGTCCTTTCTGTATCAGCCACCTGGTTTGACTGAGATATTCCAATGATAATTCTTCAGTCCTCAGTCTTACTGCCAACATACACTGACAGAAAAAGAGTTTATCAGTAACAATACAACAGCCACAATCTAAATCACTGAGGTTTGGATCAGAAACCACCAAAAATAATATACAGACTTCTTTTCCCACCTCTTCAATAATCTTACAGCTTTTAGATGAAACTTATTCCATGTATGGTCCCTAGAGGCTACTGCACATTTCTATGTTCTATAGCAAATCACCTTTAAAGCCTCTAAAATCCATATTCTAAAAAAATCTTCAGATTTTGGAATAGATAAGAACCCAGGGAGAGTTTCAGAAACTCATAAGGTTGGCATTTTGCTTTGTCACTAACTTTAATGTCACTCTAATCAAATCAGTGAGACTGTGGAAACAATACCAAACAATACCAGGTCAGGAAATACCACCAAATCCCTCACTTCATTGAAGAAGTTAAGACTTTTAAAATGAGGTTTTTCAAACTCAGACATGTTAAACTGAAGGGCATTTGGCAATTTTCACTCAGTGGAACAGCAAAAAGGTACAGGATGACACAAACCAGCCTGGATTCACCTCAACTGAATAACATGGTACAGACATTGTAGAAATACTCAGAAGAATGCTTGAGGTTGCCATTGTTGGCACGGAGAGCAATAGGAACTGCACTTTTTTTCTGTCTCTTCACTGTCCCTCCTCCAACATCAGTCTTCATTGCCTAAATATAAACCAATGGGTAAAGTAGGGTCAGACAGGAGTGCAAAATCTTCAGTCCTCTTCTTTAGAGACCCCTTGGTGCTCAGCCCACAGCACAGAGGGCTATTTAAAAGCCACACAGTGGTGAAAGAGAAGCCCCAGAGTGTTGTTGCTTAAAGCCTACCAGAGGCAAGGGATCAGTCAGCATGCATTGCCAGCAAGTACCTCAGTCACACATGCCACTTCTCACAACAGAGAGAATTTATTGGGTACCAGGAACTCAGAATCATAACAAGAATATTCTCCTTTATTTCTTCAAAATGAAATCTCAAACTGTGGTTATGCATCAATTACACCAGCTTCTCAAAACAGATTGAGAGAAACCAATCAACTTAACGCAAGGTTGGTTAAGATAATTATCAATACAAATTACACAAACCAATATACCAGCACATTCACAAGCGAACTGGAAATTCTTCAGAACCAGTTAAATCCTACTGAGAACCACATTTCACTTAGGACCAGAAAGCTAGCACTGCTCAGGAGAAAACTGTCACTGTGCCCCACCAGGTAGTGTGTTCTGTGAAACGAAGGGACAAGCAGTAAATGTGAGTTCACCATAAGGAAGTATGTCCTGCAGAGTCTAGGAGTACACAAGTTGCCCACATCCAGAAGATCAGTTCTGGTACCCATCAGGACTTAAAAGGGGTACCTAAACTGCTTTGGTGAAGAATTGCTTGAGGAGCTTTCCCCAACAGCACATTAATCACTATCCTGTCCTGACTCAAAGGGATGCCACTCTTGCTCACATTAAGTCTCTTCACTTCAGGTTGCACCATTTCCACACAAGGGAGAACTATAGCCCTACACACCAGTTGCACCTTAGAGCTGTCTAGCTTTACTCATACATATCTGCAAGGAAAACACACAAAACCTGATGGATACCAGCAGCACCCAACTACAAACACCTCTGTTGAGAGTAAAGGCACATTGACTTCCAAAGGAGGTGGACCTTGGTCAGCTATCTCCCTTCAACCTCAGCTGCTGACACTAATTAACCTTTAGAAAAACTAATCTTCTGGACACTCCACTCCACTGCTTTTGTTAATCACCTCATTGTTTGAGGGGTTTTATTATTATTTCTTAAATGAGGGGGAACATGGTGAAGCAGGGATGAAGTTTGAATATCTAAAGAGCAGACGACCCACATGCTTTGATCTTTCTTCTACAATGGGTCACAGTTTTAAGGATAATATGCTACCACCAAATAAGGTAGACAACTAGCCAGTGTCTAAAATAAAACACATTGTGATTGCTACCACTGCTATCAAAACAGATGTATGTGGTTCATTTATAGCAGCTAGGGAAAAGGGAAGAGAGAAAGGCTGGGCTGGGAGGGGCTAGGACAATACCTGCAGATAGGGATGAATGGGAGATCAGCTCTGACAATACCTTGGAAAAATCAATGCAGAACATACAGAATATGAAAGATTAAACCAATAACACGTGCTCTGATCTCTCTAAAGGAAGGGGAAAGGACAAAAGATGGCAGAGGGGAAAAAGGAAAGGATACATCTAGAAATAAAACTCATTAACAGTGCCTCCCCCATTGTAGTGGGGAAAGAAACCTTTGCCTCATCACTGTTCAATGGGAATGAAGGCTACATACACACGAAATCTATGATTTCAGATCTTCCTCTCCCCCTCCCATAGAGGGATCTAAATCAGGTTTTTGTCTAGAAAAGAAGGAAGAGGTTTTCTTAAAATGAAAAAAGGGCATCCTTCTCTGCTGTCCCTTGAGGTAAGGCAGAACAAGCATGATCTTGCTGCATTTTGACACACCAAGAGTTACCAAATCCTCTCTATCACTGCGTATTCCCTTTACTTCATGTAATAAATGAAATCTCATCAACTTATCCTTCTTCTATTATCACTGCTGACATCAATCTGATAATATTGGCTTGGCGTGGAATCCTGCTATTATATGTCCTCTTGATATTTAATTTAAGAGAAACGTCTGCAGTGGGGTGAATATGTGAAGCAAGCTTTTTATTACTGGCAGCAGTAAGGATGCTGGAAGTGAATTAGACATTCATCTTAGTCAGGGCCAATCTAGTGGCTCAGAAGAGGTTTTCTTCTTAACCCTCTCCTAACTGTTCAATAGCAGCAGGTAATGGCTGCTCCAGTCAATAACTGCATTCATTTGTCTTGGCAAATTCATTTCTACATGGATATGAACCCCAAGAAGAAGTGCTAAGTGTCTGGGAGGTTAAAGCAAGGTTCTTTGAGAATTTCCATCGTAAGCTCTGCGACAGTAGGAAAAGTGCTGGTCTAAATGTCCATCAATAAAAAAACAAGCAACACAGCCTTCCAAAGACAAACACAAAGACTTACTGCAAGAAGCAATTAAGGCAGTATCATCAGGATACCTACCCCACAGACAGAAGGTTTCAAACACAGCATCGTTAGTTGCTGCTGACAGGTTCCAGTTTTGGAACAAGAGTTATGGACTCAGTATTGGAAAGTAAGGGAAAGCTGGAAGATATGCATGCATTTTCTAGACCTTGCACCCAACTGAAAAATCAGCCTAGCCAAGCAGAGATACAACTTCTGTGCTTTAGGACTTGGCAGCTCTTTAGACTAGTGCAAAATCAGTAACTTCACAGTGAGTACCACACCATCACTTGGTTTTATTGGGTAGAACAGCAATTCCAGATGGAGTTAAGAGCAAGATCCTCTTCTTTACCTTTTACTCTGAAAAACCATTCAAGCTGAAAAAAACCTCAAGATAGAGACTGATGGTACCTAAACCTAGACATTTTAATGCCTCTGTTCAGAAAGTGAAAAACAAATACATGCAGGATGTCTCATAAGCTAACTTTAGAGTAGCTAGCTCCAGCACACAGCTGCAAGCAGCAACATAAACTTGGAATTTCCTGGGGGCTGTAAAATCCAACAGAATTAGCTGCTTTCTGCTGCATTATTTGACTAAGACCACTGTCTGAGCTAACTTGAGCAAACCACATTAGTCACCACTGACACTAAGGTACAGAAAAGCCTCAGAGGTCAGCACTGAGCTCCACAGGCAGCACTGTGAGCAAAACCCAGGCACACAGCAGCAGTTTCTGCATGTCAGGAAAGAATCAGATGTGCCATATAACTGATCAGCATGTTTACATACCCAGGGTACATGAAATGCATTTTGGACTAAGCTCAGTGATGCTTTGGTCACATAAATGTGGTGTGCTGCCATGCTGGACTGTACATATCTAAAAATGGGTAAGTGGTTAAGTGACCTGTAAAACTGCATTCTCCCTTGGGTAGCACTTGGCTCTGATTGCTTCTCTTTAACGTGTCAGAAAAATAACTCCAGACAGATGCAATACACAGTATATAGAAAGGTTCCATCCTCTCTCATTACTGCATCCTTGACATTTACAGCAGAAAATTAAACACAATTGAAGCATTTCACTCACATATAACAAACTCATCAGCATAGAACAAACAACCAGGAAAGCTAACTTCCAGCATAAGCTGCAGGATGCTGCACTACCACACAGCAAACACTATGGCCTCACTGCAACCTATGGGATTCCCTGGATCCTGCACGTCAGCTTGATAACATGGCTCCAATGAAAGAGGGAAGAGTCATGTCGCAGCTGTTTGGCAATAAAAGCAAGAGTTAGAAGCAGCTTATAGATTATCCACATGTCTACTAAAAATTCAGTAACATTAAGCTACATAACCTACCACAGCATAATCAAACTGCATGCCTCACATGGACAAATTAATGTGATCAGGAAGGGAATATTTCTGATCAGCCTCATGTATTCAAAGCACTGCTCATCAGGCTTTGCCACTGATCAAGATGGAATACAAAGCTTGTAGAAGTAACACTGCACAGAGCAAAAAAAGACAGACTAAAGAAAAGGTGAAACCTCATGACTATTTTCATGAGAATATTATATTCTTGTCTTTCTAAACCTTTCTCCATGTGCCCTGTCACATTGTCTGCAGCACACTACTACACAGCTGCAGTACTTCCCCCTCTTTCTCCCCCTTGACAGCTGCATTTCAGTAATAGGTCACCTGATTCTCTGTTTCTCTACCTCGTCCATGGAAGTGCCTAATGAATATATATTTAAAGTACTATGAGTTTCTGTGTGACTCTGTGATCCTGTAAAATTTGTCACTTAAGTACTTCCCAATCTCCATTCCTGTTTTGACAGCTTGTTTGAAGCTGCCACACAATTCCCCACTGCAATTCGTGCACTCAGTGCACCCTTGTCCTTTCCAGGACAGATACCTCCTTTCCTTCCAATCAGAGATATGCAGGAGCTGTTCTGAAGTGTTCTCCTGTGTAAGTAATTAGATTCTATCACTGAGAACAAAAGTTAACACAAATGTCCAAATCTCAATTGTCAGCAACTTGTCACATCACTGTACCGCGTTCAGTGAAAACAGCTTGACCCAAACACATTTTCTTCAAACAAAGAAAAACCCCAAGAACCTAAACTCTAAAACATACAATTGCAGTGGAAAATAACTAAAATTTGGCAGTTCTCTGTAACAACCTCTGATTTTGGAAAAATACAACAATCTCTCAACTTCAGTGATGAAATTAATGCAAATAGACTGTGTGACCCATCCAATGCTGGTTCCAGCTCTCTATGTTACTTGCTCCAATGCATCACAAACTCTCCTGTCCCCCTACACAGTGTATCTTCACTCACTAATGGTCATTTTCCCATTTGACCAATGGGCCACACTAAAAGACTTCACTATATGCTCCATTGTACTTTGCCAAATGCAGTTTCAACCAAATTTATCTGGCTTCCTTAGCACCCCATACGCTGCAGACACTGGGGTTTTGGTGGTGAGCTGTGGGTTGTTAGGCAAAGAAGAGGTTAGCAGTAAGCAAAATACTGTACAAAACCATATAAAAAAATCAAATTATCCCTATCCTACTGAACCTGCAAACACAATAACTAATCATCCCTATTAACATTCTGCATGGCAGATGGCAAGTGGTTTGGAATAACAAGAGATTCTTCCCCACAAGTGGGTAATTCCACTGTACATTTGGATGTAAATTCTTTACTGATCATGATGGTAGAATACTGAGTTATGAGAAATTGCCAGTTTGGAAGATGAAAGGAAAACTACTGCCTCTCCCTTCACTTGCCAAGTGATACAGAAGTTAACAGAACTAGATCTCCTGCCCACAAAGCCATGCACCACTTTTTCCTAAGATGCCAAGCTACTAAAAGTTGACTAGCAAAGATGAAGAGCCTAAAGTTAGCAGCAAAATGGTCTCTAGAAGCCAAGCAGGAATGAGTCAGAATCTTGTTGCTGGAAGGAGTTCTCTGAATCAGAAAGGAAGCTGGCTCAGCTCCCACAAGGCAGAAAAGCAATATAGCAAGCAATAACTGAATCTGAAAACACCACAAAACCCAACAAGTGACCCGAATAGGGATTTTCTTTCTTCAGATTAAAAAAAAAAAAATCTAAAAGCTGGTTAAGATCTCAGGTCAAGAAGGGAATGCATGCAGCTTACCGAATGTATGCAGCACTGGCCCTAAGAATATATGCATTGTGGTAGAGCTCTAATTTCTCAGGGTTAACTGGGACACTGCCACCTGGAAGAATGCTGGGCCCATATTCTTTGTTGGTCTATTAAATCCCTCCCAAAAAGTACTCTAAGGAAACTAACTGTGATATTCTGATCTCATATAACCACAAGACATAAGGGACAACAGGGTCAGTAAATTTTTCCTGTGAGATGATCTTGTAATGATGTCAGAGTGATAACAAAATGTTCTTTTCAAAGAAAACCCTGACCACTCATTTGAACAGCAGTTACTATTCTAAAATGCCACTGAGCACTGTACTAGGTCTCTACAGTTTACAGTAGACTATGCAAAGGGGTATCAGTGACAGACAAAAATATGCGTCCATTAGTATATCCTGCACTGACAGTGGCATATCCTGCCAAAGATGCAGGAACAAATTTTGAGAGGAGTATGAAGCTGCCAGCATTAAAGTTCAGGTGGGATCTGAAGCTAAACATTCACCTTATTAAAAAAATCCCCTTGCTTCTGCCCACATACTTTAATCTTCAAAACCACAGTGCCCCCCTTTTACCATGCTATGCAATTTGCTGAGTACTGACTCAGCAAGATCCCCATTAAGCAGCTACTCATCCTCCAGAGAACATCAATAATGGTGCTTTCAAAGAACACACTCCAAGCCTTGAAGTCTTGTTTTAGGAGAGAGGTTGGGATTTTTTGTTTGTTTTTAAATAAATATTGTAATTTCAAGAAGTCTTCAGAGAACTGAAGAACCCCATATAGAAAATAATTTAGATAACATGCTTGTAAGTCTGGAGAAGAGCACACAAAACATCTCAGGTGAGTTAGAGATTCATGCCTAGCTGAGGCTGCTCCATCATGCTAGGCAGCACAACACTGAGAAGTTCTTTCTGAAGAGACAATAACTCAACAAGCAAATGCTTCTACCGTCCTAACACCACTTTTTTGGGCCAAATTAGTTGACAGTTGTATGCATACATCCCAGGCAGACAGATGAGACACTTCCAGGACTAACAAGGAAAACAAAAGGATAGGAAGAACAAACCCTAGCAAAGTCCTCTCACACTGAGTGAGTACCACCTGATCTTGAGACCCTGAGAGCTGATGGGACCCCATAGCCTAGAAAGCTATTTTATCAGAGTAACATCACAAACTATCAAAACCACACAAAATAAATAATAAATTAAGTCACACCTGGTCTGATGGCAGAGATATTTCTTCTCTCCCATTATAAGAGAGGAAAGGACCTCAATCCCTCATCAGCTGACAACATCAAACATCACCAACTTCATCTGTGCAGACAGATCACCATGATGGAAAAGCATCCACAGCCACCCTGCCACAACTCTTATTTCTTCAGAAGGTGGAGGTACAGAAGCTCTGGCCTACAGAACAAACTCTTTCCTCAAATTTCCCCCACTGGTACTTGCCTTCAGTCTCTCCTATCACCTCTCCATCACTCCAGAAGACGACTGACTCAGCTATAAGGAAAGACATTTTGCACAGTATATATAATCCAGAATCAGGAATACAACTGGTGTTCAAACTAGCAACAATGCCCTTGAAATCAGTTGCTACTGAATTAATGACCAGATTGTTAAGAGTGTTACCTCAACTTTGCCTTAGGCTGCTAATTAGCAAACATGTCATTAATTCACTGGTAACAAGTGGTTTCTCAGGCATTATTGCTTCTGACATCTTCAATTCACCACTCTTTTTGGAAAGCTCCCCCAGACAACTTTAACCTCAATCCTCTACAAATCAACCCCATGCCACTACCACCAGCACAATACACATGCTGGAAGACAGAGGCAGAAAGACACAGCAGGAACAAGCTGAGCTAGGTCATTAATTAATATTCCTGATACTTTCCTCAGCTCAAGCCAAGGGGAGAGGGGAACCAAAGGCACAAGTAGTTCTAGACATTGGTGTGGACCTGTGATTACATTTAAATACAGTGAAATACAACAAAACCCAGAGAAACCTTGCTTCCACCTTGGTACAGAGTGGAATAAGTAATTCTCAGTCTGAGGGCAGAGATCTGCTTCTGTTTTCACAGCATTCTCTGTGATAAAGAGCTTTGAACTGAAATATTTCACATACTCTGATGCACAAAGTATTTCTGAGATTTGTTTTAACAGCTGCACAAATATCCATGCTTTTGAAAACAATCTGAATTTAGCCTGCCAACAAGCCCTGATCTAAGGGGTTTATAATGGCAACATTACCACAGAATACAAGTGCTTTCCATGTAAAAATCGATAGCAACAGAAACATCCCTAATAGACTACACAGAGTCTTTGGCACCTCTTCCCTTTGCTATGCCAGTCTTTCCTATTCAGCCTTATTTTATAAATTCCCAAGTTCTACCAATGTACCTTTGAAGAAATGCTCTTGCAATTCTGAAAAGATACATTAATATTTTACATCAGTTTTTCAGCACTAACAGAACTGCAATCTCAGTTCATTGGACTGATTTATTAGTCATCCCTCATCACGCATGAGAGGAAAGATGATAGTGTGAACACTAGATTAGATCATTTTACTAACTGGGCAAAAGAAAGTCTTAGATAGAACTAGCATCTTGGTGATCCCCAAGAAAGGAACTTCAGAAAGAAGATTTGACAGCTTGGATAATGTATAGAACCTAATAAATTTTCAAGATTTAAAATTCAGTTCAAAAGAAGAAAAATCTGGTCCAACTGGAACATTGACACAAATCCATTACACATTTGACTTATCACATACCATATTCCTAAAGTAGGAAGGGAAGAGGTCCTGCTTGGAATTCAACCTACTGGTACAAACAGTTCCTTAACAATAGGCCTTCCAGAATCTGTAAAGGCAATGTTTACATGCTAATGTAAATGAGTGAAAAGCTTTGCTAAGTAGAACTGAAACTGATCAGAAAGTTTTTCTTTCCATAAAACTCACATCATATCAAATGATAAAGTCAAAATTGACCTATCCCCTTCTTTTACTCTCTTGAAATATCTTTGGGGAAACTCATGCTTTAGGCTCTTACAGCAATAGTCCAACTTCCTACCAAAAGCAACCTTATAAATCTGAGAAACAGCAGAGCTTTGACTAATAACTAATCTCTTTATTTAAGAATCACATGAAGCAGACTCAGTGCACACAAAAGAAGCAACAACTAACACAAACCAAGCACTGAGGGAAGAACAGGACTGGGATGGAGCCAAACTACTTTTTGCAAAGGTGGTATCATTGCAGGGCACAAAAGCACTATGTTGAGATAAAGCTGGGGATGTGTTCCCAGCAGTCATCAGCCTTTTATTCTTGAAAACTCTTAAATCCCCATTGCAGAAGCTCTTCATTTCTACCCTGAATTAATCATTTATCTAATCTAATGATAGGAGAAATCTCAGAGCAATTTTGTTTGAAAACTATGATGTTTTTTACCCTTCCTCTCCTGGGCATCACAACTGTCCACATGGTAACTATTTCAGAGCTTCTCTCCAAGGCATAGCCCTCTGTTGAAACACCTGAGGCCTCACAGTACATTTCAAGATTAATAAACTCAAGTATCACCACATAATCATCATGTAAACTTTCTAGATCTACACAAACGGTGGCGGGGGGCAACACAAAGAAAAGGCAATTCCTCTAGATCCCAGTTACTGTTGCCATTCTGACAGGCCATCAGCCTCAAAATTCTGTGCAATTCAATGAAACCTTTATTTCCATGAGTACTGAAAGCAAGCTATAAATTGCCTGTTTTCAGCAGACAGTCCACCCATGAACTCTCTCTCCCTACCCCAACTGCATCAGTGTGGTTCTCTACTCCATGTTCAGCCCAGGAGGATACTTACTACATGCCAGTTTCTTTAACGTAATCACCTTAAATACTCACGTTCATTACATTTAAAACATCTTAGGACCATTAAATGAAACTCTTAGATACTAAGTCCCATATGGAGTAAATCTCTTTGGCAGTTTCTCCACTGGAAAGCTGCTTTAGATTCAAGGCTGATAAGAGATCAGGATAAGATACCAACATTCTTTCTGCACTCTTTGATAACAGCGCAAAGCACATGCAGTTCTCTCAGCACAAGATGCAAAGCAACTCAGTCATCAGTAAGCAGCTTCAGAAACAGTTCTGCAAACTATAAGGAGATTTCAGAGTGAAACTTAGCTTCAGAACAATTTTATCTTTTAACAGCTTCCTAATCCCATCACCCCACTCCTGCAGCTTTACCTTTTAGAGAGTCACACCTTCCCATGCCAATTCTTGCATCCAAATTTAACAACTGCAAAAATAAAATAAAAATGTGATAGGGCAATCTTCACAAAAGAAAAAAAAACAGCATTTTGAGGATAAATCTAGAGTGCCTGCACTAAGCCATAACCTCTTTACTGATTTTTTTTTTCTTCTCCTTAACAGATTCAGAGACTGTAATAACATTTAATCCTCAGAAGCTAATCTAAATGTAACACTCAAAAGAAGACAAAGACAACGCATCACAAAAAAAAATTTGGCCACTGCCTTTTGGGAGTGCTGCTTTATCCCTGGAGCGAGCGCATTAATAGAGCTTGGAATGAAATGCCATTTTATTCTCTGTAGCAGGGAGGGGATTAGCAAGTTGTCTTCTCTAAACCCAGTCTGAGTCATGGCTCTATGAACACCGAGAAAAGGATGTGGAACAAGGCACAGGGTGGAGAGCACTGGCTTTTTATTTACACACCGCTTCCCTTTGTGGGTGGTTACTGATGTGCACAGTTTGCTAAACAGGGAAGGAAGGGGGGAAAAGTTGTAGGTCCCCAGACTTTAATTCTGTTAGTTAACAAAAGAGAAAAATAATACTGCACCAATTATAACAACATTGAGACAATATGTCTGTGGCAACTGTCCAACTCACCACAGCATGGAAGCAGCAAGGGCAAGTTGCTTAAGGTGCTGAAAGCTGTGCTCAGTGGTTGCTTGTTGCTAGGATTTAAATTTTTTTTATTATTTTTTGTTGTTGTTGTTAGGAGAAACAGGTTGGACAGAGCCCAGAACAAAGAAGAAGACATTGTGGTTGGAGGAAAGTGGAGACAGGAGCAGGCTGGGTTTAGATAAAGAGATGAGGAACAAAGTCCATTGCACAAGTCAGGCCATGCAGTCATGAAGCCTAATATCCTACCTTGAAGTACAAACCAAAAGCTAATGACTGTGTTGGTAAACTAATATGAAGTTCAGCACTAAGTACTTCACTTCTGTTTCTATACAAAGGGAGGTATGAAGGTTTACCTGCCTACCTCACAGGCTTGCTGTGAAGGATCACTAGTAGAAAGCTTGCACATTCCCAAGTCCTGCAATGCTTAGTAATACTAGGAAAGGAAATAGTCCATGGGACACTTGACCACTTGTGCAGAGCTGTACGTGTTGATAATGGAATTACAAAAGTCAGTAAATGTCAAGAAGATACTGGTTTTTTGTTTCGGATATGTATCTTTGCTTCAGCATGGACTCTGAAAAACAGGACACTCACTGTGGAAACAGCTCCCCCTCTAGTCTCCTCTTCCTCCATCAGCTGTGCTGATACGCAATGGCAGAAAACAAGTAGAGGGTAGACTGGTCTCAAGACTAAGTGCCAGGGGCAGGTCAAGCACAGTCAAACGTGGGGAATAAGCTAGGGAAGAGACACCATGGAAAGGAGATTCACTCTCCACTGCAGATGGAGAAAGTGTCACTCCCTGATTCCTTTCATTACACGAGCTGTCATAGTCCAGCACTGGAGGCAGGCAGACCTGTGCTTCATTCATAGTTTGGCTATATTCCAGTTCATGTAATTTCACTAGAGTGTCATTTATTCCTGCCAACCAAGCTACTAGTTCTGCAAAAATCAGTCCTACCTATCTGAGCACTTACTGTGCTTGTATGTCTAATAAGAAAGCGCAAAATAGAATGAGCAAACTATTCTTTCTGCTGAAGTCATAGGGTCCTGTAATTTATTACCATAAACAGGCTATGAAAGACTTGAATGTACAATGCCTAACAAGAGGTTCTCACAACAGGCAGACCAAGTCCTACCAATTAAGCATGAATGCCAACGTACAAAGAGGGGAGACCTCATTGCTCTCTATAACTACCTGAGGGGAGGTTGTAGGGAGGCGGGAATTGGTCTGTTCTCCCTGGTAGAGAGTGATAGGACAAGGGGAAATGGATTGAAACTGCACCAGGGCAGGTTCAGGTTAGATATTAGGAGGAATTTCTTTACTGAAAGGGTTGTCAGCCATTGGAACAGGCTGCCCAGGGAGGGGCTTGAGTCACCGTCCCTGGAGGTGTTTAAGAGACGGCTGGATGTTGTGTTGGGGAGCATCATTTAGTGGGGTGATAGGGCTAGGAAAAAGGCTGGACTCTATGATCTTCAAGGTCTCTTCCAGCTGTAACTGTTCTGTGATTCTGTGAAGTTTCCCCAACTCTGACCCAGCATTACCATGACCCTCACTTGAGGCATGTATACTCCTTGAGTGTTTGTACAGTGTCTTGTACACCAAGGTAACAATCCCAGAAAGGATCACTGTGTGCTGCTCTAAGAGACATGGACACTGCAGGCTGATAGGGCAACAACTCCTCGCACATGTACAATTACCAAAGGGCATCATCAATTCCAGATCATGCACTCCAACACACAGCTGAGTGCAATCCAGGCTACTGCTGGCACTTTCTACTGTAAAGAAATATAAAATACAATATTCACCTTCTCCCTCAGGTTCACTAGGTGCTACACAACTTGTCCCTTCTCAAGACAGTCCCCAACCATGTTATCTTTTCACACAAAATTCACATTTAGGACAGGTGCCTCTCTTGTCTGCAAGAAAGACAGCCTAAAGAATCTGTTTCTTTACAATGGCTCATACTGCCATCAAAGAGAAAAGCATTGTACAGTAAGGCCAGAGCCAGGGATTGGCAGATAAAGGCTCAAAGAAAAGGGAAATGAACACCTAAGAGACCATAAACACATTTTTGAATTTTGAAAGAAGTCATTAGGATTTGCATCGGGCTCAGCCACTACCCTTTACAAGAAAGAGTTGCATTCCTCCGTTTTCCTACATTACCAGTCTTCATCTCCACAAGAAACAGAAGTTACCACATGAACCTGAAAGCTCAGGAACCAAACTTAAGACTGCTATAAAAAAATAGGTTAGTTACAGTCTGTAATAGCAAGTAAACAACATAATCTAAGGTCTCAACCTCTTCCTTTACAAAGTCACAAGAATAAAACACTGCTACTTGTGTTTCCAACAAGTGATCACACACCTGCAGAAGCAAATCCAAGAAAATACTGAACAGATCAAAGACTATCAGAATTTTATATCCTATGAATTTTTAAATTTTTATTTAAGAACAGAATTTAGAATTCTACTATGCAAAACTGCATCAAAATGCACACAATGTGTTAGTTGCCTTGTTTTGGTTTCTTTAGCAACTTACTGCTTGACTGTCCAAACAAAAATGTGAAATTACAACAGGTTATGTGATGCCTTGGCAGCCAAACACAATTTCAAAGAAAGACAACACAATATACTGCACACCCCACTAACATATTCATCACTACTATATTATCTGTTTATGCAATTAAGTATCATACAGTCTGGACTGGACCCAACTGGACTACATATGTCGCTACTCCAGTTTACTGCATGCTGGCCAACTGTTTATCCAACTGAGAGCTGAGTGCTGCTCTTGATAGTGTAATTTCTTTGGACTCATTAATATTAAAGAATTATAGAAAGTATTTCTTCTTGGACAGCTGTGTTATATAGCTTATTGTTCCACATGCACTAAGTACTAGCAAACACCAATGGCATTCAGACACTAAATATGCTCATGGCAAAAAAACCCTCACCTTAAAGGTCCATTAATTGTGCCAAGGCTAATAAAGGCCAGAAAAATCACTGCACCCATTCTAAGAAAACATTCACAGTAATAACAACTCTATTTTGATTGAAATTTACAAGACTAAGATTTAGACTGCTTACCTTTTTCTCCCCTGGACAATAAAAACTCCCATGCACTAGCCCAGTGCTGCAATGGCAGAGTTAAACACCTTGGGTCAAGGTTTGAATAGATTTAAGATGTTTACCAAAAAATTATCATTTTGAAAAGCCTAAGTAAATATTCCTATTTAATATGAATTTTCTAAGTCCATGTCTTCATCCTTATTCTCCCTTGAAAGGTCTAACAACTTCATACTAAAATCTGTCAATCTTGGCACAGAAAGAGGATGGTAGCTTAAAACTCCTCAGCCTTCTAAATACCTGACAGGAGGCAACATCACACTCTGTTTATGGGAATATCCAGAGGCTAGATACAGAGCATTATGAAATGCAACTGGAACTGCTGGAAAGAACAAAAATGGCTCCTTACTTTATCAATGACTCTGCCTTGGTGGCTGCCTCCTGGTACTGCTCCGATGTCAGCTTGTAGATCTCCGCATTCTGAAACAAAGAATACAATGCTCAGCTCTAAAAATGAAAGTTGTCTCAGATCTTACCCTGTTAAAAAGTTATTGGCTGTAATGAATAACAATTTCCAACAAAAAACAACACATTCAGTTCAAAGAACACAAAAAACACTTAAAAATTCATTTTCTTTTCAGCAAAATGCACCAAGGCCACAACATGTCCTCCATTCCATGCTTCACCTTTGGGAAGGTAAAGAAGGGAGAAGGTCACGAACAACCAACCATCAGCTTTGACTCTTCCATGTAACCACAAAACCAAGGTATTCCCAGCACCAAGCTATTTTGAGTGGACTTGTGTTTTGTTCTCTTTTTAAATTAATTGCTGTGAAGAATCTTATATGTTAGTGACGTGCAAGTATCAAAATTGGCTGCTGGCACTGGAAAATCCATTTTACATTTCAGTACTTCTACTTATGTTACTTACTCTTAAAAAGAATATTATGCAGCCTGTTTCCCTTTTAACAACATAGGAAGGCATATCAGGTATCAGTTAAGGCACTGCCAGAGTCTCGAGTGTCTTGCTGCAGGGCTTCAGCGGTTTGCATTCAATTCTCCTGAGCTCGCACAGAAAGAGTTTTAGTTCACAACTGCTCAGCCACTAAACATGGAGGATGAATTCCTCCTCTCGGCTGCACTTAGAAGCCTCCCAAGCACAAAAAGCAGAAGGTACAGGCTATGCACCAACAGCAACTTCACTGCAAGGTCTTGTCACTAAACTGCTGATAAAGCTGCTTTAGGCAAAGCCTCTGGACCTTACACTGAAATAGCTGCAATCACCTCACTCAAAGCTCATCTGCAAAGGCCCTTGGTCTGAGAAGGCACACACAGAAAATATGCAATAATCAATCAAAAGCAGTGACAAAATGGTATTGAATGCAAGGACAGCTACTCATTTAAGGCCAGTTCTAGCTGCTATCTCATCATTCCCCAAATTTGGTGATTTTATATAGAATATTATTCTTGCCCTTCATTTATTTTCCCATAAATGCAGCTGTGGTCCTGCGCTTGATGAGACGACACATATTGTTCAGTGGTCAGAGAAAGGAAAGGACAGATAGAACTCAGGTTCTATTAACAGTTCTGCCACTCGTGCAGTCATGGGGAAGTCACCATTCTCCATCTGCATGCAAGGGATAACAGCTGCCTGTATCACTAAAGTTGTGTGAAGCTTAGCTAATTGGAAGGTTTATACAGGTTTTCAGAGCCTGGGCTTCAAGGTGCTATATGTAAGTGTTTTATCTCTGGTGCCTTAATTGATGTCATACAAAAAAAAAACCCAAGCAAACCAAACCACAAAAACCCACAGAACAGACTATACGTTTCCAAACTTTGACCTAGGAGACTTCAGCTGAGAAATCACGGAATAGTAACCACTAACCACTTCAAAATGTATTTTACCAGTAAATTATCATTATTATCATTAATGTTTTCATTTACTTGTTACATAATGGTCAAACTTCTATGCTATTAAATCCGTTTTTCTCCTTCCTATAATCAAAATTGCAGTTTTTAATAGAGCCTTTTTCTCTGTCCTGTAAACAGACCTCCTGACTTTCAGCTCCCTGCTGTTCCTTATTCACACATGAAACCACAAGACCTGTGCTTCATTAATTAAATTTGCCATTAAAAATTAAATAATGTGAATAAGTAGATGTAAGCGTTATCTCCATGGGCTTCCTAAGTCTCACCATTTCTCCAATTACTACTCAAGTAATTTTCATATTTCATACTGTCTGATTTCTCAAAGGGACTGGTTTTGAAAGATCAAAATGAGAGAAACTGGGAAAGAGAAAAAGCAAGGTAGTAAAATTAAACATTTTTCAGGCAATAGGAAGTAGCCCCGTCAGATACTATTAGCCTGCAGCACTCTGCAGTGAAACAGCAGCAGGAGAGGAGAACAGGAACAAATATGTTGTACGTGAGACCCAGCATGAGGCTGGCATTTAACCCACCTAAAGAAAGGAAAAATAGCCAACAGAGTTATTTGCTGGTTGCACTATTGATTAAAGTAGTTGTGGCACAACCTAAACTCTAATAGTTTATTAGAGAGAGTTCAACTGCTCAGTGCTATGGTTAGCCTCATCTTCAATATCATTGACAACAAGAAACATTGACAAAGAGCTGGGAAAGAAACAAGTATGAAATAGCTCTGGATCCTAAAAACTGATAGAAGCAAGCAAGGGAGGACCCGAACAGAAAGGCAAGAATCTCAGTGAAGGAAAGGACTTGGCCTCGAAAAAACTACAAGGCACATGGCATGATGCAAGGGATGGGCACATAAGACCTTGAACTTGAAGATGAAGGCTGCTGAGTTTTAGAAATGAAAAGGAAACATCTTTGCATGTGATCCAACTGAGCCTCGTCTTTGGATCAGACCTCTCTGTTGCATTCTTCTGCCTCCCCTTCAAAAACTGAAAAACAAAGAATCAGTATTTCCAAAGCCATGAATTAGAATCTTTAAATGCTTCCCCAAGTAAGTAAAACAGAGTTTTGCCATTTAAACCTAGAGTTTGTTCAACAGACTTGTTTTCCTTGTCCTCTAGGCCCTTTCCTACCTTGGGAAAGTCAAATTCACTTTTGTCCTAAACACTAAATGAGCCACAGATGAGCCTTTCAGCACAGGCACAGTCACAGCAGGTTCTGTTATTTGGGGCTTCTACTTACAGAGAATGTTTTAAGTATCCTCATCTATACAACTTCAGATGCAAGATCTACTTCATTGTCAGTTTTACCCACCACACTATGGCAGGGGATAGTGTTCTAATGGCCTGCAAAAATCTAGGACTTTATAATAAGGTTGCAAACAAGGAACCACTTCCCATAACTTCAGCAGAACCATCCACAGACAAGGGCTACTCAGAAGGATAAAGGTGTGGTATTTGCACTTGAAACAGTCTGAGCTACCTGCAGTCTTAGTGAAGTCCTTCAGCTTCATAAAACAACATTCAGTTGCACAGTAAAAAAAGAACATTCAACACAAAATTACAGGACATCAATGCTGCTTTTAATTTACTCTCACAATATCTGATGCTTGAGATAAAATGGCAGCTCACAAAGAAAAAGCTGAACAAGAGACCTCAACTATTATTAAATAAAGCTCCTGGCAGTCTTAGTTGCAGAAATAAGTTTAAAAACATGACCAAAGGACACCATAAGGGCTCAAATAACAAGAGACACAGAAAAAAAAATGAATGAACCACCTAAAATGTTTCACTTCTCTCAATAAAGCTGAGCCTTAGGGGAGCCAGCTTCAGAAGATCAGAGCTTTGTCATATGGGGAGAGAGCTCTCCAGAGAGGACAAACAACCTAAACAAAGAAATGTTAGTTTGAAAGATTTTCCCCTGCTATTAAATGATGGTTCGTAGCAAATAATAAAAACACCAAGAAGTTATAAAAATACATAACTAGAGCCTAAAGACCAACAGAACCACTTTCCTTTACCCTGCTGCTTTTTTACAACAGATTTTCTGCTACACCCTTGCTCCCCACTCTTCCCAAAACACCCTTGCACTAAAAATTCCTCTTCCAAAGGGAATTAATTTTAAAACTCCAAGCTAAATTTGAAGTAATTTTAATTCAGCATTCCTCCTTGGCTGCAAAGATGCAGAGAAGCTCCAACACTCACAACTACACCTCACTACACTGCCCAGACCCTTTCCACAAAATATAGCAGAGAAAGTAAGAAAACAATACAGCAGAAGATGGAGTTCTCAGGGTTATTTCAGGAGGGAAAGCAATTGAAGCATAAAGAGAAAACCCTGCCAGCTCATTCTCACATTGACATAAAACCACATTCCTTACAACTTCAGTGAAACATGCACTACTTGTGGTAACATGTAAAACAGAAAACCAAGCAACGCTAGCAAGAAGAACTAGAAATTAATCGGATTTTAGGCAAAATTCTTTGTGAACATCAAGCACTAGCAGCAAAAACCTGACACTGGGACACAAATCTCTCCATCAGGTTCAGTCTGGGTCAATAGCTCAAAAGGTATTTGGATTAAACAAAAAAAAAAATGACCACCATCACCACAGTTATCTTGAGATATTTTGACACCTCAGAGCATAGAAGCTTGTCAGTGGTCACAGTGTTTAAAGATACAAAGAGGATTAACAGCTGTTGAAATGCTGCCAGCCTAGATGAATGCTAGTGATACCTCTGATGAAATGGAGCAGACCAGCAGAGGCCTTGACAAATGCTGCAGATGACAGCAGGGGATTAGATGGTACAGTCTGCCTCACACCTGACAGACATGTTGATTCAATCCCCTCTCCTGATGTCCATGCTCACCAGCTTCCAGCAAACCTCTTGCCACAAGCCCCATTCAAGCCCAGAGGAGTACGAGAGGTGGTTGTGCGTGTGTGGGGTGGGGGGAAATACACAGTGTGCCCCAGGAGAAGAAACACAGCAAGTTTGGGAGAGAAAGAGGAAAGGAAAGCAGAGGTTACTTCTCATGTATCAAACATCAACTGGGAGATGTTCAAATTCCTGCTTCCAGCTGCTTGTGATGCCAGAAATATGGCCTCACACCATCCTGATAAATCAGCACAACTGTCACCTGCCTGTACACACTTGGGAAGGGGGAATGTGCACGTGCCCTGGACACAGCTGCTGCCACGAGGAACAGCGGGAAGCTACAGTGCAGGCTTCAGGAACCACCTCTGCTCATAGCACTGCCTAAGGGCACCACACACCTCACCAGGTCACTAGTTCACACGCACTATAAATCACGGTGTTCATTCTCAGTGCTCAGAAGTCTCATGCAAATGGCTCCTAACAGATTTGAAAAATTATCCCATGCACCTGCATCCCTCCCACAGGTACAGAGGCAGAGGAGCTGAACTGATCTGTTCACTGGACAACAGTTTGGATCTGTTAAAAATCACCCTACACAATCAATCACTGCTATCAACTTTGGTCCAAACCAGGGAGTTTGGGAATTTCAGGACACATTGCAAGGAGCAATTTCTTCACCTCCTGAGCTCACTCCTCTTGAATTCCTGCTTAGCCTGCTTGTTGTTACCAGCTAGGATTTAGCTAAAAGAGATCATTCACATTTTCTCCTTCTTATCAAGCACAAGTGCACATACACACAGAAGTCAATTAACAAGCATATAAAGCATATCACAAGAGCATAGAAGCCAAGGGTTAAACTGCTTTTGTGGAAATTTAAGTGTTTTTTTCTCAAAAGGTAATAGAGGAAATATGCAAGCAACTACAAACAGCTTGCTGATATGGAAAAAAAGATTTTTTTTTTTTCAGCCAAAGCCAACTTCTAAACACAGCTCTGTTGTCTGCTGTTCATGTGTGGGTTCATCCACTCCTCCTGCTGAGACCAATAATAAAATGAGAGCACTGAACTTGTGTCATTCTATTCTTTCCTTTGGCAATAAGCTGTTGAGATCATAAATTTCAGATTAAGATTCAGAGAAGACAGAAAAAGAGCAATGTCCACAGTAACAACACAGGGAAGTTAAACTAGTTATGAGCAGAAGTACATATCTGTTTGAACAGAGCTCACAACTGCAATATTATCCTGAGTTGAAAGCAAAACATTAATTCTGTAGCACATCTAGACAGCTTCGCAAAGACGAAACCCTACAAAGTACCAATCTCCACAAAACTTGAGGGAAAGAGTGCTAGGGAGAAAGACCACAGCAGGGTTTATCCTATGAATAACAAGCTAGGCACAAAAAGGTTAAGCAACATCCCCTAAAGCACACAGTGAATCAAACAAAGCTGCACATCCCAGGACTTCCCAGAACTGGGTTCCACACTGAGAAACTCCATCAGGGTGAAAACGGGTGTACAGACCCAGGCTGAGATGGCATGATTGTCTATGAAGGTACCCTGGGAAGAGTCCAATTAAAACAGGTACCCCACAGCAGGAACTTTTCCAAAGAGCTGCAAGTACTTCACTACGAACATGCAGAAAAGGCTCATGTTATTGGCAAGTCAGAAAGACAACAACAAAGAAATTATTACTGCAGAGGAGATTAAAAGAAGAAGGAACAAAAAAAAAGCCTATAAAGAATTAAACATGGTGTTTATATGATGTTGCTTTAAACCACACCATTCTGAAAGACTGCAAATAAAGCATTAGTAATTCTTTAAACAAACTCTGTAAAGTAAAAGCACCTTCAAAGAGAAAGGCCATAAAATGCCAGCAAGCAACCCAAGCCCTTCTGACAAGGACAGCAACAGCAACGTGAAAGGCCCAGATTAACACTAGAACTGTTGTAGGAGAGTAGTGCTCTGCTCCCCTCCTAGCTGGAAGTTTAATACAGCAGCAAGGAGTCTTAGGTGAGGAATTCAGAGTAAATGCCCAAATCAATTACACCTGACAAGCGCAGGTAAACAGGCTTCCCAGGCATTGATTAAACATCAAAGGTTCTCAGCATTTGCTTCAGAGAAGTCTGACACCTGGCTGACCTGCACACACAACGCACTATCCATGCCTTTAAGGGCATGCCAATGTCTGCAAAATCCCTGCACCCAGGCTGGGCAGCTGCACAGCTAGTCCTGTAGTGATACCTGGGTCCTACCAGCCAACCCATCACACAACCAGGATGAATTCCCAGATCACAGGACACTACCTCTAACAACTGGGCATTGTGCAAGAATGACAGGTGTACAAAGAATCAGTGCTAGGGAAGGGGAGAAGAGGGAAAGAAGGGAATTGTCGGAATATCAAGACTGTCAAGGTATGCAGCTGAATTTTTCCACTAGGAAGCTGACCAGCACTTCAGAGGAAAAAAAACCCACAACCAAATAGAAAATTGGCAGTCATCAAGTACTTGTCATACATTAAAAAGAGATACTACGTGCACTACCCTGTCAGGCCCATCACAGGAGCTTATTTTGGGAAGACAGGAACATTATAGCTAAAGTTTGATGCCATCATGCCAAAGCTGGTATTTGACAGAGCCTCCAACAGAACTCCCACCACCTCCGATGGGCACGCTGCAGCTAGAACTCCCAGCTTTCTCTGCTGAGAATATCCCTAAGCCCATTTATAAACTGCAGCAGCTGTCCCAATTTTAAAAATCTTAATTATATTCATGACCCCATTCTTTTCCAAAACAGGTAGCTAAGGAATGCAATGCACTGGATTCCCAGAGGAAGTCAGAACAGGAGGGACTCAAGGCAGCAGTATGTGCAAGATGACCAGAGAACACTGAAGAAGATGCATCATCTCCATGCACTTGCATTGGTAAAGGGAACTGCTAGGAAGAGAGTCACTATACAAAACAAACAAACAGCAACAAAAACCTAAGAAAAACAAACAAAAAAGCCCCATAGAAGTATACCAAAGCCTGCAATTGTCACCCCCTCCCAAGTTTTTCCTCTACCCCAACTGCAAATTATTCTCCATGTGCGGTTTCCAGCAAATCACGCTTTGCTAAATAACCCCGACATGTGTGGGGCTGAGAAGCAGACAACAAGCAATGATGAGATGTCCCTGGAATGATTAAGGAAAATGCAGACATCTCTCAGGTTACAAGTTGTACTCTCCCCTTAGTGCATATGCAATGCTGCAAGCACTGTTCCGAAAACCTCTGATATTCAAAGGCTCATTTGGTTGACAAGGAGCCTGTGGATTTGTGGACAGATTGTCACACAAACTGTCAGGTTTTTAGAGAGACTATCAGACCTCTCTTTGCCTACGTTACAGAGCACATCAAAGACACAGAAGATGAACCAGACGCAGCCTGCACAGATCTGACAGAATGGTGGGTGTACATATTCAGAATACTGTACTGCTGGGGGGGAGGCTTAATGTGAATAATCAGGGGCTGAAAGTTCCAGAAATGTGACAGTTTTTGGCAGCGATTCTCATCTTTGCATTTATTTATTGAAGGGAGAAAAACTGCCATACTAGAGGCAAACTTGGGAAAGGAAGAAAAATTATCTCAGCAGCAATTTATTTTGCCACCATCCTTTTTCTTTATTATTATTACTCCCAGAGCATTTTCTGAAAAGATTTGTATTTTCAGTCAAGGTCCTCTCACTACGCTTACAGCTTCTCTTCTCACTCTATCCTGTAGGGGAGGCTGGTTTAATGATTACAGCCAAGAGGACTGCTAGAACTTCACAGGTCACTGTACACGGTTCATGACACAGACAAATCCCCACTTTCAGAAGTGCCCTCTGGCTTGTGGCTCTGTCTGGAGATGCTCAGAAGCTCATTATTCAAAACTTCCAGCTCAAGTTATGGGTAATCAGCACATCTGAAGAAATATACCATACCTGGAACAACCAAAAAGTGAAGTAAGAAAAGTTATTATAGAAAATACTAACCCTAAGCATTACGGTCTCACTTTTTAAACAAGGACAATGTTCACTTATCTTCCAGTGAGCTAGAAACCTCAGTTAATGAATACCTGGAAAAAGTTCCCAGCTCCACAGCTCAAAATAGTTTTACAAGGGTAACTTGATGTCATTCCCATTCACTACTAATACTTGGACAAACATTATAAAGCAATGGTATATCTATTTTACAGCTGACAAAAAACCATTATCAGGCTATTTCTACCAAGAAGTATTGATTATTACTTAAAAAGGAAAACAAAATATAAAATAAAACACTGATAACAGGAAAAGGGATTAACAGAGATTCTGTTGACCTGCCTTTAAAAAACCACTGTCACATAACCTCCAGTTCTCCCTGCAAGGCATCAGTTATGCCAGAGAAAAGAACACTACTACATTTTTATATTTATTTTGCTATTCAAAATGGATTGAAAATCTCCACACAGTAAACAGAAAATAAATATGATGTTTATCCTAAGTTAAAGAAGCCAAAGAGGACAAAGGAGAAAGGATGGCAAAAGGGATAAGAAAGAAATCAGAAAATACTTCTAAGTAATTTCCTTTCCATCATTTGACAGTTTCCTTCTCTCCGATTTCAGTGATCTTGTCTTTCACATAGTTTTTAATAGAGCAGTTTTGCCTTCTCTAAGGAGGACAAGGCATTGAAGAGAGATCTCTGTAGCTGGCAAAGAGTTTGTGAAGTCTCCAAAGACAAGGCTAGGAGGACCACAAACCGCCAATCAGGGAGCGAGAGTCACTTTCACAGCAGGGCTATTGAGCCATAAATATTAACATGACAATCAAACACCCATGGAGAGCAGAGGCAGCCACACAAATGCTTCATTCTCACACTCGGGCAGAGGCCACTCCTTCACAGTGTCACAGTTCCTCAGGACTGTCACAACCCTGGTGCATGATGTCACCCGCGGTCTTCAACGGCTTTTGGGAGCCACCAGCTTAGTATTGTACTTTCATTACAGAACCCAGGCAGAGGAAGGGAAACAAGGCATTTCTCACTTTTGGCCCATTACAGAATAAAAGGAATAATTACTTATTAACATTTCATCAGAAAAATCTCATAAAGCCTTGCTGCTGAGGCACCTTGGGAACATAAATGGAAGAATGCCATATGTATGGTGTACCACACACTCAGATGCAAGCTAAATCTATTCTCAAGAATTTAATCTCTATATGCCATCTCTAACAGTAAGGAGTACTACATGCAAACATCAACAGTCCTTGGCATTAGGCATAAATGAGGAAGAAATAAAAGTAGGCTTAAAGCTCCAACAGAAGTATTTTGGTATAAGCAGTGTAATTATCTGCAGTTCGTTGCTGCGGCCAAAAAACTTTGTAACAATAAAAGGCTTAGGGAGAAAAAGTGTTGTATTTTTTCAGGCTCATAGAAACAGTATCAGTTTTCACCTGTATCTCCTGGACAAAACTAAAACCAAATCCTAGCCCTTCAACTGATGACAGCTTGGGCTCAGAAATCGGACATCACCACGAAGAAGGGACAGAACTATACTTTTGCTGAGGAACAACAGGAAGAAAAAAAACAACCAAACACTGCAGATATGGAGCCCAAAACTCTCCATAGAACAAGTGACATGCAACAAACCTATAACCCAGCACAGTCCTGTTTTCAGTCAAAGACAACCTCTGTGTTCCTCACCAGGATGCTCTTTGCCTATCACAGAAACTGACACCTAGGACAATTATACTTATTTTGTTGCTCTTCCCAAACCAGAAACTCTTGCCTCTAACTGCAGGAAGAGTTATCTTGGTGCCACATGAATGAATGATTAAGCCATCAGGAAGTAATGGCTTTTTGCTGCTGCTAACAAAAGCTGTATCTCAACAAATGACCTAAAGGTGAAAGTTCTCATATACTGCACTTAATTCCCTAAACAGTCAAAGTAAATTTTGTGATAACTATTATGAAAAAATAAGTTAAAAATTCATATACATGCCCAGATGGGCACATAACACAGCATTTTTACATGCCCATCTGAGTAACCTTCTCCATTTCAAGAACCACAACCCAGTCAGTTCAAGGCTTCCTGCATGCCAGGGCAAATTACATTTCTACAAACCATCCAATACACCATCAGACATCTCTAGGGGAAAAAAAAAATATAAATCTAGGCACTCCTCAATTGACCCAGGCACGCAAACTCATAGCAACCTTGCAGCTTGAAATTATATAAGCAGAAATTTGGCTTCTGTTCAGAAGAATGGGGAGGGAGAAGAAAGGAAAAGGAATTAAGCCTTTTTTCTTATGGAAAGACCTGAAATGCAGTAATTGGGAAGGAAAAGAAAAAGCTAGCTCTTCTCATAAAATAGTAACTACAAGCCTTCTCAAATCAGAGGCTTAGAATTTCAGCTTCAGCATTTCCTTCTCTTGTATCTCACTGGCAGAGATGAAGAGGCCTCTCAGCCTTTTCTGGCTCTGGGGCTGTTCCTTGCTGTTCACTGCCCTCTGCACAGGGCAGCATCTTCTATCTGATGGCTACTCCACTGGTGAATACCTAGCAGCACAAAACTCTCCTCTCCACATTTGTCAGGGTTGACTTCCAGACAGACCTAGTGCATATGAGAAGTACATTTACCATTTTTACTTTTAAAAAATCAGTTATTATTTCACATTTCTTTACACTGGGCCTGGACTGTGAACTGGAGAGACAGGTAATCTTCATGAGAGTCAAGGTGTATAGTGGTAAACTGTGATTGGGATCATTCTTGGTGCGGTGAATATATAGCCAAACCACCAGCTCACTCCAAACTCAAGCAAACAAAACCCCCACCACTCATCATCCTGGGATCAGGAGATTCTGCAACAGATCAAGCAAATACCATTTTGCAGTGGCTCAAGACCTCACAGCAAGCCTTATGGTGCACATATATTTAAGAACATTAAAACATGTTATTTACAAGCTACTTCTGAGTCACTCTGGTCTCCTGGGAATGTGCATTATATGTTCAAGAAATTGGAGTAGCTCTTTTATTTATGTTTCTTTAAAATGACTGGCAGATGGGGAAAAACCTGCAGAGAAGTGGCCGTAGGCTGTCATGAAACATGTATTTAACACACCCACAGCAAACTACCAAACACACTCACTTCAGAAGGTACAGCCACTGTAAATAGGGAACAATCCCTTTTTAAAGTCTGATCTCTGGACTACTTAGTCAGCACAAATTGGAGATGTTCTGTAGAGTCTGCCCAATTTACAGAGTAATTATTAGCCATATTTTCCATTAACATGATGACAGCATATTCTGTAAGGGCAAAGCCATAATTTTAAAGACCTTTTCAAAATGAGCCCAAGCCTTGGCTTTATTTTCAAGTCACAATAGTGATGCCTTTTTCCCTGCCAGATACGGAAGGATTGCTGCAGGCTGCAATAGAAATCTCAGATTCCCCAAAGTCAGGCTCTTATACAAGCAGATTCCTCACACAGGGAAGTTTTGTCTACCTGAAACGATTTCCAAGACAAAGTCTAAATCTGGAATATCCCAAGAGAAGCACAAGCTTCAATCATCCAAATCTCAGAAGATACAGACTCCAGCCTAAGATGTGGAACATTTTTAATCAATTCACTGTGCTAACTCTCTACAGTTTCATAAAATAGCCAATACTGCAATAACAGGGCCAAAAATTAATTGTACACTGCTCAGCGAATTACATGGAACTAGAAGACAACTCTGGTATTTATTGCATTGCAGCAGGGTAGTTGGGGCTAAGATACAAGCGCACCACAGTAAAAACAGGGGAGAGACAGACTATGTACACACTTGTGTGCATATGCATGTGCATGCCAGCACTGCTATCCGTTAGAAAAGCAGCACTGGCTTTACTGGTAACAGTGCTACCTTTTCTAGTAACACTGCTACACATTTATAAATACCACTCTGCTTTTAAGTAAGTATATAAACAGCACAAAGAGGGAGAAAAATTTAAACTATTAGGCAGTAAGAAATTGATTGAAAATAAGAGAAAAGTGGTTTGAATTTAGAAATGGTAAGGGAAGGTATCAGGAATACTAGATAATGAGGAAAGCTCTCAAAAGTAAGACAGAAGCACCCTTTTTTTTTTGCTCTTTTAGGACTAGACTTGACAAATACTCTGATATTGAGTTTTAACAAAGAGACAAGATCACATTTAGGTCTTTTTGTTCTGCCTTTAACAAGTCTTCATAGTGATACACTGATGAGACCAGATACCAGATTGTTATCTAAATTCAGCTGCTAAATTCAGTGTTAAGACACTAAGTTCAAACCACACATTGCCACATTTATTTCACAAGTCAGGCCTGAGGATGGATTTCTCCAAGATGAAGCAACCCATAAGCACTATTCTCTCTCTACAAAGGTACTCTAAATGCCAGGGAAACAAAATCACCGTAAGGCTCTGACAGTTCACCCTTCAGCACACAGACTGCAAATGCATCTCTACATTAATTGCCCACATTGAAGAGGAAGCAAACACTTAGTTGCTGTTTGCATAAAGGCTGCTTGTAATTTGATGTAAGGTACAGTACATCAGTCAACGCATATTGAAGAGAGAACATACACACTGCAGAGAAGGCAAAAAGGCAATGCTGACATCTAACACATTTTATTTACCCTATTATAGATGTTCTTTGAGTTCATCAAATTACCAATCAATTTATCTGATCTCTAAGAGCTGGTGTACTGAGGTATATTAACAAGTAAACTTTACAAGCTTTCAGCAAAACAGCCATTAAATGGGTGAATTGAGCAGAGGTTACTGGAAGTCAGTGTGCGAGTTAGCCAACGAAGCAACCTCTCCCTGCAGATAGGGAGATGGTGGAGAAGCATTAAGAAGGTAGCTGCCTCTATTTTCTTCAGCACTAACAGATACCAGCAGAAAGAAGAAATTAGGGGTGCTGTACTCCCTCCTCCTCCCCTAGCATGACATTTAATGTCTGTGAACAACCAAAAAGAGGAAGGGGATAGGAGGTCACAACTGGTTCAGATGAGAATTTCAGGTTCGTTCTTTCATCGTTTTGTTCCCATTCAGAAATTTAATGCACACACACTGGACAAAAGTCTTCAGTTCTTTGATATTTTTTCAAAGTAATTCAGTAATTTTGTATTTATCAAAGGCTGCACACAGAGGCTGCTAGTCACCACCACCTGAAAGACAATGTCCATACAGCCTTGGACAGACAGCCCAAGTGACTGGGAAGTGATCTGGTTGCTTAGGATAGATTGTATCAGCTGCCTCTTTCAGAAAACTACACTGGGGATTTTCTTTCTTCTGTTGAGAAGATTAAATCAACAGTTGGATGAACTGGGTGCTTCGTTATATTGCTCCACTGGCCTGAAAGGCAAACCACTTCTTTGGATCACAGCTGTTGTAGGTTCACAAAGCACTGCTGGGTTTGTGGAAGGAAGGGTTTGCAGCAGGGGATGAGAAATAGAGAAATTAGGTAAGAAAAAATTTAAAATAGCAAAGAATATTATAAGGCTCAATCACAAGAAATATGTCTGAAAGGGAAACACATTTTTTGAGGCTAGAACTTGGTTTCACACTAGCTATTCTTCCTCAAAATACCCCACAGCATTGGCTAGAGCACTAAGCTAGTGGTTGGCAACACAGTGACTGAAGGCAAACAAAGCAGCCCTTACACACACAGCAATAGCTCACATGCAGCCCTAAGACACTACAGGCCATTTTATTGGGAAAGTGGTGTCAGTGACACTTGCCAAGGCATATCAACTCCTTTAGAAAAGGGCACTGAATCTGCAGCTCCCACTGAGAGGGCAGAGAGTTTGGTTGAAGGTAACACCTCAACACATCTTGCTTTTTCCAAGACAGATAAGTGCTCTCTAGCTCTCATGGATACAGACACAGCCTAGGATCCCAACTCAGGGAACTGATTCCTCACCCCCTTCAACAGAAATCCCCTGCCACCTTTGCCAGGTGACATCAGTCTGTTCAAACCCACAGAATCTGCTTAGAATTGATCATGAAGACCCAACACAGACATAGTATTCTGGAAGACTTTTTTTCCAGGCTGCTGTCACTTTCTCCACACGTGTTTTTATTGAGATGAGTTACTGGCCAAAGAGCACAGAAATGACAGTGGACTCATATGTAGGGGTGACCTCAGTGCACTAGAAGTAGGAGAAGGCTCCAAGAAGGATCAAAGCCAATAAGAACACCAAACAAAACCAAGTTTGCCTCCTGTTCTTCACCCATCTAAATCCTTTACAAACATGAATTAAATGGTAAATGCAAGGGCAAAAGATTAAACAAACCAAAGAAGGTGTATGCCACACACAAAAAGACAAGATTTGTAAAGCTAAGCAGACAAAAAGGTGCAGTCTACCTTATTAATAATATATTTTTTAAGTATTTCTTGAATGCATTTTTTCCCCACTTGTATCAGTACTCTACAGCTTGTGAATGCCTCTTGTGCTACTTACTGTTCTGAAAAACTACAAGCAGAAAACCACTGCATATTAATGTACCTACTACCCACAGTAATCTGCAGCCACCTAATAAAAGATAATGTGGGAGCTCTGGAGCTTAGGAAAATCTAAATAAAGATGACACATCATCTATTACAAGAAGTTTCACTTCATCTGCTGAGATTACCTTCAATCTTCCTCTGCCATTTTACACTAAAGAGTTGCCCATACTTTGCTTTAGTGCAGCACTGCCTTTAACCTTTGTCAGGTTGAACCCAGCAAGAGGCCAAAAGGCAAAACAAGTCAAACAAGTATTTATCTGGCAGAAAGTACACAACTAATATGCTAAGTGAAGTTTGCTGGCATCAGAAGAGACTGTATTTCTTTCTTATACTTTTTAAATGATGCTTCCAACATTTTGAGAAAGCAGGACAATGCATAGATGGAATGCTTAATAAAAACCCCAGTTCTGAGCAGTCTTTATTATACCAAGCTCCATCCACTTCCCTTCCTCCATCCCTGCTTCTCAGTAACATATAAATGAATGAGAGAACATCAGCTTAACCTCAAATTGAATGTTTCTAAGCTTCTAACAGATTATTAGGTCCAACTCTTATTCTTTCTACCCAGAGAAACACTACATTACACAACCTCCTTTGAACAGTTGAGACAAGACCCACGTTTTGTGAAACAATTCCAAATTACATGGATGAGATGTAAAATTACTAACAAGTCAGAGTTAGAAGTTTAACCACTTATATATAACAAATGACCCAAGTCTCATTACTAGGTTACTTATCGGAGATTAGACATTCACACTGGAAACACAATTGGGGAATGAAATGTCTATCACCTGCTCCAAAATCCTGCAATTATACACAGTTATATAAGAAATAGTCAGTTCAAGGGATCTATTCCCTGTAATTTTTCTGATTAAATACTTCAGATACTCAAAACAAAAACATAAAAGCTACCCAAGAGACTGAAACACAACTACAGTGAACGGTACCAGAGTTAAAGTGAGGAAGCCCAAAGGCATCACCAGTGTCCTGATCCTCTGCAAGGAATTTGTTCCATTCAATTTGATTCAGAAAGTCTCAAAAGCATGCATCACACTGCAAGCAGAACAAAACCATCACCCCTTCACAAACACACAACCCCTGACAAAGTGATGATGAAGGGCACAGGTGGAAGAATACCAACCAAAAACAAACCACAGCGTTGGTTTAATCTCAGTACAGCTACTTCAGGCATTCAAAACTGCACTCAAAATAGCTGAATGCTGCTAGTAGCAGTAGTGTGTGGCATTTGCTCAACACAAGTCAGAAGTGCAAATCAAGTGCTAGGCACTACAAAAACAGTAAACCAAACAGTGATTTTGATACAACTACCACATACACTCATGGTCCACCTATACCCTGAGCACTGTGCACAGTTCTAGTTCACATCTCTAGAGGTGTGTAATTAGAGGATTACATAGATGTGGAAGAGTTTCAAAGATGACCAGCCAGGATGATCACACCATTTGGCCCAAGTATTCCCATATACTTGCCTTGATCTTATGCTTATCCCCGGACATTCACTTTTGGTCAGAGTCATGACCAGCAAATTGAATTAGATAGATTTTTAGTGTGACACAGCACTGCTGCACTCACTGTCTGTCTTTTTCCAATGCTTTAGTAGAAAATGTAAGGAAAACTCCAAAGGCTAAAACACTGAAATTATTTTTTCATACATGCCCTTTCCTGTGAAAATTTTAATAAGATTGTCTAGAGAAACTGAGTTTCTCACAATCTGTTTGAAATAAGGTACCCCCATAGTTCATCTCATGCAAAACTAAAGGTAAAGCCTTTTTAGCATTTTTATAGCTTTACTGTTTCACAACACTTTGCCCTCCCATTATAAGCTATTCCATCATACAGATGGAATAACTGAGATAGATGGACTAGGTAATTGTTTCAAACTCCCAAAAGAAAAACAGCTATTAGAAAATAAGAACTTTTTTGCTTCCAATTCTGTGGCTTGTCCAGTAGATTACAGTACTCTTTCAGAGCTTACAAAATAAAAAGATAATGTATTCACAGAATCTGCTGCATTCAAGGGAACTACTATTGAGTTCAGTTCTGGTCACTATATCTCAAAGAGAGTCACAAGGCAAAAAGGGCCCAAAGACAAACAAGTAGAACGAAAAACCTGGGAAAAAATCATTCCCACAAGCAGGGGCTGAAAAGGTGAGGACTGCTCAGCTTAATGGGAAGGTAAAAGAGAACAGAAGTTTACAGATGACTAATGAAGAGAATTCCCTTTATCTCTTTCACATAAAGAATATTAAATGAAAAAAAAGTATCTGAATCTGGTAACAGAATTTATAGAATATGTAAGTTAGCTTGTGGCACACACTGCCACGTGACACTGGAAGCAAAGAACTAAACAAGGCTTCAGGAAAAATGCCTGAGACATGTAGAAGAACAATGGCAGTAAGCCAATTTCCATTACAGCGAGTAAAAATACTGAATGAAAATAAACTCTTGCAGCAGGGCATGTGTCAGCCTCTGAGTGACAACACTTTGGAAGATGCTACTCAAAGTTGTTCTCCAAGTTTTTTTTTCTGTTGTTTTATTTTGCTAAGGTTTTTCTGCATCTTCCTTCAAAGTCTTTTAAAATTGACCACTGTCAGAAGAAACAGGACAGTTTCTGTTTCAGTGTAGCAGCTAGTACATTGTAAGGAATATATAACACAGCTATTCTCACCATTCTACCAGGAAAGTACTTAGTTCTCAACATCATGAGTTCAAAACATCTTTCAAAAATAAATCTCTAACTCTTCCTACTACTGAATTCTGTTATCATGTAGAAGTTGGGACAAAGCCAACCTGAGGTTATAGATAGGCACAGCAGGGAAGAAGAGGAGGCAATTCCTGACAATCTGACCCTTAGAATGAGAAATTTCAGTGTTCTATCTCCACACTGAGCCATCACATACATTCACTCCACACCCAACACCACATTCCAAGTAACCATCCTCTCTGAAAACAGAAAAAGCAAACTACTATTTCAGAATTCCTGCCTACCTCATCCCCTTACCAATGGCTTTTTTCTTCTGTAAACACAAACATAGATTGATAGAGAGATAAAAATATATCTAAGCCTGAGTTGGAAGGTTTTAGCACAGTGGAAGGGAAAAATAAATAAATAAGTCTCAAGGTCTACGTGTATTCAACAAATAAAAGCAGAATTATATAAAAGCACCAGCTAATAAAAAAGATTGTTCTGTGCTGTGTTTTCCATCGTTCCAACCACTATAGGAATAAAATTATCCACAGAGAAGATCGAAAACCTTTTTCAGAACTAATACAATTAAGCTTTATTACACTGTTTCAAGTACATTCCTCTCTCTCCTAGCCCCAACCACCTCCCACTCCAATCCAGATTAACAGTTGGAAGCATTCTTCTGTTTTATTACCAGCAAAATGTTAGTGTCCAAGGGTCAGAAACTATCTAGTGTTTCAAGAAAGGAAAGAAAACTTGTCCTTTTTATCTACTTGCTTTTGTACACATAAGAACTGTAAGATAGTTTCTGTGCAGCTCTGCAGTTTGAATAGGACTATGGCAGGCCACCATACTCCCCTGAGAAGGTCATGCACTACAATATCCATCACCTTGTTTAAAAAGTTACCCTGCAGGAAGGGACACAGACCTGAAAAGGGAAACAAAACACACAACAAAATGCTTCAAAAACAGGACAATGCAGCCTGGACACAAACATCTCCCCACTCCACTGTCCATAAAGGACAGACACATACACACATTTTCCCTGTGGTTTCTGCTTCATGAAATCAGCTCCAGAGAGAAGAATAATAGCAGCACACAGCATGAGCCCAAGAAATTGCAAAAATTCCCTTTGCGTATGAACATATGGACAACTGGGATAATTAGAACGAGAGCTGCTAGATTGTTTGCAATTTCCCTCAACAATCCCCATTATCTAGAAATAGAACTTAAAAATCTGAATGCAACACTGAGTGGTAGTTTTAATAGTTTATTTTTAAATGAACTGTATGGATTAAAGTGTTGCAAAATTGTATTATTGAAAATTGCTCATGGGCATGTTTTACCATCAATGGCTTAAACAACAACAAAAAAAAGGCTGTATGGACAATCCTGCAGTAGCAGGGAATGAGAGGAGGAATAGATATGCTGATATTTTTCTACCATTTCTATAAACTGCAATTTTCCCAGGTTTCATATTCACCATCATGCTACATGTTGGTAGTAAAGCTGATTGATTTCTGTCTCTCTACAATCCACCCTTTCCATTGTTTGCATTTCTTTATGTTCTTCACACAACACAACGACAAGTCACATGTGTGCAACTCCCTGTCAGGAGGTCTAATTGCTTCAAATTGGCAAAGATTATTCTCCACATTTATTAAAAAATAAAGACTGCTTATAACATTATTTCATTTTGCCAGGAAGTGAAAAACACATTAGTTCATAAGGAACAGCATGGCTGCTCCTATTTTTATGGCATCAATTTTTAAAAACTCATCATGGTAAACAATTAAACAGAGAAGCAAATCCTATGTTTAGGCGAGAGATTCAAATCCCTAAATGGATTTTCAAAGGTCATTTCAGGCTTAAAAGATGCTTGACGGTGTCTCTTTAAATCATGTTCATTTCAAAGGCTTATCCAGCAAGAAGCAGGCAGTGCACTGCAGCACCACCCTTTGAACTGTTTGCCTCTCTAGAGAAAAATTAATAATACAACTTTAATTCATATTTATAGCAAGATTCATGGTGTGGGTTTTTTTTTAATTTAGGAAGGGATTTTTAACAAAAAGAATTTAAAAAGGGCAGTGTTCTTTTGAACTTTCACCTAAACCCCACAGTGAAAAATAAAGTTTGAATTACTTTATTTCAAAGAAACATCCAGCTAAAAACCCCTTATCTTTCAAATGCAAGTTGCTCAAAAGATTAGATTTGTACAGGTTTTCCATCACTTAACTATGTAAGGGGTGGGGGACAAACAGATATTGGGAGCTGACAGTTCAGGTTTCAGCACAGTGCTTCTTGTTTCTCTGCTGTTTGGATCCACGTAGATCTGCATCTGATCCCATTACTATTCAGAGGCCACAAATAAAAGAGGACTCAGCCTTACCTTCTTCTCAATGCGGGCCAACTGCTCTTTATAGAAAGCCTCTTGTCTCTTCAGCTCTGCCTCCCTGCCTTGCAGCTCCATGGCCTAGGAAGAACAACAAAAGAGCATCAGTAGAAGAAATCAAAAATAGAAAATGTGAGTAGAAGGAAAGCACATGGGATGCAGACTGGAAGGAACTAAAAAAACACAAACATCATTACTCAGGACTGTCTAGGACCCCTCTTGCTGAAACTCCAAGCATTTGGTATTGCAGTTCAGTTTTTAAAAGCTCTTATTAGTATCATACTTAAATTCATAACCCTGATTTTATTTGTCCTTATTAAATGAAAAAATCATAGAAAAGGTGACACCTTCCTATTGCCTTTTCCAGAACTCCACCTGATCCAAGGCTTTGTTTTTCACAAATCATAATGTTTATTACTCCACTCCAATGTTTTTCATCTTACCTTAAAAATAATCCTCAAATGCTCCATTTTATAAACAGTTGCCCTGGGAGTGTCAGAAAAAGTCTTATAGATTTTACAGATCCCTACAATCATGAGAAAGATCTGAAACACAAGTCCACATTGTAACATTTTTACAGCAACATATATTGCCACCAACCATGCATTTGCTTTTAGACACATACATAGGACTGAACTACCCTAATAATTAAGTACTCTCTTCACACAATCTGTGCACACCCCACCAGCAACCCCAGAGTTCCTCTGGCTGCAGATTTGGAGGGGAAAGAGCTGTCTTCAACTAAACAACGATCAATTATGTTGTTACAGCAACAACTTCTGCCTTTTAGCTCTTTACAACCAGCAGCAGTTCACTGCATTCCCACCCCTAAACTAAACTACCATTGAGAAAACATGGCAAACTTTTCAAGCTTAAAAATAAGAAGCAACATTAGCAAGAATAGCACTTTTTTTTCCTTCCCCCTTCTACCCAAAAATCTCTGGGGCCACATAAATTATCACCAGGCAAGACCTTTCAAAACTAGAATTATTAGTCCATTTAACATGAACACAAGCTCTGCTAATCTATAGCATCTCAGCAGCATTGCTCTTAACTTCTAATGATGGCAGTACAATCACAGACAATGCTGGTCCAATATGATTAAGCAGCTGGGACAGAAACATCCTCACGGGCTCAGACCTGTCATTTTACAGCCAACAGCCATTTTTAATGAGGAAAATTACATCTGAAAGCCAGTTGCTGTGCATTTTCTTCTTTCTACTCCCCTGCTGATGGAAACAGTGGTATAAAAGGGCTTAGAAGAGATTTTAAGCTAGGCAGCAAGGGACAGTTGATAAGCAAGCAAGAGGAGTACATGAAATAAGGCGTTTGCAGGGATATGGTGGTGGTGTCTGTTTGTTTTTAAAGGAAAAAACCATTTTCATGTTTGTCATCAAGCCAACAGGACCAGAAGTAAGGCACAAGCGCTACAGACTCAAATCTAAATCCCCTTGCTCTCAAAGACACTTCATTAAAGACAAAATCTCTAGCTTTGGTTTAACGAGAGCTACTTCCAGCCCACAAACCAGCTGAAAGAGGATGGGAAGGAAGATGAGAATCATCTGACCCATATATGTAGCCTGGCCAAAGAGATACTACAGCAACAATAGAGGCACTGATGTGCACCTTGTAAGTGCCAAAATTATTACCATTTCTGTGATAAAAGAACCAAAGCTATCCTCCTGAACCAATATCCATCTTCTATACAGAAAAAGAATAAGCAATTTCAACTGAAATGAAACAGAATAAGGCAGAGTGGTCTGGTGAATGGCCAAAGGAACCCAATTCTCCTCTTGATTTTCTGCATAGCGCTCATAAAATCAGATTACTAAACAAGTGCTTTGTATTTCCTTAAGGAAAAAATAAGGAAAAGAAAGAAGAGTAACATAGCACTGACTCTGCTGCACAACTCAGATGGAAGGTGCTTTTTATGTGAAGTGTATTTCAAGGGGAAAAACAAGCTAAAATATCAACTCTTACAAATGCAAGAAAGCCTCTGCTTAATCTAAGTAATTTTGTAGCAATGCTGCTCTCCTGGGAGCACAAACCCAATGCATGTAACAATAAGGGTGGGCAAGAGGCTTCATTGTTTCTGGAAAGACATGGATATGACATCTCTGGGAGGGAACACAAACCAAGTACCTAACCTCTCAAGTGAGGTGCTGAGATGCAGACATGAAAGGGGTGCTGATCTGCATGACAGCAACCCATGGGCTCCCAAGACAACCTGACTGGAGCTGAGGTGGCCACAGTGAATAATGCCTCCCCATCAATGCCCCCTGCAGCAGACATTCTGCCAGCAATTTTCCTAGGGTCTTGCAAAATTGATGTTAAAAGTATCAAAACTAGATCTCCCAACTGCAGATTACAACCTCAGTATATATAGCATTCCCCCCTAAGTAATTTCTCCCATTCTACCTCCCATTACTCTCCCACTTAATCCTTCCTAAGTTGTATGATGAACCAGAGGCTGCACAGAAAACTTTTACTCATAACTCAAACATTTTCAATGCCTTGCTTGTTTTCAAGAGCTGCTGCTGTTTCAGTGCAGTGAAGTATATCGAGAAACATTCTATTTGTGACTGATCTGCTTTAAAGTTGCTGTTTCCCTCTATCCCCAGCTGTTATCACTAGAAACTTTAGTACACTTTATGATGATGTTTGAAGTATGAATGGTAGAGTAAGAGCATGTGTCATTTGAAATATTCACTGTTCCAAAACTGGGTTAGGCAACAAGAGACATTTTGTATGAATAGGATATTTATTAGAGTTCCTCTAGTCCTGCTGCTTATTCCCTACCTCAAGTCAGAAACCTGTGATGTCCCAGACAGAATGGGCTGCTATGGAAATCATTACAATTTCACAGGGGATTGAGATTGCAAGTGCCAAACAAAGCATCAGATACACTTTTCACATGAAGGCCTTCAGAACTAAAGTAGGAAGAAGGCGGCAAGACATGTATGATAACACAGGGGTTTGAAAATCATGTATCAGGTTGCATTCCACATCCATGCTGCAGAATCTACATATGAGGTTGAACATATCATGAAAGAGATGATCAAAGCCCAGAGATAACATCTAAAACTGTAGTGTTGAACACTGCAAAGTGTGGTGTCCAAGAACTATCAAAGCAGAAACAAAACAGAGGGAGAGGGAGGAGCATAGTTAGTTGCAGCACGCATGAATGCATCCAAAATTTAAGTAGCATGGGACTGCACACATATGCAAAAGAACATATGCAATAGACACTTGACCTCTGCACAAAACCTAGACATGAGATATATTCAGGAAATGCTGAAGAATTCCCTGCGATATGTCAGAAGTTACAAGTATTGCACTTTTACAAAAGGGCAGTGAAGGTAAACTACTAGCATGCTGCTACAGCTTCCATGGGCACAGATCCATGGACTAGTTGGGGGCTTTTTCAAATTCTTCTTTTATCTTTCCACTTTTTCCACAACACAAAGGTTTTCAGGTTATCTCAGTACTGCTTAGCATGGTGACAAAGAGCTAAGGCAGAGCCATGTGCCACTCCCTGCTTCCCCCTCTCCCTTTATCTGGTAACCCATTTAGAAACAAACCACAGAAGCACAGTTCTGGAGTATGCATTACACACTGGCTCAACTAAAGAATTCGAACACAGGCCTGCTTACTGATAGGCAGGCCAAAAGAAATATTTTACAAGCCTCTTAATTGAGGTAATGAAATATTATTGGTTCATTCTCTGTGAACAAAGCCAGACACTCTTAGCCTCGTCCTGAACTGACATCAACATACAATACATCAGACTGTGCAGCTATCTTCCAGAGCTGGGCTTCATTCTAGCTACATCCATTCACTGATTAGCTTTGGCTTTGCCCTTCACAAAATACCACCAGATTTTTATTATTTTCCATCAGTCCCTTCTCATCACCTTGTTAAACATGAAAACTAGGAAGGAAATCTGCCTAAAACAAAAAAAAGGGCTTCTTGGCAGGGTCAGATTTCAGTAGGGAATGTGGTACCCAGGAATAAAGCGCCGCAATAGCACAGCCCACAGCTGACGGCTACCATCAGGCTGTCTCTCTGCAATACTGTCAGGATTCTAGGATTTGGGGAGAGGCCATGGAGAAGACTCTACTGGAGGAATAAACCACACCCCTCCCTGCAAAGGGCAAGTCAAGCTAGAAGGAAAGGTCTACACCCTCAACCTATGAAGACCTTCCTCAAAGGCAAGTCATAACACTTGGCAATATTATTGCAAAAATATGTCTTCTTGGCAAAACACATTCACTAGTCACAGACAAATCAGTGAGATGACACCCCGAGAATCAGTCAGAGGCAAACCAGGGAAGGATAAAATAAAGGTCCTCAAGTCTCTATCAAATGCCTTGTTTCTACATCCTATCTTTGCTAAGAGGAGCTATCAGCTTCCCCCAAAGTTACTCAGTAACATCTCTGCAGCAGCACAGCAGAGATGTTTTGGCCAAGTACCTCAGCTTGCCACACTTCACAACTGCAAATCCTTATACCTCATGCTTTTCCATGTCTCTTCCAATCCTGGTAGCAGTCCAGGTGGCAGGGGAGAAAAACAAATGCTATTAAAGTCTCCAAGACTAGAAGAGGGAATTGACAACAGTGCACTGCAGAACAGAACTAGCTCCAAAGCCAGCTAACTGGCATGCTTCTCACCAAGCCTAAAGGGAATGGCAGAGCCGAAATGGCAACACTGAAAAAGGAAGCAGCAGCTTGCACACATCATGCCTGAGACTGAAGAGCAGAACTTTACAGGGAGGCTTGTACTGGACAAGTAACCACAGGGGAGCCTTGATTCAACCTCCACTTGCATCAGCAGAAATATCACCATTCCTGTGGAGCTGCCTACAGTCTCTAATTCCAGACTCAAGACTTAGAAAAATCACTTGCTTTTTGTCCCTTCTCTCACTCTCTTGAAGGCAAGTGACTAGGTTTTGTTTTAAAATCCAGATGCAGACTCACGGCCTTAAAAAGCAGTACTGGTGTAACCTTCATTTCCTCCTGTTTCTGCTGCTCTCTAAGCCAACAACACACATCACCAGATCAAGTTTGGTTTCAGCAGCTGTAAGCTACACAAAAGGAACCAGTGAAAATCTTTATGGAGGAAATAATATGCAATTTTCTAGCTGAACACCTTTTAAAATGTAATGACAGAAAATAAAATCCTGCATCTGTGCTCAGCAATAACAATCTGTACATGCACAGTAACAACATGACACTTAGAATAAGCAAGATCCAGACAGGGGAGAGGGGGGGGAAGAGAGCTTACCCAGGCATCCAAATCTGCAGGCTTGGAATAGAGAGAGCACAAGAGAGAAAGGAAGGGAAAGAGAAGAAAAGGAGAAATCAGTGATTTATGGAGGCCACCTGCTGCTGCACAACATAGCTCTTAGGATGATAAGTTTAGATAAGTTCCTTAAAAATGACAAGCATTTTAAGCAGTGCAGTGCCATCCCCTGTTGGGAACTATGCTATTAAAGCTAAACAAAAGTACATGCACCCCCAAAACTAAAAACAAAGCAAAGCTCCCAAAGATTGCTACAGGATTGCCCTGCAGGGTGGAAGCTAAGGGAAAATAGCTGTGTAGCAGGCAGTTTCAGGGAGTCACACAAGGTGCTGCACAAGGAGATGATGCTGGTATCTACAACATGCATCAATGAAGGTGGCAATGCCAGGCATACTCAAAAGGAGGTGGTTAACAACTGCACTGTTTCCAAATGACCTGCAAAGAACATGAAAAACTTTCTACATTGGCGTTTTTAAATTCACAAGCTGACCTACATGACTTGATAGCCATGTTCTTTAGTGGAAAATTTCAATGAGTGCTCTGTAACAGAAAGCCAGTTGACTGATCAGATTTCCAACCAGATCCCCCATCATAGGCAACTGAACACATCTTCAGCACACCATCCAAACCTCTGTCAAATCCAAGCTGCCTTCACCTGCTCCTCCTTTTGTTGGTGAGCCTATTTAAGCATGAAGACAAGCAGATGAAGCATACTACAGTATCACCTCTTATTTACTTATTACTACTTTTTTAATTACACAGTAACCCAGAAGCAAAGCAAGTACAAAATGATAAACATTTCATGTCCATAACCACCTCCTTCTGAAGCCAAGGCATTTATGAGGCAACCACAGCTCTCATTTGCTGTCAAGGGCCTCAAACCTTCCACGCCTCTCAGGGCTGCATTCAATCAGCTACATGTCCACTAAGCAGGAGCTTCAGAAAGGCTGGCCTTTTGTATTATGATTATTTATTTGAGGGGAGTTGACAGGGCAGGAAGAACTTTCCTCTTGGTCATAGTTCAGTGCCAAAGGGAGCAGACGGTCGAGCGCAATAAGTTTATGGGATCTGCCATCATTTTAATGGCACAGAGTGACTGCTTCAGGTAACTGAGGGATGATGTGTCATCCATCCTCATCCTCTGCAACAGCTGAGAGGGCTGGAACCAAAATCTACAGTTCAACTGGGGGAAGCCAATTTCCCCCTTTCTGCAAACAGGTTTGATACAGCAGCATCAAGTCCTTGGCCAAACAAACCAATACATAACAGGTGTTCACTGGCAATCACTGACCCATCTTGACAAAGCCTGATTTGAATAACATTTTTCTTGCTGATTTTTACAGTCAGGACAGATGTGCTTAGTTTTGATTTTACATTTTAGAAATTGCAAGGCTGCCTGTCCTCAGCAGATGGACAGGAGGAACACAGGGCTCTTTATGGTGCATGTTATTATTTCAGCAGGTAGATCATGCACACCAGTAGCTCTTTACTGGATGTACATCTGTCATCCCTTTGGTGCCTAAGCCTTTAGCTGTCACGTTCCTGGTGGACAAAACATTTGCATGACAAAACAAACACAAGGTACTAACTCAGTTGCACTGGACAGTTGATGAGAAGAGAGGAAGGAGAAGGAACCAGCCCTATCACTGAGAGGTGATCCATGTTAGACCCCTAACAAGATATAATGAACAACAGCAGAACTACAGCTTTAAGAACAATAATGGTGTTACTACCCACAGGGCATCTCTTGTGCAGGTACTGCCTAAGGCTTTGATTTTGTCACCTTTCAGGAAGAGGGGAAAATTATTACTCCAAGAATAGAAAGACACACTGTTCTGAATGGAAACAGGAAAATTAAAACAGGTGTAGATGCACTAGGACATATTGCCTGCTATGTTGGGGGAAAAAATAACTACATTCAGAGTGAAGCACAGACTAAATAAAATAAGAAAATACAAAAATAAAAACAAGAGGGCTACTAGTTTAAGTTTTGCTGCCTCCTAAGCCTGTACCAAGATCTCTTTGTAGACCTGCCTTTGCTGACCTGGACTGGTAATAAAATACACAGTAAGCCCACTAACATTTTCAAAGTATAAGTAAACTGTTTAAGAAATTAGCAACATCTGGGTTCCTTGCTTCCTAACTGAGTTTCACTTCCAGCTCCCAGCTAGAGGATTTTGAGTTTTAATGCCAGTGTGAGACACAAGACATCTTTTAGCACCCTTGGTCAATACTGCTGAACTCTCCTGCTAAAACAAGGGTTTGTTTCTTTTCCAGGTAACTCACTGGATAGCAATCAAATGAAGATGAATAAATACTGGACTTAATCATTTAGAGTCAAAACCAAATCAAGATATTCTTCTTGAGTATCTCAGACCAAACCAGCAACACCTGTCCTAGGTATCTGTATGGGGGGGTAAAGCCATCACAGTCCATTTGGAGGAGACTCAGGCTAGATATGGGAACTACAGATGAACAGCACCAGCACTTCCAAAAATATCACGTTTGAGCACTGATTATTCAAGCAGGGGATAGTTTCCCATGTACATATCAACAGTCCAATTTCCAATTAAAAAAATACAGCAGCCATACACCACATCACCCATAAACAACTGCCATAATAGGCACATCACTTACGTCTGGCATGGTCTGGGCAAAAGTAAAAATGCCAGTGAGCAATAAAAACAGCTCTGCAATTGGCAGTGAGGGAGGAAGGGATAAGCAGCCTTAGGAAGGGCAGAGCCTTTGTAAGGTGCTCACAACCACCTTCATCCTAGATGTTTATTTCCTTGCTATAGTCAGTAGCTCTGTCATATAACTAATTTCACAACAGTGTGACCAATGACTCTAGGAATCCAGACTACCAGCTTGGTAGCTATCTCCTTCTTAAGAACTCAACACAGAGTATTTTTAGGGGCACTGCCAACTTCGGGAAGATGGAGTGGGAGATGCGAGAAATGAGAGGCAGCAGGTGCCCAAAACCCAAGACAGCTGCTGGCAACAACTTTTGCACTCATGTCAGTATCTGAAGAGCTCTGCAGCACATATTCTAACATCTTGATGACCAGACTTCATCACTGAATGAGCAAAGAGTCATTTCTTCTTAAAGTGATAATCCAGCTCTAAACTTTTCCATGATTATAGGAATTAAAGCATTTAAAGAATATATCTAGTCATTCACTATCCACTCCAGGCCCTTAAACGCTTCCAGTTTAGTGGAAAATTGAAGCAGTATCAATATTAAATGTAATGAAAGCCAGAGATGTAACCAACTGACAAGGGAGAGGAAGCAGGAAGAGACACTGAACAGTGATCAGTTTTGAGGAGAGGCTATGATGAAATTGCTCAACTCTAATGTATACAGAGCATACACAATTCTAAAATCCTGAAGATGGGAAGTAGCAGAAAAACCCTCTGTCCTTTTATGATTCAGGGACAACTGCACTTTTAATACATATAGCATTACTGCAAATAGGTTTGCAATGCTGACAGTTGATAGCTTTCATCTAAAACAAAATAAAGAGAAAGCTATTTTATAAAGTCCAAAGTAAACCATCTGCTTTCACTGCTTGCTTTAATACTTCAGTCCATTCCCACATTCTCCTTTTCCCATCACCACTTCTATACATGCATACATAGTTTTCATTTTGTAGGCTGCCAAAAGACAAGGCATTCAATGTCTGTAGAAATCTTGCAGAGTGTAGACTCTCTAGAGGTGTATGCTCAAGATGCTTATTTCTGATAGCACGAGTCAACAACTCCCTTTAAATTTTTATCTCCTTGCTTAAATTCCTACTCTGTTAGACATAAGAATCTCCAAGTCACTGATCAATTTAGAAAAAACCACCTCAAGAGAGGGCATCATGAAATTCTATATTAATTATGACTTTCTATCCCAGAATGTATTTCAGACACTGAGTCAATGAGGTATTTTCTCATAAAGCTAGAATCAAAGGCCATTCAACTCCTCTTGGATTATTTCTAGCTCATAATCACTAATACAGACTCCCATTATGCTAGCCTAGAGGTGGCATATGGCTTTCTAGGGATAGGACAGACGGGGGGAAAATAACAGTTATGCATGCCCACATCCCAGTCTCATTTCTCTGCATGCATATGGGGGCAGAGCTTCCTCTTGCCAGATTCTTAAATACCAAATATATTAGCTTCCGAGTCAAACATAGTACTTCAAACACAACCACTATCTTGCAAAAAATCCAGATGACATGCATAATCAACCCATGTGCCTCCAAGCAGTTAAAAAGATGAACTATGCAAGTTCTGAGGGAATTCCCTTCCCATCTTTGCTCCTGGACAATATATGCAACTTTTACCTGCCTCTGAATGAAACAGATATTTCTAGACACCAGCCAATAGCCAGAGGTTTAGTATAGTACAGTGGAGACAGTTCCTGCCACAAGATTAGCAATCTAATTTCTTTTTCTTTAAAAAGGATTATTTCAAATACTAGGCAGTTTAAGAGAAATACAGTTAAATTCAGGGCTGCTTTTTAATAAAGGCAAAGAGTGTCTTAATTATATGCTTGAGTAAGAAAATTCTTGAAAGCCTTCAGTCATGGTCATGCATCCCTTGTCTGTCTCTATGAATCCTTCTGCAGGTGGAGAGTCAGGTGCATTTTCAAACATCACAGTTTATGTTTTTACCCACTTTGACAGTCTTGTAAATGTTCCTGCTCTCCCTGCTCTTTCAGCCCAGACCTACACAAAGCACACTTCACCCAGTCTTACAGGATCAGGATCTTTCTGGGGGCAGAATCCAACCTACCGGTTTTCCAAGATGTATGTGGGAAAGACATACAATAATCAACTTTTAGTATAAACCAAGTTAATTCCAGAGCCTTACATGAAACATCACGAAAAGCATAGAGGACTCAAGTAAAAATAAATGGTCTGGGGTAGTACACATACAGAATCATGCTTGTAGTAAGGTTTTACCTACAGAGTAAAATGAAGTCAAAATATGCAAGAAGATTCATCAGGGACTGCCCAGGAAAGAAAAAACACAAAAGTGAGGAACTTCACCACAATCTCCCTCATTTCTATGATTATTAAAGAGAAACACACAATTGCAGCACTAAATTTCCCTACAACCAGTTCTAAAAATGTACCCTGGTCTTCGCCTGCAGCATTCCCTACACCCTAGGCCACAGTCAGTGTTATGAAAAGACTGCCAATTAAGTTGTGGTTTTGAGCTACAGACAAAATGTCCACTAGAGACTTTGATTCTTACTTCCAAAGCACTTGCAACACTCAGTTTTAGGAAGAGAATATACTAGTTCTCAAACACATGTGCTCTTGGCTGCTCACAAGGTTGTGATGAGAAAAAAATGCTGTAAAGTTGTATCTTGTAACGAAGTCCAAGTATATCATAATGAAATCACCTGCAAAAAGAGTATAGATTCAGCTATTTCAGGCTATTGTAAACCTGTACTCTTATTTTTCACAGTGCAATCTCCAGGGTATGACTGTATCAAGAGCAACTTGCAAACTTATGTCACTGTCAGCAAAGTTTTGATTTCCATTTGATAGGACAATTCACAAACAGCAGTTTTCCACATTGTGTAAGTGCTTAACATTTCTAAGAGCTATAAGAATTCAATGCTGATTCAATGTCTGTTTACTGGGCAATGCAGCAGTTTTTATCAAGGCAGACGGCTTGGAAAAATCAGGGACAGGGGAAGAACATTCTCTCTTTCTATAGAAGAGCAGTACCTCATCATCTTTCAACAATTATTACAAACCAGGTGTTGCTGCTGTCAAGAAGAAACTTTAGACTGGGTGCAGCAGGAAGAGTTAAGTAGTATGAGGAATTTTCCCTAGGAAAATGAGCATTTTGTTCTCAGTGGAGCTCCTCAAGCTAAAAAAGTGTCACATGCTAAGGAACCAGATAAGTATTTACTCCTGGACCTTTTGATCAAAAGCAAGTAGCTTGAAATTCAGCTTTAAGAGTGTATGCTCTAAATATAGCAGTCAGATGACCTGACAGAGCTAAGATTCATGCTTCATGAGTTTGCAAATTGAGAGTCAATCCTGCTTAGAGTATCACAGAACCCTAAAGATAGATTGCTGTATTTACTGTAGTAGATACTATTCACAAACATATCTCCACACTGCTTGCTCTCTAATTATAGCTGGGGCACATACAATCATTCACTTTCTGTGAATTTTCTTTTCTACACTACACCTTCAAAGTCAATGAAAGTAATTTTAAGAACCTATTGATTGATTTATTGATCAAATAAGTTGACCAGTGCAGTAGACTAGAAATAATCAGGCGACAGGCAAGTGTTTTCATAAATATTCCAGGAGGCTTGTCACTATAGGTGCTGAAAGTAAGGGAAAAAATACTCTTGAAGGCAGGTTCAGGCTTCAAAACTCCATTAACAGTTGGCCCTGTAACTTCATTCCTTATGCAGTCCTGCTTGGCCAAGAGCACTCCTCAACCACATGCCTGAGATAACTCTCTACAATCCGGTATTAGCTATCAAATTCTGCAGAAGCACTTGGCAGAAGTTCAGCTTCCATTACCAGGAACAATGTGAGAAGAAGGGGGGGGGGGTAAGTATGTTATACACGAGTTTGAGGCAGAAAAGGAATAATTCTATCTGACCAAGGCTATGGGATGGAAGAAATATAGGCAGAGATCATTGTCCACAGGCAGTTTCCAGTGCTTGGGATGGTTTTCTGTTGATTCTGTGGTGGGACTTCACTGCAGATTTCACTGAGCTCCAACAGCAAGGAGCAGATTATGTCCCTGGCCAGCACCGAAAGCCACAAACCTCATCTATCAAGAAGTCACTGAGACTGCCTGTTTTTTATCCCTGTGGATTTAATTGTGATTTAATGAGGTTTTCAATGAAACATGTTGGCAGCTTATCACAAAACTAAGCTGAACATAACTTGTATTCCTTTTACAGAAGAACTGTCATCCAACTCAAGCAAGAAGCAAATTAGGATTCAACTTGGTTTCATAGGAGTAGTTTCCTAAGAGGCAGAGAAGAGGTACACCAACAAAGCAGCAGGCAGACATGGCTTGCATTACTGCTATTTGTACAGTATTTTAGAAACATTTGGCACTGTGGTTTTGGGGAGTTTACATTTAAACCCAGCATGACAAATGTCCACGGATATCAATACCTTTTTCCACAAGTATAAAATTAAAGGGCAGGGGGAAACCACCACATTAAGGTGCAGCCAAAAATTAGCAAGATGTAATTCACAATCTCTCAGAATTTCAGCATTTTTGAAAATAAATGCCACACTTCTCAAAAAAACCTTTAAAACATAAACCTTATAAACCTATTTATCTCATAATATTCTCCTTCCTGCCTGTCGTATAAGATACATATATAATTACAGACATACGAAATCAAAACCAAAAATCCACTCAGAGAAGCCAACATTCCAGTGCTCCCTTTTCCATTTAGTGTTGGTTATACACACACAGACCTTCAAACATTTTAGAGGCTCAAGCTTTCCTTCTCATTAGTACCACCATCACGTTCTGAACTGTGGTCATATAACCTTTTGCACCTTTTCACTCTATTGAATCAATCTCCCCTGGCAACTTCTGGTGTGGCACTCTGCTCCCCCTGCCTCTGGCTCTTCTTCTCTCACTAATTCTGTGTTCAGAACTGTGAAGCACAAAATTAGACGTTTCAAATTAAGCAAGGAGAGAGAATGAGAGAGCCTTATTAAATCAACATTAGCATCAGAGTGTCTTTAAAAGAGAAACTCAATTGCAAAATATTACTTGTCTCTGTAAAGCTCTTTACATTGACAGAAATGAGACAAGCAGCAGCTGAAGTCATCTTCCTCTGCCTCCACCTTCCTCTTCATACTGGTCACAGTGCTTGAGCAGCAAGAACAGGGTCCCTTTCAGACCAAAGCCCCTGAGTAAACAGAGCTTACCTTGAACTCACAAGCCCTAGAATTGCCAAGTAAAGAAGGACAAAGTCTATTAACATGAATTTAGGGGGAAAACAGAAAAAAGCGTATTAACACACAAAAGCAGACTCCCTTGTCCTCCCAAGCTTTCCACAAAACTAGTTGTTCTCAAGTCACATTACAAGTTACAGTCAATTCCTTACTTCTTATAACAAAGCAAAGAGCCATTTCAAGTTTTATTTTCCATTCTCAGTTCCCAACAATCAAAATTACTGACATGACAGGAATGATCAGCATATTCTGTTCCAAAACACCTTAACTTTTTGAATGTGAACCTCCAGTACCTGTCCAGATGTCTTTAAACTCCTTTTCAACATAAATCACTGGAGAATCATACCACTGCCCCTTGCTAGATAATTAGACATGTTGTTAAAGCCAGAAATCACCTCTGAGCCTGCATGGTCTTAAACGTGACTTTGCCTTGGCACTTGAATAATAGTTGATATCTGCACTTTGCGTCAGCAAAATGAGCATACATTCCTTACACCACTGTGCAGCAGGCTACATACTTGTCTGTTGGGCTTCCACCTAGGACAAGGAATGTCTCAGCAGTATCTTGAACAGAGTTTGTAATGCGTGCTGCTAGGGAGCCCTACTGAAACAAATCCTACTAAAACTATTTAAGTACAAATATATATATATCAAAACTATTTTAATTAATTAAAATCAATGTTTAGAGTATCCACTTAGCTAGGGAATAGTAACCTACAGGCAAGCAGTATGAAACTCAAGCTCAATTCCTGATGACGAAGCAAAGCTTTCAAAGCATTTTAGGCAAAACAGACACAACTGCAACAGAAATGGAGACTGAAGCTTTTGATTGCTCTAGTCCTATCATGCAATGGAAAATTCTGTATCAGCCAGACAACTGAAAACTCTGCATTTTGCAGACAGGTTTCTAAGTGCAGACTCCCTACCAATAAAACAGCACTTTGAGAAGCCAGGGGTGCTGGCAGTTCTGACACCTCTTCAGAGCTATAATAAAATGACCACTTCCTCATCTGACAGCTAGGCTTAGTTGCCATTAACTCAGCACCAGACAAAGTAGTTCCTATCCCAGAGTTAAGACAAAGTGCACCAGGGGAACAGGAAGGAGAAGGAGGATAAAAATAGCATCCACAAGAACTACTGACAAAAAAATAACTTGGTTGTTAAAAGGCTGTTTATTCAACATCCTTGTTCCGCAAAATGAAATGCTTCATTTTCACCTCAAAGGGCAACAGTAGCAATACAAAAGACTGCTTGGAGTCCTACAAAAAGAAAGGGTCTAACCAAAGCAAGCAATTTACCATTTAACTGTTAAAACACAAAAAATGAGGAAAACAGAAAAGCCAGAATGAAGCACTGAACCTGTTGTCCTAGGGCTGTCCTCAATGCCTTTTGAGGTCAGTAAGAAGTCTTTACCAAAATATCTGCCTGCTCCATGCCTTTCTTCCAGGAAACATTCTTCCATTAGAACATTTTTTTCCCCTATTCTCTGCTGCATCTAAATTTCTTCTAGCCTTTCCAAGGCAGTTTGACACAGAACAATAAGTGACCTCCCATGGCCCACAAGCCCCATCCCTTGCTCTTGTAAAGGCGATCACATAGCACCTTTAATTCACTGGTACAGTTACTATAACGATTGAAGTCTAAACAGAATGATAATAAGAGGGGCTTATGAAGTTAAGTGCTAAAGATGATTAAAATTAATACTGATATCACTAAATATGAATGCATTAGCTCATGGGATGGGATATAATCCCCCTGCAAGGCCACCTTCTCTTGTATGCAAAACATCAAGAATGCCAAAATGGAGCAGTATTGCTTCAGCCTAAAAAAAGGGCACTCTAATTTCAGAGTGTTCCCCTGGTAGTAGAGTCTGGTTTTCCACAAATACCAAGTAATTAGTTCTCACTCACATGCCCAACACTTTCAGTTCTTCAGTGCCTCCATTCTGAACTTTTTTCAGGAAACAGTCAACTCTTACCAGCCACACAAAATGTACAACTAAAATATTAGCAAACTGTTGAGACCATTTTTGTGCAACTTCCACCACACAATTCTGTTTCTTAAAAATCATAAGTCAGTTTGATAACAGCATATAGCAAACCCACAAGAAAAAATGAAATACAGAGGTACTTAAAGCTCCTCATGACTGAAAGCTTGGAAGAGCTTTAACAGAAAGTTTAAACAAACAAAAAAAAACCAGAAAAGCATCAAGAACTAAACCACCAGAGCATTCTGAGATGGTTCATTTTTGTTTTCTAAAAATGCACTATATTATTCACCTTCAAAGATCTCAGTATCAACACATCATGACAATACTTCTTGAGATAACTACCATTCCAAGAAAACTAAAGCACAAGCAAGATACAATAATTTGTCCTGATGCATGCAGAAAATACTAGACAGGATCATGACTGATAACAGAGATTCAAACAGCAGAAGCAGCCAAGATTTTCAACATCCATGTATTTGTGCAGATCACTGAAAAGAAAACAGTCACAGCGTACTGATGCTTGCCTGTTAATATCCTTCCAAGATGGCACAATCAGAAAATTATCTCAAAAGATCTAAGTATAATGGAATGAAAAGTTATACATTTGAGATGAAGGGAAAGCACTGGAGCAGCAAAGAAGCAATCCTTATTTCATTCTAAAGTCTCTAAGGGACTCAGGAAGCAGCAGTGAATGGTGGAAGGCCATCCACCAAATCCAGGTAACTAATATTGCTTGCAGTGATTAACTCAAAGTGTCAGCCTGCCACCTACTACTGTCAGTGGAAAATTCACTGTAAGCTCTGAGAGGATTCTGAAGAAAGGAAAGGAAACACTGAAAAAAGAAAAGGCAAGACAAGACAAAACAATGAAAGAGTCACACTAGCCTTTCCTTTCAGTACTTACTACTGGCTGTAACATCTAGCTCACTTCTGAGGCATCAGTAAAACAGTCCCATCTCATCATCACTCAGTTTTTCAAGCAGCAAATCGGAATTAATAATCATGGGTTCTATGACTGACATAATTGCAATTTAAAAAGGGCAATTAATCATCAGCCACACTGGCAGCTGACTTGCCAGGCTGGGATCCTTTCTCTCCACACCTGCCAACAAACTCACAGGAAGCAAAAGCACCACAGGCACACAGGTCCGGGAAGTGCCATTCTCCCCTCTTACCCCCAGCCCCATGCTCCATAGCATGTACTATAGTTTTTGTTATTGGTTGTTTTTTTTCCTACATGTGCCCCATTAGGATCATTCACCTACCTCTCCCCTCAGCAGTTTCCCCACAATGTCCTATCAGTCTCCCTCACCATATGGATAAGGTAGGGTCTCTCCATGCTGTCATGTCAGGCAAGAGAATTGAGGCAATGAGCTCCATCACCTCCATTACAGCATTCTCCACGTCTCTGTTTTTCTTTGTATCTTTGCACGAATTAATGTTTTTAAGAGTAACATTTCATTCTGTATCTACTTGGAAAGTATACTACAAAGGTGAGAATACAGTTGCAGAGAAGCAACTAACATATGTTCAGGGAAACCTCAAGCCTGGTGGTTTTTATAAGCCAAAAATGCTACTAAGGCAGTATTTAATTCTGTGATCTTATAAGGTTTTCAAACATGCTTTAAATACAACCAAGCACCCAAGCAACTGTTCTGGGTATTAGATATGCCACTTTATAATTTTTCTAAGTGAGCATTCATTGCCAGATGTGAAAGATTTTCCCATTAATAGTATTTAGAGACATTTGGATATCTGTCAATGGTGTTCAAATTCCCAGAAAGATCCGAGACTAAATTTCTGTGGGGTGAGTATATAACCTCCTGTATGAAGTACAATTCTTAATACAATATCCTCTCCAATGAGGAAGAAAGCCATCAAACTGACCACCACATTATGCCAGTCTACTAATCTGGAAAGCACATAAAGCACTATTGTGATAAATACCATAGAAAAATAAATACAAGATTAATGGAGAGATTTAGAGTTCAGCAAGCAGCAAGGTCTTCAAGATACACTTAAGACTATGTCCTTGGGCCAAAGAAAACAAACAACATACTTGTAGGCCAAAGAAATCTTACTCAAATGGGTGCCACTTCTGCCAACTAAGTGCAGCAGATACCATAGGGACTGAGGATGTGTCATCATACAAACTTTAGAGTTCTCTTCCTCCTCATTCCTGCCAGTCAGCAACTAGAAATTGCCTTTATCATAACAATACAGGAAAAGAATTCAGTGCTTTTGTATGCGAAAGAGTAATTTCAATCCTAAGAATTAAGTCAGGATGGAAGAGGGAACACAATTACATATTGCATGCCTTCGTCAGCGTTCCAAACGAAGGTAGTTGGCAGGACATCTCTGCCAGCAGATAACACCAATAAATGGCCTCATTTCCATCCATTATAAGATAATAAACAGGCTTGGCTTCCTCATACTGTCCTCATTTCTATCAGGTCCCTCTAAGATTTGCTATCTTTTTGACACATGCTCCAGGTGTTTAGCCACAAATCTCAGTGCATCATTGCAAGTTAAATGAGGTGTCTACAACCCACTTCTCTCAGCTTTCTGAAACTAGACAAGTGCAATTACAAGCTCTCTCCAGCTTTTTCCTCATTCATATTTTGCAAGGTTTTAGGTTATCTCTTACAGAGCCTTCCCAAACAGACCTTTGCCTTCCAATGACACAGGTATCACACTGTCCATACACTCTCTGTTCAGATAGGACTGACCTTGTCCTTTATTAACAAAAATCAGACTAGTATTAAGAAATAGCAGGTATTTCACATGAGTATGTATGTATCTTCTCCCAACTTAGGAGTAAATACCCTGTAACTCAGTTGTATTTCCTCACAATAACTGGCTGGATCAAAGACACTTACTGGGCTCTTACGCACTCAGGGTATTTACCAAAAACAGAGATGGTAAATAAGCTCTGTATGTGTACATGTATGCAAAGAAGGGAAAAAAAAAATACAAAGCATCTTTGTCAAACACAATCAGGGCTCCTGAGCTGCTGCCCAGGATCATGGATTCTTCATTTCTTCAGATGAAAAACAAATACTTGTGCTTCCAAATTTTCCTAACACCTGTAAGCTTAATGCCTCCAATCAGCACTTGCTCACATCTTTATCTTTCAAGCTTTTATTAAAGTTTTGATAAGCTTTTCCCTTCCCAACATCTCTCACTCCACGTGGATAAGAGCCACTAATAGAAGACTGAGACCAAAATCCTTACCTCTTCTATTGCCTACATTTAGCAATCAGCAACTGCTTGAGTATTCTGTGAGACCCAAAGCACTGCCGTGTATTACACTTATCTCTGCAAAACCACCCTGCACAAGTGACAACTTCCAGGCAGGGGGGAGGGGGAACTGTGCAGCTTTGCGATAATTAAAGTACAGGCGAGTGTCACTGCTGTAGAAAATAATGTGTTAGCAGGGAAATTACTTAATGGAATGAAATAAACTAAGCCAAATGTTTGGTTTTAAAGGGAAGTTAGGGTCTGCAAAAGGTGCCCAAATGACAGCCCAGGAGAGTGAGAATGGCAGTCCTCCATCATTCACAAAAGCCATACAACACCATAACAGCGTGGCAGGCTTCCACCTACCACCCAGGCACAGGAGGAACAGAAAAGAAGCTAAAGAAAATTTCATCCTTCCTGGTCACTCAGGCTCTGATCAGTTTGATGAGGGCCCACACAAGGACTAGTCAGTTACTAAGTAGGGAGGAACAACTGACTGGGATAATTCCCCAAATAAAGATACCAGCTCTGACAAAACAGATTAATTCAATCCACAGATCTTCCATAGCCCACCTTCACAAACATCCATCAGAAACAAAAACCTAAAACATTTTTAATCAGTGTCAATACAGATAAGACTCCAGCCAACAACAGAAGTAGGTACATGGCCACAACAAAACCACCTCCTCCCACCAAGTCTGAGGTCCTCCCTCATTCTCTCCTCTTACCTCAACTGCACACCTACACAGACCCCCACTCTTGTCTAGATGGCTCTCAACAGCATCCTCCTGCTTGTTAAACCAAGGACTCCCAAGGTCAGTCAGAATTTATAAAGCAGCCATTTCATCTTTTGTGCTTCTCTGGCTACATTCCTTCCTAAAAGCTGCTGAACATTGGAGATTCTGCTGGGTCTGAAAGCCCTGCCAACACCAGGGCCAATTAGGAGTTTCAGGATGATGCATATTAAAGTTATTACGGGAGGCAGTTATGCAGCCAGAATAAATCTTAACTGAACCTTTAAGTGGGTTTTATAACTCTTGTTTCTCCTTCTTGAAAACAGATGAAAAGATACAAATCTCCTCCCTAAAAATCTGTAGGGATTCCAGCCAACCACCAACTTCTCCCTCAAGTGAAGATTCTGCCCTCAAAGCAATAATTTATTTTGACCAAGGCCAGCTAGATCACCTTTATGTTTTCAACTCCAAATCACTCAAATCAACTAGAAACTTACAATATCAGTGAAGAGTGACCTGAGATACTGCCTTTACAAAAGCACTGCATATTTATCAAACTTCTGCTGAAAAATTCCATTGGTTTTTCAGTACAGGCTTTCTTAGATTGCAGATAGTACAAGGCAAAGTGACACAGATATTACAATTAATTTTAACAGGTCAGGTTTTGTAGGTAATATCTAATTAGAAGACTAGGATACAGCCTTCAAAACAGTGAATCTTAAAGACCATCTGAGGAACAGATGCAGGACACCACTTTTGATAGCGAGCATGATGTCATTAGAACAGCATCTGTCACTGTCTCCTCCCAGAAGTACCCCTCTGAGAAGTACTACTGGAAACCAACTAGAGAGCCAAAGATCAAAGAGAACGCTGAGGTGGCTGAGAACATACCACATTATTTGTGTGGAAACCTGCCCCATCTTCATGACAATCTTTTCCTGCAGCCTGAATACACAGCAAGTTCACAAGCTGCTAGATCCATGCTTTTAAGCAAGCCCCAGGAAGCATGGTGAGAAAATGAAATATAGAAGCAGGCTGAGACTGATTTGACATACATCTCCAGTTTGTAAATTATGTCAGTACTTGGTGGCCTCAGCTCCAAATGATGTATTTCTATAGAAACCAAAGTACTTCAAAAACTTCGGGTAAACTCATCCTGAAAAATATTATGGTAACACATGGAGAAGCTAGACTCAGAATGAAAACAAATAAGCAAAAACTTTTAAGACATTTCATTGGTATGCAAACAATTTGAGGGCTTAGCAGTTCCCAGTCCACCCTTGGAAAGAGGAGATTTCATGGGTAACCCTTCACTGCCACCTTCAGGAAATACTCACTGCTGCTCTGAAAGTGCTCTCCATACCGCAGGGGGAAAAACCCACCAAAACTCCAAGAAGGCATCATCGCTGGCATGCAACCAAGATGCATATTAAAAATTCTTGAGTTCCAAAATAAAGAGCATTACAGCCAGAATCACATCCCAAATAACTGGGGAGCAGACCACAGAGTCTGCAAGATAAACAGACAGAGCAGTCACTAGGCTGAGGGGTGGGTTTGACCTCAAATAAAATGTATAATTTAATCACTTAGATTCTGCATGAGGCAGGTAATATTTGCCCAGATCCTAAATTCAAATGCATATTAATGAAGATACACTGTTTATGGATTGTTTATCAGTTTCCATTTGCACCATCACACTGTAAAGCCTCACTTGAAAAACCAAACTCCTTCTCTAACAAACAATTTTTAAAATAAGCAAATAAAAACTGCTTTGCTAATGGAAGTGGAGAATTTCAAAAGAATTCCGAGTCAGTAATGAAGTGAAAAAATAATGCACAGGTCAAAAAGACATTCTAGTATCATTTATTTATTTACACACATGTATCTCTGGACAGTATATTGATTTACCAGTAGATGACATGAATTATCAAGCAGGAACCTTAGTTCCAAATGAGTCTGCATCATAGCTCTTAAAACAGGCAAATGACTTGCTGAACTGTACAGTTAAGCCTAACCAAGCTCAACAGCAACATCTGCTGGTCAATGAGAACAATATGAAATTAGTCTAATGATATGGAAGTTTATTATTCATTCTTAAAGATGTGAATTTTTACTGCAGTTTAAGAATGCCCAGTGAGACATTTCTTATGCAGAAAGCAGATATAACTTCTAAACATGTGCACCAATAAGACAAAAATTTGCCTGTGCCTGCACGCGCATGTAGTCAGAAAAATCTCTCATCTGCCAGTCCCTGCCCTCCAAGCTAAATGCTGAAATTAATTCATGTTAGTGAGACTAGGCTGGAAGAAATCTCTTCTGTCTAGTCATTTCAATCCCATCTGAAGAACATCCGTGGTACCCCTTGAACTACTTTCTTTCCTAAGGGAGCAGCCCACAATTGCAAGGCCTGAGGCAGCAAAGTATTTATCAGCCACAATAGTCCCATCTATGCAGAGGAGAATGACAGCTAAGACCATTAGAGCTCCTTTCCCTCCAGGTGCCTTAACACATTCCTTATTAACCTTCAAAAATAAGCCTGCTATGGCAGAATGATAGTATAAGAACAGGAGTACAGCTAATAGTCCCCACTTAATTTGGGCACAAGCTGATTCTCCATCTAGATTAATTACAGTGAAAACACTTATTTTTACCCCAGATGCATAAAATTTTATGAACTCCTTTTAAACTGTTCTGGAGAAAACAAAAAGCAAGTGGTTGGCAACAGCTTCAAGACTGCATTTAGACCTTCATCACAATTTGTAACAAGGGCAGAGTGACCTGAGAGGCAGCTTCTGAACACAGGCTTCTGAACAGCCCTCAGATAGGAAAAAGTGTTAACACATCCTGCTTCTGTTACCAGTAAATGAACAGTATCAAATTTTTACTTGACCAGAGAACCACATCTTTTTGCAGGTCGCTGGATAACAGGAAATAGGTAAGGAAATAGGCAAGTAGGTTTTTAACAGAACTCTATGATAACCTTCACTAGCACAAAGCTTAGAAAAATTACACTGCAAAACGCTGAGCCTTGACAGGAAAGGACACACTGGCTGGAGGGCAACTGTTAAATGATAGAAAACTACAGGCTGGAGTGACATTCATTATCTTTAAAATTGTAGTTGGCTTTGCAGTTTAAAGGTGTCATGGTTTTTCAAGTTTTATACTTGAAACAAAATTCTTTTACCCTGAAAAATTAAGGAAGAGAAACATGCAAGTTTATTTGCAGCTGACATAAGTTTTGTTGTTAGTATTGTTGNTGGGGGGGGGAGGGGGGTTGGTTTTGGTGTTTTTTTTTCAAAATACCCTTATTCCAAACCTTCCTTTTTCCACATTTAGCCACTAAACTAGAAGAGCATATTATACAAAAAATGACTGATTGTTCAGATCCCCAACTTACAAGAGAACAGCTTTTGTAAGGAGCCATTTGTGTATTGGAAGTTCAGAATCTACAAGAGTCAGTTTCAGCTTGACAGTGCCAATTACAGCTATAGCAAGATGAACACTGAGGAACAAATCCATTCAGCTCAGAGGCTAGAGAGAAGGGAAAGAGAAGAGATACAAGCCTGTGTGCTTAGAAAAAGAAAGGGGCTTGAAGTCATCTGCTAGACAGCGAGCCACTAGCACAATGGCGAAAGCATTAGGCTGAAGATCCAGTGAATGTATGTGGTAAGCTCTCAGTCCTAATTGGAAGAGCACTGGTTATTTAACAAATGTATTCTTCGTCTAATGTACTATTCAAGTAGGTATTAAACTATGGAGCTTTTTCTTTTGGACAGTAATTATACATAGCCCTGCTCTGTCTGTCTGATCAATTTTTACTTTTGACTCCTAGTGCATCATTCTTCAAATTTGCCCATTATCACAAAGTCTTCAAGGCTAAAATGGCTCCAAACTCCCAATGCAATGTGCAGACAGGAAAAAGAAAGCCAGCCAACTCTTGATTCCTTCCCTCCCTCATAAGCTTGCAGATGTTCTATTTTGATTGTCTAAAAAAATCAAAGAGAAAGTCATCAGCTCATTTCCCCTCCCTTAGTACAGTTCCTTTTAAGAAGCTACTTTACATCATGTTTTACTCGGTACTCATAAATAATATAGATAATTGCTGATGGTCAGAATAAACAAGCAGGGAAGTATACGTATATAGTAAAAAGGAAACAAAAAATTCTGATGTGCTCCTAAAGCAGAAGGAATTCCTGGCAAACAGCAGCAGTTCCATCTAGGTCATTTTTTCAGTTGATGTAAAGGAATCATAGAGCCAAAAGTAATACAGGAACAGATTTTAGACAAAGCTAAACAAGGGTGCTGGCAGCTCACTTCCCTCTGCATTACATATATCCTACCTCCTCTCCACAAGCAATACACATAGCTAATTCTTCCCTAAAGATTTACATTAGGAAGGAGAAATACTGCTCATAGAAAGGTTTAAAACTGCTGAAACTCCAAAATACATAAGCAGCATGCAATTAGGAAGATAGTATGCTGACTGTAATAAGCAACTCTGGGAGTCCACCCAGCTGCCCAAGAGTTAACATTAATGCATTTCTCATCAAAACCTCTTCCAAGAGGTTAAGCACACAATAGACTATCTAAAGCACAGCTAGAAAGGCTGCTTGAAATTCCACACATGTGCCTCAGCAATGTATTTCTATTAATGTCCAGTGTGTGTCAGCGTGAAGATAAGGTACCAACATCATGTCCAACCAGTCAGCTAGAGAATGGGATGCCGTGTAAAACATTGTCTGATGCTTAGAATCCCAGAGAACAGTGCCGTTTGCAATCTCACCCGCTGCACACGTGCCTGATAACACCACCAACGAGGAGAGAGGCAGGAGCAAACCGTCCTGCAGTGTGGGGAAAGTAAAGAGAGGGAGGGAAAGAGGGAAGCAAGTAAGAATGAAAACAAACTTCATCAGCAAATAGAAGCACATCTGAGGATGCCCACCTGTACAGAGGGTATAAAAAAAATGGAAAATGCCTCAGTGAAATTTTCTATCAGCTTGCCTTGAATGTTTTCAAGGTGAGTAATAAAGAAATAACATCAGTGCTTATTTGGATTTCTCCCACCATACCATTGAGATGCAGCTCCATCTTCTAGTGCAAGCCAACAAAGCTATTTGCATTGGGAGACTTGTGGAAGTCATCGTATTTGAGGAAATGTGATCTTGAACAGGACACATCTGCTGTGTTGGGTCTGGTACTTGGGGCTTGAGAAACCCATATGCTAACATGAGCAGCTGTTAAGGGGAAACCCACTGGAATACCCATGCAGGTCTGTGCTGTGCACAGAGGTGTTAGCACACAGGTAACATTCCAGTCCATTAGTAAACTTCCCATCACCTGAACAGTTTGCTAATATAATCTGTAACTTGCTGATCTTTGAGACAGGTAAAGCATATGTAGATGAAGGGGTGGAATGTAGTGATCCTGACCTGGACACCACTGTGCATCAAAGAGGTGGTGATCCACAGAAGAGCTGACATGAGCAGGCCTGCACTGTGCTGCACATAGAGATCCAGCATGGCCTTCAGGCCTGTCCTGTGCTACACAGATTCCTCAGCATTGTAACAGGAGCCTGCAGACAGCTGCCCTCAGTATTGGCCCCTGCGGGTCCTTGTCTTTATCTAATAGGGCAGGAAGATGTTCTCACATGACCACCCTTTATGAATAAGGGTTGTTTTCTTGTAAGAATATAATTGTTCAAACAATAAAAAAAGAGGAATCTCTCCATTTGCACAGCATACCATGCCATGGAAAAATCCATCCAGTATCTGGATCTGAAGGGACTTCAGATTTACTTACTATAATCCTTTCTATTCTATACCATCTTATTAAAACACCTATTTTACAAAGCCACTTGTCAGCATTTCTTATTGAGACCCAGAAAGAACTCTGCACTCTCTCACACTGCTGCCTGGTGAAGAACACATTACCCATCTTAGGTACCTTTATCACCCCTCTACTGTCAATGAGGATCACATCAAGACATATGCATTAAGGTTCCAAGAAGAGGTGACAGAAGCACCAAAGCTAGTTTTCATGGCATTTAGGGAATATGACAGAAATGACATTCAATGGCATGTCACCTACCTCACATTCCCATCATCTGAGAATGCAAGAGCAAGGTGTTTCATTCAGTGCAAACTTATTTCCTAGCTATTATACTTGCCCCTTAAATTCATCATCTTACTCTGAGAAACACCAAGGAAATTTTCACTGATCAAGGATCATTGATCCAAGACTCAAACACTGTCTTTTTTGATAGAATACAATGAATACTAGAAATTTATCACCAAATACAAAGGCAGATATAGGTAATATTCCAAATACTCAAAACAGACAAGCAAAATCATAACTCAAAAATAAGGTTTAACCAAGATAGTGAGAACTACTTTCCTGTAACACTCTCAGCCTTTAAACCTATGACAATCTTATACCACACTTGACTAATACTGGCTCACAGGAAAGGAAAAGCCTAGTGAAACACCCTGATACATTACTAAATATCTGTTGCTTATGCCCCCAAAAATCAGCTGCAAAATTCAAACAGAATTCTACTACTCCACAGTAGTCTGCAGTAAGAAAAACCCACAGTACTAGGGGTTTTTTCCATGAATGCTAGACTATTCATGGAAAAATACCAACAAGTTACTATTGTATTTCTTTATGAATTGAGTGTAAGTTAGAGATGGGGAAAAGGAAGGCTAATCTTATCTTCTGCTTCTTAAACAATGGAATGGCTTTACAGTAACCTTAAGTCAGAACAAATGAATCTGGAAGAAGTTTCTGAGGAGTATATGAACTTGGTAGACAAAGTGTGAAATACAGTCACGAGAGAATTGAAGGCAAGACAGGGGAAGTAGGCAGCATCACAGACAACTTCAATTTGCTGCAGCTATAGGGTTTAAAAAGAGGTTAACCTTGTGATAAGGTCCTTTACTCCAAGAGACTACAAAAGTGAGAAGCTCCAACAACCATCAGCTGCTGAAATCTGCAAAAACTCTCCAAACACAAATTAACCTTCAGTCAGGAGATAAAAGACTAGCTGCAGAAATTGGAAGTTGTTAAAAAAGCATTATAAAATGTCTGACAAATAACAGCAGCAGTAGCAGGAAAAATAAGGAGTACATATGCAGCATCTTACCCTTAGCCTTTGCCTTCTCTCAAGAGAGGATGGAGAAAGAAGAGGTTTTCTTTTGGTTTGAATTGGCTTTGGTTTTCCTTTCTGGGTTCATTGTAGTACATATTCTCCAAAATTGCTTTAGTTAAATTTAGACCTCACTGATGCTCCAGAGATCAGAAGTTATTAACTTGCTAGAGGTAGAAGAGATGTACATCCTTCCCGTGCCAAGATTAAAATTAATGCAAACCTCTCCAAAGTCCACCATTTAATACTGCAAGATTACTTTCCACAGCATTCCTTAAATGTTTAATGGTTTCATAAAACGTCCTTCCTTCACTGCAGAAATGTACCCACTTCCATAGTAGCAGGTAGCAGTCAAAGACTCCAGCTGTGGGAGGATGTTCCAGCCAGAGACTATAGAATCACAGACCACTAACTTTAAAGACTCCATATACTAATATACATTTTTCAAAGGAGAGTCTAGAAAAATCTCTTAGCTCAGCCAGTAAGAATGAGAGGGATAGAAGGAAAAAGGTCTGATGCTACTCAGCCTCACTATTTAAATCCTCCTATCAATAGCTTGCAACACTGTCATAAATCATCAAGGCTTAAACCAAAAACACATATCTTTCCATTTGTATCAACACATTTAAAAAGCAGTTTTATTTAAACAGTGACAGCAATTGAAAACAACTGTATTGCAATTTTTATCCAAAGATAATATCACTCCTGCTAACTTTGAGTTCCCTAACTGGTTTTGCATGCACTAGGGTAGGAATGTGAGTGTTTGGCCACAGTATGTGAATGCTCTGCAAACAGTCAAACTGCAGGGAACAGTGCTCCTGGGGAGGTCCTGCCCCACAACTGGCACTACCCACACCATAGGTAGGAATTAATGTTCCTACCTAATGCACCAGACATTTTCTAACAAAAAAAATAAAAACAAAAAAATTAATCTGAAAAAGGTGTAAATCCTTTACTAAATACATGTAGATACTTGTTGCTAATCACTGTAATATTAATGAAAATCAAACTTGGAGAAAAATAATCAAACGGTTGGTTTTTTTCTCATTTTGTGCTAGTATTTAAAACAAGCCTCCAGACTTTGATTTTAATCAATGTTTCCTGCTTTACCCACATAAAACTTCAACCAAGAAATATTTACAGAAATTAGAGCCCCTAACCATTAAAATCCAAGATCTGTGTTCTCAGTGTCTCCTCCCAGAAGCAACCTAGTTCCTACATAGGGGCTTGCATACAAAGAGAAGGGGGTTAGCTCAGTGTATTACATTTTAGCTGCAGAGCAAACAGGACCAACAAAGCTGGCCTGATGTGAGCAGTATCCAAACCATAGTGCAGAGCTCATATCATGTTCATTACATCAATTCAAAAAATAGGGGCCTGACCTCAAAACCAGGAGTTTCACTTCACTGGTGGCCTCACGCTGTCAGTTTCAACAACCACCACACTACTACTGGACATAAGCCAGTCACTCCAGCCTCTCACAGTGATAAGAGATTATGTACAACAAAACCCCAGTCTGATCTTGAGATGATTACCTGTGGTTAATCAGCCAGGATGAAGCTGATCCCCAGCTTATCGTAAAGTAAATGAAAGCCTTAACAAAACTAAATCATGTTCAGCATCATTTCTGAAACTGCCAGAAATGGCTGCAGCTCAGCTGCATCTAGAGTTGCTACTGCTCAACAACAGAGGCCAATTCACAGCAATAAAAGTAAGCAAGATCGGCTTGAAGCTTCAGTGTCCAGAAACCTCAAGAAAACATTCCATGCATGGGCTAATTGGATCATTCCTTCACTCACACAAGGCCAAAAAGAAAGCACAGCTCCATGTGGTTACTCTTCTACTACCACCAAAACGCTTCTTCATTCAATCTATGAATGAGCTGTTTATGCTGCTTTCAGCAATTTTACCTCCACATTCTTTGAAATGGAGAAGAAAACACACCAGTTAAGATGTCAGCAGACCAAATATACTAAACCAAGGGTGGAAATTGTCCAAAGTATGCCACAGGCAAAGCCCAAGAGCTCAGAATCCCACATTCACAAGATGACATCAATATCAAAACCCACTGCCCTGCTCAAAGCCATTCCCAGTCACACATTCTTCTTTCAGCCCTTTTCTCCTGAATCAACAAGTGGAGAGGAGAAGCACTGAAAAGCACAGAGATTGGTTCTGGGCAAGAAATAATCTCAAAGAATGCACAGTGTATGATCAATTATAATCAGTTACTGCAGCAACCAGAGACAAACCCTAAATCCTTATGTTTCTTCCCTTGCCTATATTCTGGGCCATGCTAATCACAAAGTGCAATGCCAAAGCCACCATTGAAAGCAAGGGTTTCTTTGGCATGACCAGGAATGCTGGGAATAGTAAGCTGTCCATCACTGACACCTGGAGAAACTCTCCCAGCAATTCAGGAATTCTGTGTCTCCTCTGTTTTCATGTAATCAATGCCCATCAGTCTTGTCCAGAAAAACCTAATCATGGTGCAAAGTCTGTCCTACCATCATCTCATTTCTGAATTCATTCTTTCAAAGGGGAAGGAAGACAACGACTTTTGGTCAATAATTCTGACAAAGCCATTATCCTAGGAGTATTAAATGGGGAGATAAGAACTTCAGGCCTTTGCAGAAATGATATTAGTTCAATTCTCAAATCTGGGTAATGCTTCTTTTCAAAGTATTAATTTCATTTATTCTATTTGCTCTCCCTCTGTCCTGATGACACAGGCACACATGGCCCCTAAATGAGATTCTCCTATTTTCTAAGTTATAATCCTTACGAGATGTCTTTGCTTAATCACGTTTATTTCCCCACCACCACCTTCTGCTTTTCTCCATTCCCATTCCACATCGATTTGTCTCAAAGGTTTCAGAGAAAACCACAGGCAGAAAGTCACTGGCTCCAAGAGGCTCATGATACATATGCTGCACATGCTGCTCAGCCTTAGGAGATGACAAAAGCAGAAAGGAGAAAAAAGAGCAGCTTTGCTTGCAAAGTCTCTTCTGTTGGCAAGAAGGAGAAAAAGAGAAAGCCAAAAGAACTGAGAAGTTGAGAAGAGCTTTTGATTAATAGGAAATGTAAAAGGAAATACTCCTAGTACATGGGAAAGGTGAAGCTATTCACAATACAGTGAAGCAATTAAACAACTTGTGACAACTTTGGAAGTTTCTCATGCTAGAAAGAAAGGATTTAAAGATAGTTGTATTAATTCTTGGATACTTCACATGAGACTTTAAGCATGCTACAAGTATTAGTTAAACACCCTAGGCCCTGCTGTGAAGCACTGTACATAATCCTTGTTGTATTCTAAGTACCCACAGCATTAAATTATTCAGAGTCCAGTCAGCACCATGATCCTGCAGTGCTGTGCAAACAAACAAGACATTTTATCTCTAATTCAAATTGATGAGTTCCTCTGCAGCAGCTTAGCAGACTACTTCCATCTGAGCCAGTCCCCCATGGTTAATCAAAAGCCATGTTCACTCAAAGAGGGAAGTGACCACTGCAACATTTCTACTTAGAGCGCTGTTTTGCTTCTTAATCTAAAACTTTAAGGAGTCTCACTCAAAACTTAAGAAGCTAAGTACCTTGTTCAAAGTCATAAAAGATCAGGACAAAAATGTAGAACAGGACCCAGGTACTTAACTCTAAATCCCAGTTCACCACTTCAAGGGAGAAAAACAAAAGACAAAAAAACAACAGAAAGTTTTGATCTGTACCCTACCCCATAAATTATGAAGTAACTGGCACCAGAAGCTGAAAGAGCTCACAGTCTCTTCAGGAATGTGCACTACATAGTAAGACTGAAGAAGTGCTTCATAGCAATGCTGCCAATAATAAAAGTCAGTGAATGAAAATCAGAAAGAACAGATTAAATGGCAAGTGATGTTCAGCACAATCAAAATAAAATCATTCCAAAATACAGCTATCATATTTGGATTTATGGTCTACCAGTGGTAGAGTTAAAGGAGAATATTGCAACACTACTGGAGACAACTGTACCAGAGAAGGCTACTAATCACCAAACTATTGATATATTAAGGACACTGGGTAGTTCAAAAATCTTACTGCTAATATTAAAGAAAGCAAAGCTTTCTAATTATATATGCCATGAATTTCAATTTTTCATAGAATCATAGAATGTTAGGGGTTGGAAGAGACCTAGAAAGATCATCTAGTCCAACCCCCCCTGCCAGAGCAGGATCACCTAGACCAGGTCACACAGGAATGCATCCAGGCAGCTCTGGAATGTCTCCAGAGAAGGAGACTCCACAGCCTCGTGGGCAGCCTGTTCCAGTGCTCCCTCACCCTTACTGTAAAGAAGTTTTCCCTCAGGTTAATATCAAACCTCCTGTGGTCCAACTTGCTCCCATTCCCTCTTGTCCTAACATTGGATGACATTTTAAGTAGTGCTACAGGCAAATTACTGATTCATTTCTTTCATGGGAGTTGCCCTATGTTCTCTGGCTTCCCTAGTACATCACAACAACAACAACAACCCTGAAAGTTGTTCCCTTATACATTTAAGTAGATAACTCCCCATGCCATCTGCACCTGGACTACCACTAGGTACCTAGAGTTCCACTACTATCTTCTACATGAAAGAGAAGACTGACATAGAAAAGATGAAAGAGCAGCTCAGACCCATTATTTGCCTAATATCTTACCAGAAGAGTAAGCCAGAAAAATTCAAGCCCTATTCCAAATAAAAGAACACCACAATACTGGAAGACAAAGGACAGATTTGATTTGAGTAGGACTGAGTCAATACAATAAAGTAACCATGCCCAAAATTAAACTGTAGCAGAGAAAACAAGTCTGACAGGGATCCCAATCATTCAAAAGGCTGGCAAAAACAGCTCCCACTTAGGAAGACATCTAGAAGCAGACACAGACAATAGCCTTGACCTCATCTTTGTAAGGACAGGCTAGACTATTCAGTTTTTAAGGATCTTAAATTTATGACTGATCAAGAGGTAGTTAAAGAGTAATGAAATTTAACAGTTTCTCATTCTTGCACCACGTTCTGGGCTAACCCTCTGTGCTCACTATTTGTCTTTTATTGGTTACACAGCGAGAGCCTGATTAGATTTTTGGAGAGCATCAAGTGTCCAATATCTGGGTATGTGACACTGCAGGATTAAAAGCTAATTTAGATGATAGAAAAGCTTTTGGATGTTAGCAGTCAGGCCCAAACACATTTTAGAGGTGTCCCCTTTACACTTCACAAGCACTGCCTGACTCTGCTACTCAGACTTCTCCACAGTTACTCTGCTCCTCTCTGCAGGAGTGCAGGGCTCTGCTTCTGAGCCAGACTACAACTTCAGATCGGACAATACATTCACTAGCTTCATGCCCCACCTCTTTACAGAAGTCTGTTAATTGCATTTATAAAGAGAATATACTCCTTCTAGTGGAAGGAGGCAACACTGCATCTGCTGACCCAGATGTCCTGTGCACAGAAACAGCAATCACCTGCCTCAGACATCATTATTCTAAAGCCCAATCATGCAACTTCCCGTGGTTAGGGCACAATCTGCTAAGAGAAAATTTTCTACAACACAGCAGCCTTTCACAAGCTGTATCCAGGAAAGCAATCTCAAATACCTACCAATCCAACCACATACAAATATTATCATAGAGTTAAAAAGCAGAAACAGGTCCAAAAACACAGACAGACAAATTCATGGAAGACAATTTCTTTAAAGACTGTTAATGACCAAGGGGAAAACACAACTTCTTGCTGAAAAAGTCTCTAAGCCCCTGAACAGCAGAGGTTGCAAGGGTGTACGGGTGGGAAATACTGCTGCACCCCACTCTGTTCTCATGCCCTCTGTAAGCAGGTGCTACAGATCACCATCAGAGATGGGCTATAAATAGAAGGGCCTTTTGTCTGAAAAATTATATACAAATGGCCAAACAGTTTATCTGTCCAGCCCCCCAAAATGGCTTCATATTATAACCTCAAAAGGCTTCACAGCCAAGCTATGTGCCTGGATAACAAGCCATGCCTCTTAGTATTCAACGTGTACAAAAAAACAAGCTCATAGGATTCTTCAATTAAATCAAGTGCTTGCAACAGACCAATAGAAAACAGTAGAAAGACCATCACTACCCAAGTCTGTTCTCCCTGTAAACCATCCTTTCAGCATGTACCAGGCAAGGAGAAATACTCAGCCTAATTCTCCAGAAGTTTCAATGTCACAGTCTATATGAACAGGCAGGTTGATATCACTGTGGCAAGCATAGTCCCACCTAACTGTTACACCCTCACACCTCATACCACTGCAAGTCAGGAAGTAGTAGCAGCTCCTGTAAGACTCTGCATTGTTTATAAGCAGTACACCGTTGCCATAGTAATGCTAATGTAACAATATAAAATAGTACCATGTGAATATTAAGCACTGATGACAGCCTCAATCTACTGTAGCAGTATAAATCTTTTGCTCTATTCAATCTCATCTCACTGTAGTTCTGCCTCTATCACTGCTCTTCTCAGAACTGGTTACCTCAGCGACACAAAGGTGCCTGAATAATAGTAAAGGCTGTAGCAAAAGTCCCCGAATATAAGTTTGTCTACTGGGCAAAACCAGATTGGTCTAGGAGTCAGTGGTGTGAACAAAAAGGGTTTATGCTTCCTGGTCTCAAAAAATGAATCTTAAGCCTTCTTCACAGTGTTCAAATACTTGACAGTTTTATAACAGTTTCTTCTCTTACCAGCTTCACAAAAGACTCAAACAACAGAATATGTTATTACTTTTTTTTATTAATTCAGATATTTGCACAGTTATACTGCAGAAAAACAGAGCAAAGTTTCAAGACAGATCATGTCAGCTACCTATGTATACCAAAATATTCACTTCATACACCTGATAGTTTAAGAGAGGTCTTTCTAGTTCAAACAACAACCCCATACACACACCACACTGACCTGCCACATGTAAAGCTGTGCCCAGTACCATTATGTTTTATGCCTTTCCCTTCATGCTTGGTCTTAGTGTCACTGCAAGACATGCTACAAGTGCAGCTTGCCAGCCACACCGTAAGCCAGACAAGTGATCAATCAGGAGGTGATGAGCGTTTCAGCCGAAATCAAAGTTTTTACATTCATCACACAAGTGACATTTAATGAATCCCCTCAAGAAGAGATATTTTAGCCTCTACTTCATGGGGGCTTTTTGTCACTCACCAACTGAGCTGCTCTCTGCCTCTCTTCATTAGTATTGCTCCTTTCCCGCTGAAAGGCAGTGGTCAAGGCCTCACTGGTTGCTTCCCTTTCTCTCTTGGCCAGCCGGAGCAGCTCCTCTTGGACCAATGCTTGTTCTAGCTCATACCTGTATGAGCACCAGAGGCAAACACAGAGAAGGTGAGAAGACTGCTGGCAACAGGGTGATGGTTTAGCACGGACAATCCCTGCCTAGAACCGAGACAAATCCACAGCTTATTTGACACAGTCTGCTGACAGTCCTGGAATTATCAGCAGGAATTCAAAAGTTCAATAAACTTTAAACAAGACCTACAACTTTGGTGAGGTACAGCTCTGGCAACGACAGCAGACTTTGCACCATATTAAGCACTTAATTATCACCTGAACACATAGAATAGAAAGTAGTTAGCTAGATAAATAGATACGGCTTTAGAGAAGATTAAGAAACATACAACAACAAAAAGGAGTTAGCCTATCTGACAGTGCTGCTCTTTTGCTCCACAAGGAAAAGAAAATCACAAAATGCATGGAACAGCCCTGAGAGATGTGGCCTTGTCACATAAATGGCCTGGACACCTGAATTTCAGACTGCTGTGAAAGAAACTTTGTCCAACTCAAGACCTGAAATATCCACATGTAAGAAAAGAGAGATTAACATGATGTGAATAACAGAATAAATTAGATGGAACCTTTGAACGTTATCTGTTCCAACCTCCTGCTCAAAACAGAACTAACTTCAAGGTCAAATAATGTTACTCAGGGCCTTCTCCAGTCAACCTCTGATAATCTCCAAGGGTGGAGGATTCTATATCCTCCCAGTGCAACTTGTTCTACTCCCCCACTGCATTCACTGTTTGAGGTTCTCCCACAGCCCCACAGCATCCAGGCAGAATTTCCTTGCTGTGATCTGTGTCCCCTGCCTCTTGTGCTTTCAGTGTGCACCTCTGAGGACAGTCTGGTCAGTCTTTATTTTATTATTTTAGGAAGTTGAAAACAACAGTTAACTCTCCTCCAGTTTGGTCAGTCATTTGCAATACTCAAAAAACACCATGCAAAGAGAGACTGATTTTCACTGTTACCTACTATAAAGACAGTAAAGATTCTCATCAGAGCTGCAATAGAAAGAACAGGAAGAAACTGATCATTACAGCATCTTTAAGAATACACAGACAGATCAGACCATCAGTTTTATAACAAAACTACTGAGTTAAACTGAAGTTCTCACTGCTCTACAATGCCAAGAACTAGGAGGAGACTCTTGTGGTTCTGTGAGAGGAAAACAGTTTTCTTCCACATTCTTTTCCTCACCCTTACCCCCCACCTTTATAGTTATTTATCTTAATAAATTTATCTTAATAAATTCAAATACTCTTGGATGAAAAATTCATAGCACTCTAGTATTAGCTGACAAGCATTATGTCCAGTGTAGGAAAGAGTAGAAATGGAATCAGATACATAAAATAGATCTGATTATTTTAGGTATGCTCTGAATTAAATCCATTACCGCGAGATGCCAAAATCCCCCAGGGAAGTATCAAAGACTCCTTCATTTGTCCCAGAAAAGACAACCATACTCAAGTTTTTGCTCTACAGGTATTGCAACACACATCACAAGTTTTCTGTAATCCTCCCTGTTTCTCCAAACGACTCCAAATGCCCACAGGTCCCCTGACTTCTCCTTTTGGCTAAGTGACAGGCTTCCCTAAAAAATGCATTTCGTGGCCCTTAACTGATAAAGCTTCCAAAAGGATTCTAAGGCATTAAAATATACAAACATTGTGCTTGGACTGAAGTAAAAATATATATATATTACATATGTTTTACACCCCAAAAGGAGCTAAACTATTCTATCTTTCAAGAACTTCACCTCACCTCCTGTACAGTTCCTGCTCTGCAGCAGAAGACTTCTGACCAGAGTCACTTGGTGGCTGGATTCCTAGAAAGAAGAATAGCAACCTGTGACAACTATAGTACAAAATATAGTTCTTCATGACATCATAAATTATTTGATGAGAAATTCATGTGTGAGTGTTATCCCAGCAAGAGAGAAAAAAACAATACACCTTGAAAAGTCATGAAAATTTGTTTGAATTCATAAAACAGACACACTGACAGCATCAACTTCAACAAGACAAGTACAGAAACTTCTAGGAAAGTATGCTGACTCCTCAAATCCTGGTTTATGCTGAAACAGAAGTATGATTTTAGACCTACTTTCCATTTCCTTCCTCTAGTTCCATTAAGTCTTCCCTTGAACTCCTGCTTTCCTTGTTATTGCAAGGGATTACACATGTGGAATTTAATTATTTGATGGAGTTCAGGTCATCCATAAGGCTGAATCCACTTTCAAGAAAGATGTAGGCTAACAGCAAACAAATCTCTAAAAGCAAAGACCTGGTTCCCTTATTTCATGTTAGTCTGGATGCCTTAAATCCGTGCTGATGACATGTATCAGCTGCCCTGGTTTCAGTTAGAACAGAAAAAGTCTGTTCAGCAATTTTACTTTTCAACTAAAGCTCCTCTAATTAACTGCAGTTTCTGAAACAGTGTCTGTCAAGTTATCTTATCTAAGGTTGCACACTGACAGAAGTAGTATCACAGCACAGGTGACAGAGCTACCTTTCAGAAACAAAGAGGACATCACAGGGCCATAACATCCAAGGCATTCAAATGTGCCAATATCTACATACATAAAAACATTACAGAGTAATGAAAGAGCTCCTCTCACAAGGGGATAGCTGTACAGGCAATCTATGTAACATCCACTGGCAGCACTACTGTCAAGTATGTAAAACAGTCAGAAGGCCTGATAGGGACTGACAGTACCTGAAGGAGATTTGGGTTTCCCTTCTGCAGCTGGTGAAGATGGAGCTGTGCCATTGGATGAACGGGGCAACTTGTCCCTTTTACTTTGAGGAGATTCTTTCATTCGGTTCACTACATCTTCAGAGAGCTGAAACATACACACACACACAGAGGAAAGAAATTAGCCAAGTCAGTTCTTAATGTGTATAGAAATATTTCACTAGAAACTTCCCCATTTGTTAGTTTCCATACTACTGAAAAAGTACTGCCAGTTACCTCATTTCAATGCCACAGCCCTTCAAATCCAGGTGATCAACATCTGTACATTGATTTCACTTTTTTTTTTAAAAAAAAACATCCTATGAGTAAGTGATAAAACCTCCCACAGACTGACTCTAAAGGCTTCACTGGGCAAGGGCAATTAATCTTCCACAATTACTAACAAAGGTGCAGAGCACTGCTAAACAAGCCATCCCCTTGAATAGGGACCTATTTAGCAGAAGTGAAAGGAGAGGAATTAAGCAGGTGTTAAGTCTGTCCATCCATCCTTCTCTTTCCATGCTCACTAACTCAGCTCAGCATGGCAGAAGTACTGCAGACCATACAGCAGCATCCACATAAGGCTGCAAACCTTCTTGCAATCTCAGTTTCATTTCTATTCCTTTACTTGGGTCCAAACCCACAAAAAAGAAAGAAAAGTTAACTTCAGGTTTTCTGGCAATTCAATCCAAGGAGCTTCCCACAGCACTGTTCAGATTGATCTCTTTCTCCTTTCAACATCAGAGGTGCTGTACTGACTGTTGTCAATCCAGAACAGAATGAAATGAAGCTATTTCCCTACCTGCACTGGTCACAGTAGAAGGCATTTTCAGCCACTGCTACCCAATCTAACAACAGCATATAATGAAGATGTTCAAAACGCTATGTCAAACCTCTTGTTTATAGGAACTGTTTTTTTCAAAACACAAATCTGCAAAAAGCCAAACTTAAAGGCAGGTTCAGTGAACTACTTTTATATACATAGGTGCAAAAGAACCTAATAACACCCTTCGTACTAAGGACAGAGAATGATTATTTTCTTTCACAAAACAAGCAAACAAAAAAAGAGAAAAGAAAAACTTTTACTTCAGGAAGTCAAACAGAAAAGTCTATGGCTCATTTAACCTAATCAGCTATCAAGAGCTACATAGGGTGTCTTCATCTTGAGCTTCTGGAGGTCATAAACAGACCAGTAACAATGAACCCACATCTAGCTGATTAGAGCAGCTAAGTTAAAGCACCACAACAATTTACGTCAGTGGTAGGCAAGGGTGAGTCTTCAAAGGGTCCCTGCCTCTAGTATGTAAGAACTCTAGCAGGAACAACTTTACCTCTACCAAACAGTTTAAAAAGGAGATTAGCACAATACTGGTTAACTTTCATCAAGTGATTGGTCAAAATACCACTACTGCTCTCCAGGGCTTGTTTTCACAACACATATGCAGATGTCTGATCAAAGTTCAAGAAGCAGCTTCCCACCACCCCTCCTTGAAACACCCCTAATCCTCACTAATCCCCACAGTCTCATCTCCCAGCATGTTCAAACAGCAGTCCTTTGCCAAGGCTCAAGGTATCATTAATACGCACAGAGGTGTCTCCTCTTGGGTGCCCTAAGAGCCAGGCAGTGCCTTTTGCATCAAACTGCTTGAAAAGCACAAGGCATAGGCAAGACAGATCATTAGGGAGCAAGGAGGGAAAGCAGGTTGAGAGTAGGGAGAGAGAAGATAAAGTGCTGGTGCGTCTCCACTCAAGAAAAGCCATGCTCAGGCAACTCAGATCTTTCTCACCACTCTCCAGTCATCCATTGCCTCTCCAATCCCCTACTCCTTCAACCTTTCAGTTTTTCCTCTCTTCCCTGCCGGCTTTATCAACTCCCCGCTTCCAGCCCTGTACCACATTCCCCTACCCTGCCACTTCAGCAAGGCCTTCCTCAGCCCAGGTCCTTGCCCTCTACACCCGTTCCCCGCAGCCTCCCTGTCCCCATCACCCGGCCCCAGAACACCCTTGGGCCGCCTCACCCTGATGCCGTGCAGCACTCGGACTTGCTCCCGCTCATCCAGCCCAAAGGAGACCTTCCTGCCACCGTGGCTGCTCTCGCTTCCCCCCATACCGGTGGGGCGGGGTGCTTAGGGATGTCTCTCCCCGCCGCGACCCAAACTCACTCCAGGCTGCCGCTGCTAAGTGCGCTTCTCCCCTTCCGCTGCCTCTCAACATACTCGCGCCCCATTGGCAGCTAGCTCCGGGCCGCCCAATAGCACTGCGCGGTGCTGGCGGCCAGCCGCGGTGCAGCCTGGGGGCTGTAGTCTCCCGTCGGCGCCCGCTGCCCGGGAGGCCTTACCGGCCCCGCCGAGAGCTGTGCTCGAGGACTGTTACCGCCTTATCCTCGCCTACGGCTTCCTCCTCCCCTCCTACGCACCTGCATTTTAGACACAGGATCAGACCACCCCTTACCTTTCCTCTGCAGTACAGCCAGCCTGCCGGGTCTCTTTATGGCTCAAAACTATGGAAGAAATTGCAGCTTTGAAGAACCTTAGTATTGACACATTATCTACTTCATAGCAAATTAAAGATTAAACATAGCTCACATCTGATCTCATAGTTTATCTTAGACAAGAATTAATAGGATGTAGACAAAAATTAATTGGATGTAATGAACATAAGCAGTTTTCAATGCTTATTCTTCACTGCAGCAAATGTAGCAACTACAGCTTGGACTCAACAGTGACACTCTGCCCAGCTTTAAGGGAGTATTTAGGACTCTTTGCCCTTCAAGATATCCAGGCCTCTTCTATAGCATGTTCCTAGAAGCAGAAAATATTTGTTATTTGTGTAATACCTTGTACACTCGGAACATGGCTCATTGCTTGAGTTCAGGACAAGGGCACTGCATTGTAGGTCCCATTGGCTGTTTGCACTGCAGTACAGAAACACTGCACACATCTCTGCAAGTGCAAAGGTCTGGCTAAGGTCAAACCATGATCCCTTCCCCAAACACTCTCACCAGCCTCTTGTTCTCATCTGCCAGCTGCTCATTTCATTTGTACTGATAAAGCCTGTGAACACTCATTCCTTATTCGCTTCCTCTGTCCCATCAGAGTTTCACAGACCTGTACCATTGCTATTCCAGGCTGATGAGTTTTCAGGCATGTAATTACTTCTCCACAAGTCTTCCCATAACTTTGATTATCCCGCAATCCTTTTCCTTAGGTCTTTCAGGCATACCTCCAGCCAGGTGTCAGGCATTACTTGCCAAGATCCATAAGGGAAAGCAGGAGAAGACAAACCAAACTGTACGTCACACCAACTACTGTGCATTCCTGTGATCTCTAAAAGCCTAAGGACACCCAACAGGGACCACCATCTCTGGGACATCAATGTGGAAGCAGCTGTCATAGTGGTGGAGGAGCAAGACAGCAACTTAAAACACTTCATCCATGCAGGAGAAGAGGATGCCAAAGTTAACTCCAACTCCAGCAATAGCATCTCCTAGGGCAATCCCAAGTTTTCTGCAGGGAGCCTGGAAGAAGTTCCAAAAAGTTTTATTGCACAAGGGCATGACCCAATTTCAAGGTAGAGAACAAACCTCACCACACTTCCCCTGCCTGCATACTCCCACCAAAAAAACCCAATCAGTACTGATTATTGCCAGCACACTTAGCTGTTACTCAGCAACATCATACCCTTCCTGCAGCCAGAAAAATCAGTCCTGACACATCAGCTTCATTTCAAAGCCAAGAACAAGAAATAAGCAAGAGTCAATTCCAACTTCCACATAAGCCATTTCCCACCCAGAGAAAGGCATCCTACATTAAAGACCCTTGACATGCCCAGGAACAACACGATCTAGTTAGTAAGAGAAAAAAGTGTAATGATTCACTGACAATTATTTAGACCTGGAGACCACTCTCTGCACAGTTGTCTGCTGCCCTAGTAAAAGCCTTCCAAGAAGGAAAAATCCACCTCTGACAAAAGGACATCATGTTACCCCATTATCAGCCGTATTTGTTCAGGGATTTAAGAAAATATGAAAGTTTTATTTTTTCCTCCATGTTGTGGGTCATTTGAGAAAGCAAGCATGACCATTTATGCCAAACTTAATTTTATTTATTTATTTTACAAACAAAAATATACATTTATTCTATATTTTGTCTCTTTTTGCTTTTCCCCCACACACAACACTTCTGCTTAAGGACCATTTTGAACATGGCCCAAGGAGTTATATATACATAAATACAAGAGGAGGAAGGTCAGTCCATGACTTAGCATAAAAGCTCCTCAGCAGCAGAACACAGGACACTCCAGAAATACTGGAGTCCTGCCAGCAAAGGACAGGATGGACATGTTGACCACCTGCACAGGTGATCCTTCAGTATTGAATTCAGCCAATAAAAAGGCAAATTCATAACCTGCTCTTCACATCACCAAGGAGTGCAGACAAGTCCTCTCGGTCAGGGTGTTGACAGTCAGCAAATACTCCTTGGAACAGAAAAGCAGATGCTCCTTTAATTCTCAACTGCTTTAAGACCTTCATCTCAGCTCTGTCCAAAGCTTTCTAACAGCAGCTCTGATCAGTCATAAGAAGCATTAGGAACAGTAGTGGGGCAATTCAGGCACCACATCATCCATCCCTTTCAGAGTAAGCAAGCAAGCATGGCTCAGACTGATACACCAAGTAACAGAAGCATGGAACACTTCACGATGTGGCAAGGGCTGAGTTAGCCAGTTGCTTGTCCAGCCCTTACAGTCATTGCATGGAGAGAAAATGTGACAGGCTCTTAACCTGCATGAGAATTCAGCTCTCAAACAGACAAATGGAAGCCATTTTTTCCTCTAAGGTTTGGTTGGTTTTTGTTGTTGATTTGTTTTTTTTTTAAAAGGGTGTGTGTGTCTGTTTTCAAGGTGCCAGTGCTACTTAGAGGCCTGCAGGGCGAAGTCCACAGGCAGATCAGTGATGCTGCATTGCTCATTAACAAAAAAGATAAGCAAAGGGCCAACATAGTTCTGGCAACCAATACGAACTTCATGTTCTTATCCAAACTTTCTTTCCCTATGGTCAGAACATCTGGTAGCAAATGCTTTCTCCTACCTGCTCGTGATCCAAACTAACAAACACCCACACTGCACCCTGCACAACAATTGCCCAGAAACTTACCTCAATATTGTTCAAGAACAGCAGTCAGTTGGACCAAGAGATTCACACAGTCCCCACACCTTTCAAATTCCTTCTTTCTACCATCTCTAATGGGAAGTTGCTGTTGCTTATAAGCAGGTCTCCACCTACCTGGAGGATTCTGGTAGAAAGGTACCCTCAAAGCTAGAGGAATACACCTCTTCATCCTTGGAGAAAGCAGTATGTCTCAGAAACCAGCCTGATACAGCTTTCAGCTGAACAGTCCCTGGATTTGATCACAATGTCTTGAAACTGCATGCCAGACAGCTCAGACAATAGTCCCTTTTCCACCATGGCAGAGGTTAATAACAAGTTCCAGATAGTCTTTAAACAAACCAAGCTCTACATGCACATAAGTATTTTCAACATATTGAACCCATAAGACCCATTCAGACCAGCAGAACTCTGGGTATCTGAACTGGAACATAACAGAAGGACACTGCTGGAGAAACACATCCATCTCCCACTTGCCTCCTAGCTATGAACACCAGCCAACTTGATTCTAGCACATGTATGGTGTTTTGAGTTTCCAGCCACTAACTACTGACATCTCAGACTCAGCATAAGCTTCTGCTCTGCCTCAAGCACCTGAACATCTCTGGAGCCTTCATCTGCAGATACCGCTTCCTCCTTCACAGCACCCTCCAAGACACTGCCAGAGCCATGAAGCAGGGTACAAATGGAAAATGCACTGATCTCAGGTTTTATTCTTGAAACTCAGCCCTGACTCAGTGTTGTTACTTAAGCTTTTCCTGTGAGCTCAGATGCACAGTAGTACAGCCTCCATAGCCCCTTTCACAGCTACTTCAGCTCAGCTAGACAGCAGCACTGTCTGTCCATCTGTCTCCTTATCATTCAGTGAGCTCACATCCGTGTTGCTAGCTACCAGTCCCCCAAAATACTGCCAGGACACAAAGAACAGTTCATTCTTCTTCATACCTCTTTCCACACACTCAGAACACTTTAAATCCCCTAGCAACTCCAATTCATGATTTCTATCAGTACTAGCTGAAACCAGAGACAAGCCTAGCTGATCAGCTTCCCTCTTCACACACTGCTATCACCATCTGTGCTGTTGCATTATCACAAGACCCAGACAACCATGCTGCTTGAAAACGCCCAGGAAGACCATCTTTGGTTTCAACCACTAAACTCTTTCTATATATGTACAATACAGCAGTCAAATCAACACCCTCATCCCCAAACACCATTTCTCCTAATAGGCAGATAAGTGCTTTCAGTCATTGAGGAGGAAGAGGTGCCAGTCAGGCCTGTCTTCTGGGTCATATTCACATCTGGAACATGGAGAATCAAGAAGGTTCAGTGTGTGTAGGTTTATGAACAAAACTGTTCTACATTGTTCTCAGGAAGCAATAGAAAATGTTTTTTCCAACAGGATTTGGGCTACCAACTTAGTTCCACAACAGGAAATCCTAAGGAAGATAAGAAAGCCATGGCAGACAGCCTAGGAGAGATTTCCAATGGATATCCTAATAGCTGTGGTATCAGGAAGTTTGGAAGGAAAGGAATGAGGCAACATGTGAAGCAGGCAGCCCTGCCTTAGGCATTGATGGCTTTCCAGCGGTCACTGTCTATGCTGTTGATGCTGCCCACATGATATGGCATAGAGGCCACATCATCCAGGTAGGCTGTGGTGTCAATCTGAGTGCTGGAGTAGAACCCAGAATCCATTCCTTCCTTCTTGGCAACAGCATAGGGGTGGGGTAGGTGCACATCCACATCTTCAGGTTCATCCACCTGACATTTGTAGGAGAAAAGGATCTTCGGTTCAGACCTGGAATGATTAAAGATTTAAAAGATATGCTTAAGCAATATGGTATCACAGCCACTTATCCTTAACTGAAACTCAACAGCACTGAGAAACTCTGTACTCAGATCCTCAAAACTCTTCACACTAGCTCTCAGTCCTGAAATATTAACAGAGTATATTGCCATAAATAATTCTAAATGTTGCTTTAGACTAAGTCACCCAAAAAATAAAATCAGCAGAACTCTGACTCTTAGTTTGGGAAAGGAGTTCTGAATTATTGAGGGCAACAACATCCAAACCACTGGATGCCACAGCAGCCTGCTTACTGACACAGAGAACAGGAGTCCACCTCAAGTTCCATCTGTGCCCATCAGGAAAAACAGAATACAAATACTTGAGGATCATCAGTTTCCATCTTTTCCAGACACTGTTCCATTTTGATTTCAGAAGGCAACAGAGGCACACCTTGATATTTTTTGAGTACCTGATGTTCATAGTTATTTTAAAGCCTGCTGGTTTTTGCTTATGGACTACAAAAGCTAAAGCTTACATGAAAAGACTGAGCTTTTCTTACCAAGCTGCATCTCCTCTGAGTGGCCACACGGCGGCAACCCCAACCCAGGAATCATACTCTCGAGTGCTTTTAACTGGTAGCAATATACAAGAGCCCTCAGCCAGAGAGTTACCTAACCTCTAGATCCTTTCTGCAAACCAAACCCCAAACTCATGCAGAATACCTTCCAGGACACAATGTCTCTCTAACCATCTAGTTAACTTCAGTGGAAAAACTCTGTACTATACAGGATGCAGACACTGAAGAAGTGATCCTCATAAATGTTTGAGATGAATATAGCTCTCAGCTCTACCTTGCATACAAAGAAGTATTGGACAGAAGAGAGCAGCCCTAGGTCACACAAAAACTTCAACACCAGAAATGAAAAATTGATTCCTGAACTGGTACTCTAGTTGCTGTCTTTATTCTGTAGATGGAGAGAACTTGAGGGCAAAACAATTAAATGACAATATATAGCCTCTGAAATACTGCTCCTGGCTACTCACCCAAAGAAGCCTTTCAGGAATGCCACATAGATGAGAGGTGCAAAGAAGCTGAAGTAAAGGAACGTGGTAGCATCAACACAGCTGTCAACAAAAGGGAACATGAAGTAATTTAGCACTTAAGCACAATATAGCTGGGCCTTCTGGCAGTCATCCTAGGAGAAGGACAATTCTGATTCCAAACCCGGGCAGATGGAGCTCGTTTAGCCCTGTGAGGCCTTCCATCTAAGAGAAGGACACTCTAATAAAACCTCTGTCCTAAGGACCTCGCTGCCAGCGTCCAAGCTTGCTAGGCCCTGGCAGATGAACCTTAGGACTAAAGGGTGGGTCCAGCTCTGCGCATGCTGTGTCTCACCTAAAAAAAATCCATAGCACAGGCTCGAGGGTGCTATCTGCTAGCCTCTTTTTATCAGCATGCTTGGAAAAGGCGCTGATGAGGAGCGTGGATGGAGCCCTCCCTGGATCTTCGTTCGCGAAGCCTAGCCATACATACAATATAGCTGGATAACACTAGCGACGTTCTCCCAGAATGATATCCAATTTTCTTCCAGAGGACAAGATAACTCTTGTGCTAAACAGATGCAAGCTGATGCAAAGCAAATAAACATTTCCATCAACATGTGTCACTGCTCCTAGACACTCAGAGGGAACCACACCAAGACCAAGGTCTGACCAACAGCAGAGTCTCAGTGCTCCCAATTTCAACTCAGAGGTGACACCAATCCCTGCAGAGCAAGATTCCAGATAGGAATAATGGTATCTTGCTGCTATTTCTAGCAAACAGTCTATTTCCTCTCATTACCTAAGAAACATGAGCTGATGGCCAAGCATCAGTGGATTCAAACTTATTACTCTTGTTCACCACCTCAAGACTACTGCAGAGGATGCAGCTCCACAGACCTCTTCACTGTGAACTTCCTGACCACTGAGATCTTTTGGCATAAACCAGACCCAACAGCTTTATTTCTTTTTAGGAACACAACACAGCTTTTTTTTCTTGAGAGAGGCAGTGTTGAAAGATATTCAAATGCAACATAAGCACCTGGGCTGCAGACCTCTTCCCACAGCATTACGTACCACAGTCCTTCTATGATATCCACACAGAGAAGGGCACTGCCCAGGCCCTGCACCAGGTTCAGCAATGCCAGGATTCCAGCATAAATATAAAAACTCTTCCTGGCTGTGAGAAAGATATGGAAAGAGATGAAGCTCAACCTCATAAGTATCAGCCCAGTGCGAATCTGTTTGATGGAGATGGCAAACCCAACAGAAGCATCTCACTATCTTTCTAAGAATTAAGACTGCACTTTCCTGTCCCATGCTGTCAGGATTGTACTAAACCACATTCTCCTGCATGTGCACATACACAAGATGGGTTTTGAAAACACATGGTCATGGCAACACATGCAAAGATTTTACAGGCAAGCATGAGTAACCAGTGCCAGTCACAGAACTGAAGGTAAGAAAACTAACCACCCCATAGGTGAACTAGAAGCTGAACCCTCCCCACAAATAGTACTGACAAAACTGCTCAGGAGACCTGGAGAGGAGCAGGAGGGTATGCTGGACACTGCGCAGATGAGGTCCAGCACCACCTGCCCATGGCATGTGCCACACATCCACTCCCTCAGGGTACTCACACAGATGCCAACACTACTTAAGAGAGAACAGCCCAATGCAAACAGCTTAGTAACAGCTTTTCTCCCTGCAATTCAAGAATTGCAGATATTCTACAACAAAAAGAAAAACCAGAGAGGCATCTTAATAAAGTAAATGCACAGATAAAACTTAAGCTGATCCCAATTAGTCTTTCTTTCCCAGGGGATGACCAGCACGTACACTTCATCATCCACGCATTTCAAAGGAAGCTGTTAAGAAGCCATTTCTTATGGCTCTGAAGATTATATTTACATTACATCTGTATCATTAACCAAGCAGTAGATCTTATTTTCTTAATGTAATTGTTTAGCTACTGAAGTTGCTTCAAAAGGCACAACATATTGTTCTTCCAGGGATAACTTCTCAGTCCTTTGTCATGTATCTGCACCCTGAGACAGTGGAATGTATCTGCAGCACAACCACACCCAGGAACCTCTTATTAGTCCCACCTATGCTTTATCCTGGCACTGTCTCCAGCTATACTACAGACACACCACAGTCACTTACAGGGCAAAGAAATCCGGTCTTTCAGAGGAGTTTTTGGAAGGATCACCACCAAGGAATAGACCTGTTGAGACAAAGAACTAACTGTTCAACAGCTCCTTGGCAACTGAACTCAAGAATCTTTGCAGGGATGGTGGGTGGTGTCACACACTCCCTAGATGTCTGGACAGAAGCACAGACCTCCTGATAGCAAACCCAGAGCACATGTGGACACTCCACAGCTCACCCCCATCAGCATAAGGCCAGTCACTGAGAAACAAAGGAGAACATCTGAGTTCAGGTGGAATTCTGCTGCCATAGCTTACACCACTCCCACCACACTTATTGCTTCAACCTCCCTGCCACATGAGAAACACCAATACTTCACTGTATGAGGCAGGAGTGGGACCTAGGGCCTTATACACAAACCCTTCTCCTTGCCCCATTGAGAAAACACAAAGAAACTATCAGAGTGCCTAATGTATGCACAATACTTACCAGAAAGAAGAAACAGGAGCTGGCAAGCCAGAAGTGTCTGCCTCCATGGCCATAGATGTTGAAGTCTTCTGCTGAGAGGTGGGCATCAGGGTACAGAATTTCCAGTGTGCCCTGGAAAAGAAACGGCACCAACATGATGCTGTTGTATGCAGCATCCTCACTAGAGTATGTGTCTCAACAATGGAGAATGTGTTTAAAGAAGTTCAGACAACAGCTGTATCTGCCACCTAAGATCCAGCCACTGCCCTGCTTAGACCAAGTTAAGTTCACACAGAAAAAAAAAAGAAACTGAAAACAAGTGAGGGGAAAAAGGTGGCAGGAATCTGCATCTGAAGGAAACCAGCATCAGTGACATTCTAGAAGAGAGACTGAAAGAAGGAACAGGGGATGCAAGCAGTTGTCTGTCTGAAATAGACATATTTCCATTTCCATCTCTATAGTAACCCCTTCCTGCTGAAACATCCACAATACAAAAAGCCCACACTTGTGCAAGAGTTGAGAAAGGACACTGCCTCAACCATGTGAATTCCTGAAAAATGGGATAAACAGAAGCTACCATGTAGACAGTGGAGAGAGAGAAAAGTGTTTGTAAGCATTGCTGAACCCAGATATAGCTCCGACACTTGACATTTAATGAGGCTCCTTCAGCTCTATCATGTGGTAATGATCAGCTCACTGCATGGTCATGGAACAAAGATCTGTGTGTTATTCTGGCACTGCCCCAAGTACAGAGACAGGGCTGACCACTTACTGAGAAGAACAAACCCAGACACATACTGCATTGTTCTGAGCAATGGAGACACAGCTGAGAAACTGAGCTAGCAAGCCAGCTGCTAGTTCAAAAGGAAGCAAGAGCTCTCAGCTCTTAAACAGTTGGATGACAAGAGGCCCACAGCACTGCCCTTATCTGGCAAGCACTTCGCAGATCTCTCCATCCCATTTTCATAGCACTGCAGGTTAGATTCAGAACTTGTGGCTCAGGTGTGAAAAACCCCTCACTCCTGTTCCAAGAGTCACTAAACAAGACAATCTAAACTTCATGTAATTTCTTCACCTTGACTGAGCCACTCCTGACAGAGGACAGAGAGTCTGGTGTAAGCAAAGTCTCCTCTTTTGCAAAGACTAATTCTTTTTCTCTGAAGTACTCACCTGGGTGACAGAATATGCCAGAGACAGCACTGTAGTGATTGCCAGAACACGTTTCACACTTGACTTGCTCTCCAGATGACCTGGAAGTAAGGAATAAAGAAGTGACTCAGGATGTGATCCCAACTCTGGTAAAAATCAGTTTACTCCAATACCAATACAAGGAAATATCTGTATTTCCAGAAGTCTTCAAAGAAAGGTTAAAGTTTACATAAATGCTAGATATTGCTTCCTTGTTTGGAGAGTTGAGCCTTTCACAGACAAAATAATACTTACAAGCAATAGGTTTTAACTTGTTTTCCTCCTGCCCACACTAACAAAGACAAGGCAACCAAGTTCTTCCATTAGAGTTACCAAAACAAGAAAAACAAGGAACTCAGGAGTGACTCCAGTATCATGTACACTGAGATATTGTGAAGCTTCTTCAAAAAAAAAAAGTTGATGGGAGACCAGGTTAGAGCAGGGAAAATGGTTTACATAATTTAAAGAAATCACACTGAAATATGCTCAAGCAGAAAATCTCCAGAATCTCCTTCCAACCTAAATTATGCTATGACCCCTCAGAAGACGAAAGAGCTAGTGCTCAGGTATCCCACTAGCAGATGCAACAGTGATGCCTACCAGCCCCTCTCCTCTGCCTCGACCTACAGGAAGAGGTGCTCCAAACAGCACTTTCACTTGTACAACTCAAGTGTAGAGTTACAGATTGCAGGTACAGTTAAAGCAGTTCAGTGAAGCCAGGATGAAATCAAACCAACCAAGGAGGGGATAGAAGGATCCCCAAAAGAACTATCTTAAATAAAATAGGGTTGAAGCAAAGATCAGACTGTTGATCTTTGCATGTCTTTTTCAGCTAAGCTGTACACTCCTTCACCCCATGTATGCAGGACAAAACATATAAACCCTGAAATTGCACATGCCGTAGATCCATCAAAATAATCAGGCTTTCAGCCATTTCTGACAAACTCCCTAATTTCTCTTGTCTTTATTCTAAGAGCTCCTTCACTTCACAGAATCAGTATCTCCACAAACTTAGATGCAGCCTCTGTGGAAAGAAAGGGAATAGGAAACTTTTAAAATCACTTCAAAACCTCCTCACACATACCAAAGGCAAGGCCTAGAATGATCACACTCAGTTCAATTGCCAGAAGGAAGAACCTCGTGATCTCCCATAGGATCTGAAATAGAACAGAAAACAGACCAACATGATTAGATGGAGCCAGAAACCAACTGTAAGTTAATACAGCAGAACTGCACTCTCTGCTCCAGGGGATGGCAGCCTCTGAATGGAGCACATCACTTCCACAAGCCCTCCACGTGCTTTGCATGGGTACTAATTATATGCTTGTTCCAAGACCTGTCCTTGCCTGTGAAACAACAGTTGTGTGGGAGTGAGCAAAGAGCATGCCTGTGGAGGAGGAAGTGGCCATGGTTTGCCTTGCTTGAGGATCTGCCACTTGTCTTGGAGGTGTTCTTTCTGCTGTACTCCCAAGGAGCACAAACCCAAGAAGACATCAGAAGCATAATATTAATCAGGGCCAGTTCTTAGAGCAGTAGATTCTGCAATACAGTTATGACTGAACAAACTCAGTATTTTGCACTCCTCCAAAGCCACTGATCCCTAAATCTAAAGCATATTCAACTCTGAAGCCCTCCCTCTTCCAGCTTGTCATTTTCACTTCCATGTTTTATTTGGTGAAACAATATAAAAAACAGGTAAGGTAATTTCCAGGTAGTTATGCAATAAATCACTGCCAAACCTAAGAAAAGAATCCAGATTCTAGCTTATTAATCCTTTTCCTCTCATCAATGAATGACACTCTTGAAGATACACAGTATTTTAAGAGGCATTTGATGAGAGACTTCTAATCTCGGAAAATACACTGTGCATGTGTATATATGTATATCAGAGAAGAGAAAATAAAATATGATAGACATGATAGAACATCTGTTTACAGGAGAAACTGACAGAGTATCTGTCCTACTGCATGACTTCCCAGCAAGGTGCACTTAGCAGCAACACCAGAGCTAAGCTAAAGAAAAGCATCTTCTCACCTCTTCTCCATTATTCAAGTCCAGGACCTACATCTATTCAACAGATGTGAATGAAAATGCTACAAACATCCAGCTACTCATAACAAGTGCATTACATTGCTTTGACAGGTAACATTAAATGGAAAACAAAAGAACCACACTGATCCCAGAGAATAAGCCACAAGACCTGTACTCTGTAGGTGGTGGTTCTTCCTTTAACAGCTCAGAAAATACAGAGCTTTTTTGTTTTAGGTTAATATTCTGCTACAGGTCAAGTGACTACAAAGGAACAGCATGTACAAAGCCATTTCCTGTTTGCTAAGGGTTTGCCCTGTGCTCAGAGTAGCTGCAAGGACATTCAGATAGTCTCAAAAGGGAATTTGGTTTTATTTGCTTTCAGTACAAAAGAATTAGATATTCTTCAAAGAGCCATTCAAATATTGCAAGAGTAACAAAGGCCAGGTGTTGCCTATCCACTAAAGGCATCTGAATGTTTAGCTCATCCTTGCAGTAAGAAAGCTTTGCTGCCAATATTTGTGAGTCTATTTTAGGAAGTCCATTGTTTTCCAGCCCTGTATGTTGTGAACATTTAGATACAACTATCAGAACAGGATTCCACAGTACACATAGCTACAAGTACTGCAAAAAAAAACCCCACACTCCTCTTGCATGCACATAAAAGGGAAGCCACAAGCAGACGACTGTGAAAAGAACTGCACAAAGCAGATCCTCTCAAATCAGTGTTGTACCTACCTTATCTGCAACTGTGGCAGCATCAGAGGCACTCACAGTCATGGAGACAACAGCACGAGCAATACCAACTAAAGCCACCACAAATACCTACACAAAAAAACACCGAAAGTGAGCTCATGTCAAAAAAGCACATATGCAGTAGTGACCAGAAACCCTGCTGGAACACCATTTCCAGGTCAGCTTTCAAGTCTAATGCATACTAAGGATTTTCTGTATTCAGATTAAGTTGCCAAAGATAATTCCTCAGGCCTGTTAGATGTAGGAGTACTGGCCCAGAATTTAGAAAGGAATAAATTTCCTCAGATGTCAGATTAAATAGCTCTGAAGAAGTCTCATCCACTCCTTACAACAGCTTCTGAACAGGCAAAACAGTCTTCCCATCCTTCAGTCCACTGGAGCAGAAGAGAAGAAACAGACAAAAGCCACATCCCTCCAAACTACAAGATCAGGTCCTTGGTATGACTGAATAAACCACTCACATCTGATAACAGAAGCCACTAACCAACTACCACACTTCAGATCTGCGATAAAACTAAAATCTACAGGTCTTGCTCAATACTGACAATGCTTAGGAATGCAGAAGAATAAAAGTCAGCCACAGAAAACAGCTTTAAAGCATCTTACCCTGCTGCACAGTGCAACATAGAGATATCCAAGTCAATTCATGACAGCATGGAGCTCAGCAAAGTTAATCTACCAATTCCTGTACTGTCACAGTCATACTATGCAATTAAGAGCTCAGTTGGATATATCTACCCTCTGCTACGCAGACTTATCCTCTAAAAGCAGATTTTTTCCAGATAATTTTTTTCCAAGTCACAGGCTAATTCTCATGATGCAGGTATGAGAAAGCTAAATCTATCAGATAATGAAAAGAGTCCAAGCTGATTATAAGGTGTCTGGAGAAAGGAAATGATTAATAAACCACAAAAAGAATACTACAACACTCTCTCCTGGGGTGGCAAACTCTGGGACAAAATATTAACAAAAAAGAAGGGTCCCTGAATATGTAGGTGTTCTAGAGCAGCTACAAGCCACTGGGGAGTAAAAGACACCCTTTTTCCTTCCTCGAAGTAGGTAGAGGCTTTTCCCAATCTAGTAACTTTTCTTTAATCACTGACTTCACAAGAAAATATTCCTTCAAGACATGACAAACAGCTGCTTGAAAGGAAATCCTCAAATAACACTTTCATCCTCATTTCCCAGTAACATACTCCAGAAGATGAAACTGAATGAAAGCTTTTTGCCTCTAAGGTCATTTCACCACTTTCTGCTTCTCACTCTTTTGAAGATACCAACAGCATAAAGTCAGTTCACTTTTTTCCCTTTGGTTTATTAGGCATTTTGTTTTTGAAAGCCTTTGGCATGAACTTCCTACTGAGCCACGTGCATTACTGGAAGCATAAGGAAGACTTAAGCCAGACTGTAAAGAGATGGTAATATTTTTTAGAGTTTGGCCCATTTGTGGGCATACCTGGTTATCCAAAAATGTGCACAAGCCCAGTGCTCACACTCCAGGCCTGCAAGAGCTAACAAGACCTCCCAGCCAAGACTCAGTTGAGGCTACTCAACTGAGACTTGGGTTTGATGCTTTTCAGGTTCTGCCACGTCAATACCTGCAGGTAGCCCGAAGAAGGAAGTCTCCCATCTAACCTAGTTCAAACACATTTACTTCCACAATCTGTACTAATCTCACTGAGGAAGAGCAAGCACATCATGCTACATCATGCAGGCCAGGATGTCCAAATGCACCTATCAAAGTTTCTGAATATTTTAAAACAAATTTAGGAAGGTCCTCAGCTACATTTATCAAGCTCTGTGAGCAGTAGCACAGTTAATAGGTATGGCATTCAGAGACTACTAGAGAGATTACCTTCATGAGAAAAAGTTGCCTGTGCCTTTTTAACTTGAGAGAGAACAAACAAGATCTTAGATGTTTGAGAACTGCAACTGTACTGCCTATGTATTCTGTTTCCACCTTAAGAGGCATCAAGAACATCAAAGTCAGCTGCCACTTTGATATGATAGAAAAGAAAAACAGGGTTGGGTTTCTACATTCCCAGACTAACCAGAAACCTCTAACATCACCATTTCTATAGCAGATGACCAAGCTTCTCAGCAGCTTCACACAAATTATTCTGCAGTGTTTAACTTTCACTGCCTCTGTGAGAAGCTGGGTTTGTGTCACATGGTACTTATTGCAAGGAGCAGGGAAAGTAAGATTTCAAAAGAAAGCAAAAAAAGATAAAAGGAAAAGGAAACTAAATCACAACAGGAGAACAAAATCCACTCAAATCCAGCAGATAAAGTCCTAGAATCTATGAAAAGCCGAATTCAGACAGTGAAAATAAAAATAAATCTGTATTTACTTCTTGTAGTAGAGCTTCAACTAAAAATAATTTGTTTTCCCTGCAAGATCTTGTCTAGGCTCTCTCCACTAGTTCAGTGATACTGTTCATGAGTGGTAATAAAAAGCCACTCACTCATCAGTTCAAAAAGCACAGAGTGGTACTCACTAGTATGTAGAATGTAGTGAAGATTGGGCTGGAAGTGACCCGGATTTTGGCCCTGGCAGAGGGCAGCTTCCAGAGAAGAAACATAAAGAAAAGCACATTGGGAACCAGGAGCAGAAGATCCCAGTAGCGGACTCTGCAAAAAGTAAATAAAGCAGAGGGGTTTTTTCTAGTTCTTCAGCATCTAGAAGGGCAGGCTCTTTCCCGTTAGGGTCACATTATCATCTCATTTCCTTGATCTCACCTGGACTTGCCAATGTCCTCATAGAGCAACAACAGGCATTTATGTGGCACAGTGATGTTGCTGTCATTAATTGCCTGCGTTGTTGTTGTTGGGGTCAAAGTTGTCACATTATCCAGTGCTGTCACCAGGGCAGTTGAATGAGTGATGTTGTCTGACACAGAGAATCTCATCACAGACATTGTGGACTGGAACATCCTGCCTTCCTTCTGGTCCAGGTCAAACAGTGCAAGACAACCATAGCAGAGACAAAAAGAAACATTAAATCAGTTGAGTCATAGCTAAAAAACACCCCTGCCATTAGGTCCCTGCACAACTGCTTCCTGCTTGTTACAGCAAATTATCATCATCTAAAAGACTATTACACAATGAAATGCCATCCACCCCTCCTCTGCACATAGGGTTTTTTACTGTCCACCCTAATGGCTATCTTGCAGAGTAACAAGCATCTTCAAAATGCTGTAATACCATGTTGGATTGAATTGTGGAGTTTTTTGAGCTTTGACAGATCCATAGAAGAAATCAAAACTCAACAGCAATACACCCATCATCAGATGGAGATAGAAACCCTGCTGTACCCCAGAAAACCATCATTCAAGTTCCCAAAATCAAGAACTTACAGTCAATTACTAGATTTCAAACATTGCAAAGAAAATATTAAGGCCCTTACCTAAAAGCCATTGCTGTTACCAACCCTGCAGTCTGAGAGCAGGGAGAGCCTCACGCATTTTTACCTAAAAGGACGTACAGACTTATCTTTTAAATCAACACTGGTAAAATCCAAGAGTCAGTATTTTTCTTCTAGTCCTCTGCAAGACACCAGAACTGTTCTGATTTTAAGCACAAGAGTAAAGCTGTGAGCAGACAGAGCCTAAAACCCTGTTAGCATAAAGTCCTCCAGCTTCTTTACACCCAGCAGTCTGAATTGCATTGCCCTTCTCAGACAAATCAGCATCACTGGTAGTGCACAAAACCAGAAACAGACATAGTTCTGTCTAATGGGTTTCCCAAGGTCAAACTCTATAGTAGTAGAGAGTTATGGTGAGAACCAGAAGAGTCATGGCATTCAGTTCTTTTGCCTATCCTACCTCACACCTCTCCTGTCTTTGAGAGATAAGAAATCATTCCCCTGATGAGGCTTTTTTGTACTGCCTTCCCTGACAGAACATGCATCTCTTTTCCACCATCTGTCCACTCCCAGGCCCTATGCTGCTGTAATATTAACTGTCCTTCCAGAAGTTAAAGGGAAACTCTGCTCTGCAGTCCATAAAATTCCACACACTTAATGTCTATGCTGGTGACTTTGTCAGACGTCACCTGCAGCATTTTAGCTCACTGTTAGTTCTACCACCACGTTGGATGCTTAAGCAGACTACAGTACAACAGTACTTTAGATCACAATTTAGTATATACTAGAGTTTTGTCCTGATTTACCTCACTAAACCCACTCCTGATTCAGTGTATTATACAAAACCTCTTCACTTCCAGCCCTTAAATAGCAATGCTGACTGTTAAGGCACTTGACTAAGCTACAAGTTGAATACAAACAAGATCCTATCATCTCTCCTGGTACTCCCCAAAGAAGTGGTCACAGACCACACAGATTCAAAAAGATCTCTGTCAGCTAGCATCTTAAAGACACACATTGCCAGAGATAGCACTCCAGCAGTGTGTGTGCTATAGTTCATCAAGGATTCATCCCCGAAAGAATCTCTGACTTTAGCCCTGGCTGGCATGGCAAAAACTGACAGGCTCTATGACAAGACTCAGAAGGTATTCTCCCTGCAAGATTCTGGATGACTCACAAGCTGGAAAGAATCAGCACAACCCTGTGTCATCTGTTGACCGTTTAGAGTTCAGCAGCACCTTCCCCACAAACTGTTCAAAACGATCAGTGACATGCTCTTTCTCTTCAGAGGCTGAGACTCTCTTCAGGTATTCTGAGGAATAAGGGGATGATCCTACCCTCAGCTAACAAACCCTCCCTTTGATTCATCCATGCTGACAGATGCTCGCTGAGCTGGGATTTTGCTTTTGCGACTGCCGTATGCTGAGCTGCACAAGAGACGTCGCATTAAATAAACACACACAGACCTGGAAAGATCAACTTTCTGCTGACATGGCAAAATCTGTGCCAAAAATCCTAGTTCTAGTAGAGGTTTCAGCAACAACCTTCACATTGCAAACTTCTAGAGAAGTGCCCTCTCTTCCTTCCAGCTTCTCACTTCTCTGAATTGACACCACTGAGAATGATTTTCTGTTAATAAATTTCCTCCACTCTTTCTCTAAAACACCTCTGCCATCTCGGTAGCAGAAACAACAAGTATGTCCACATTTGTCAACACAGAAAAAAATTCTACTTAATTTTTAAGAAAGCTAGGAAAGGGTAGAGAAATCTCACAGAGCATGGGTAGTAATGACATCAGCTATAAACCATCACACCCTCCTATTCTAGGACAAAGAATTTGATCTGCCTGTCCCACTGAAAAAAGCTCAAGTATTTCTTGGGAAAAAAACTGTGAGAAAATTACATGGAAAAAACATCTTCCTTATACAAAGGACTGGCAGGCTCCATTCTTTTTCCCTAGATGCTACGCAACAGTAGTGAGCTGCTGATAAGGAGAGGAGTTGGCCACATATGGAATGGCTCCAGTCACAAGGTTTCAAAGGGCAAAGCAGAATCAACCTTACCTCTCAGCCAGGCTGCTTGCTACAGTCCTTTATTAATTACTTGTATTAGTATTCTATTTTTCCTCCCAAGATGAAGTATACACAGAGCACAGCAAGAGAACAACACACACCATAAGAAATGGCAGCCAAAGCTATCAGCCAAACAGTATGATCATCATGCTTTTCTAGTAGCTAGGGCCTACAGCAAGGATCATTCCTGTTGAAATCACCAACAAAAATTCCATGGCAACTGGACCAGGAACTGATGGCAAGGATCTGGTTAGGCTTCACCATTCCCAGCAACACTGCTCCTTACAGCACACTGTCCAAACCCCTGCTCTATCTAGCCCCAAATAAATCCAGTCAGCTGAGCATATCCAAGAGATCACTCACCACACCCTGCCTCCACAGGGCTGTTCTCTTCAGCCAGCCCAACCTATGTAATGGGGATAAAATCACCCCATAGCCACACAGAAGGAAACCAGTGCCACAGTCCTGGTCTCTTTTTTTCTTCTAGCAAGCAGCTCAATTCATCATACACCAGAAAACAAAAATGTTTCTCTGCACCACAGCTGAAGTCAGTCTGACTTGGCAGAGACCTATTCCTCTGTCCAGGCAGATGCTGGACTCCTAAGCTGCATTCAGATGAACATCCACCAGACTTGCAGGTTGCTGTGACAGAGTGCTGAAGGTGGACTTGGCTGCACCTTCAGGGAAAATGACTGCCTCTCACTGAGGAGATGTTGCTTCTTGATCCATGGCACTGTAACCAGATCAGAACTCAGTGAAATTCTAGGCTCACATCACTAGCATTTCTCCATGCTCTCAAAGCCCAACTACATAAAGGTGAACCACTCACTACCAGAGTTTGAGCCCTAATAAACCTGAAAAGTTTTCTTCTTTTCTGAAAAAAGTATCAGAAAATCTTGCACATACAGATCATCCTAGCGCTAAGATTGCTCTTAAAACACTGTTTTAGGCAGAAAAGGCTGCACTGTCCAGGTGTCTGCTTAAATACAACTGTTACTTCAATAACTTAAATGCTTAAAAAGAAAAAATTAAAAATAAAGAACACTTTTTTTTCTTCTCCTTGTTTATAAAATGTCTCTTCAAAACTCAACTGGCTCACAACACTGCATTTTGCATTTCACCCTTAGAACTCAGAAGACAGGGAGGTTCCACTAGCAATCAAGGACCTCTCTATTCTCCAAGTTTTGTTCCAGACTAAACTTAGAAAGGAACTGCAATGCTAAAAACAACCAAAGAAAAATACCAAAAGCAGAAATATCAACAATAACTCCAAACCATCAGAGAGAATCCCAGTTCAGGGATGTCTTTCAGAAACGCATATCCTGTTTTGGTTTGGTTTCGGTTTTTTTTTCCCTCTAGAAAGTAAGGGCACAGGCAACAAGCAAGAGGGCAGGAAGTGAAGCAAATAGTACACGGTCACTTCAATCTATGCTAGCAAGGAAATGTTGCCTATTTTGAAGGCTGCTAAAGGAATCAGAGAGCTGGAGAAAATCTTTCTACCCTTTAGGCTAGGCAAAGGTCCCTCTGGATGCTCCTGCCATAGGCAGGCTGCCAAGCTGCAAAAGGAGGCACAAAGCTGCCTTTCAGGGACCCGCTGAAACGTTTGCAAAGGGCAGGGCAGAAGCCCACAGAGCAGCGAGGTTTCCCCAGGCCACCGGTTACCTCCGAACCGATACCGTCTGTAACCGGAGAACCGCAACACCCCAGGGAAGGCATGAAGCTTTTTCCTGCGCAAAAAAAGCCAGCTAGGCAGCGAGGCACGGGCTGCTAAGGCCTGACAGGCACGTTCAGGCTCCCCGGTCACCCGGGGACGACTGCTAGAGACCAGCAACCTCGCGGGGCCCCACCACTCACCTCGGAGGCCCGCAGCCAGGCCGTGGCAGGCCCCACCATCCCGGGCTGAGCCCCTCCGTATTATTCCGTCTCCCGGCACCGTCCCCGCTCCTACCCGCTGTAGGTCTGGCCTGCCCGGTCCTGCCTCTCCGGCGACGGCGCTCAGTCGCTGGGGCCCAGCCCCGCCATCCCAGGCCCCAACCCCACCGCTCCCCTCAGCCAGGGAACGTTGCTAAGGAGCTGCTCAAGCAGAGCGCCGCGCCGTCAAAGCAGATGAGTCAACACCTTTTCGGCCAAACCTAGCAGCGTTATTGAGAGAGAGTCCCCAGAAGAAGCACAGCTTAGACCAATCAGAGAGCAACAAAAGAAAGTAATAGCAGCGACGCCGAAATAAATAGCGGCGCCAGCCAATGGGCGGGGGCAGCAGGCGGGATTCGGGGGGGCGGGCCTGGGTGCGCTTTAAAATGGCTCTGTTCCCATCAGTCTGCTTTTGAAATAGGGAGTAGAGAGCTGAGGACGAGAGCAGTATTAGTGGCAGCGGATACCGTTAGGGTTCTGAGCCTCTTCCCTAAACCAGCCCTAAAAATGGTGAGAGTAACAAAACCTCCTCATGAGCTCCTGTGCTGAACCCCACCGCATAGAGGCCAGACCTAGCTCAGCTGCTCTCACACTCTTCCCTCTGCCAGGCCCCCCCTTTATTGAGCACAGCCCTGTGGGGAAGGATTTGGGGTACTGGTGGATGAAAGGCTGGACAGGAGCCAGTAATGTGTGCTTATACTTTGCTCTGTTGAGACCCAGGCTGCAGTACTGTGTCCAGCATGGGAAAGACATAGACCTGTTGGGAGTGAGTCCAGAGAAAGGCCTCAAAAATGATCTGAGGGTTGGAACACTTCTCCTGTGGAGAAATCCTGAGAAAGTTGGGGTTGTTCAGCCTAGAGAAAAGAAGGCTTCTGGGAGACCTTATTGTGGGCTTTCAATAGTTAAAAGAGGTCTACAAGAAAAATGGGGACTGTCAGTCTTTTTAGCAAGGCCTGTTGTAACCGGACAAGTGGTAATGGCTTTAAGTTAAAGGGAGGAGATTCAGGCTAGATATAAGGAAGAAATTTTTGCAGTAAGGCTGGTGAAACACTGGCACAGGTTGCCAAGAGAGGTGGTAGAAGACACATCCCTGGAAAGGTCCCTTCCAACCCAAAATATTTTAGGATTTTGTCTTGGCATGGAGTTAGAGGCAATGTGCAGCACAGTGACCCTGGGGGCCTGCCCCAGCAGAAGCCTGTCCTCATTGTAGACAGGCAATGTTTTCACAAGGAATTCAGTCCCCAAGGCTCTTCCTGTGCTGTAAGCCACCAGTCTGCAAAATACTAGCAGTGTGTTTTGATACAGTCAGGAATTTGATGCTTAGCTCAGTTCACCCAGGTGAGCTGTCTGAGCCCCGTCTGCACCTCAGCCCTCCTACATGCCCCAGTGCATCATCTCTAGGACAGCAGAAGAAGCCCTGTCCCATGCATACTGACCGCCTGATTTTAGGAATGGTTTTAGCTGCTCAACCTCAGGTCTTCTCAAAGAGACTGAGCTCCCCAACTCAAGCACAGGACCACTTGTAGCTGGCACCCATAGAGAGCAGTAAAAATATGGACATGGTGCATGGTCTTCTGGAAATGACAGACAGAAAAGTTATCTGTCCATTTGGCTGTCCAGTGCCTGGAGAGACAGTGGCACCCTGTGGTGAGACCATTTCATCGCAGTGTGTCACCTAGGCCTTGTTAGACAGCACCACCTTATGCAGCTCCTGGTCTGCCTTTCTTTAAGCCATAGCGGTCTCTAGTAGCCTACAGGTGGGAGCATCTCTGGGGGTTCCCTGTGCCTGTTTCACTCGAGCCCTAGCTAGCTCCCCATCATGTGTCACAGGGAAGAGGCTGAGACATACCTATTTATATCACGGTGCTCCTGCTTTGCTATATTCATACCAGGCTGAATCATCCAGCTGGGCTTCAGGTCTATGATTGTCAGCTGCCTCTTTAGTCACTTTTGCTTGTAGTGTCTCACATTTAAGGGTTACTGTCAAATACTTGAGTGCAGCCAAGAGTAGAAATAGCCTGATGCTGAATAGTGGTCAGAAACCCTTCAGAGAAGACAGATCTCCAAAATCCAAGCCACCTGCTGTTATGCAAGAGCCTGTGGCCTGGAATGGAAGTGTTTCACCCCGTTGCCAAACATCAGCCCATTTTCTCTCTCTTTAAATTCCTCTTCCAGTTTCTATGGGGCAGGTGTTGTTCTTCTGTACCTCTCCTAAATGGCATTTCTTGCTGCACCAAGCAATTGTGGGGACAGATGTCTCTGCTCTTCAGGACCAATCCAGTTAGCTCCCCATTACTGTTACTACTTACAGACTCATATCAAAATAAATCCAAAATCTTAGAACCTCCTTTCCTCCTCTTGTGGTTTTAGTGTGAATCAGAATAAAAGCAATTCAAGCTGGTCTTCTGTAGGTCAGTGGCAAACACGATCAAGACGGGCATGATGTTAGCTGCAGAAAATGCAGACATGAGAACATGAGACACAGAATTCCAAGTGGGACCTCTCCCGGGACTTAGGTTCCCGGCAGGAGGGGTCCCCTCGAACCCAGAGGTAAATGCCCAAATGTTTGCCAAAATCTGCCAAAGTTTGCCGCTGCTGCCCACCAGGCACGGCGCCGCGGACGTGCCCCAGTAGTGACAGTGACTCCGGGAGGTGGCTGTACCCCTGCCAACAGCCCACTCTGCCCTCGCCCCGCCCCTAGGCTATCCATTATTCATGAGGTTTCGCGGGCTTTTGCTGACCACGTGAGTCTGTTTTCGCGCGGAATCCGGCTAGGCAGGAAGAGGTAGCAGAGATGGCGGTGAGCGGCCGGGGCCGGGCCGGGTCGGGTCGGACTGGGGTGCTAACCCCGCGGGGTGTAGCCCGCCGGTGCTCCCCGCTGGGGGAGCTTGGGCGCTGTGGTCACTATGGCATGGGGTGCAGAAGGGATTTCGGGAGAAGGGGCCAGGATGGGTGAATAGGGCTGCGCTCGCTGGTAACTCCCGAAATGCCGCGGGAGAAGTGTCCTACACTGGAGAAGAGAGCCGGACGGGGAGAGGATCGGAGCCTTTCCCCTTTGCTCCGGGCTCGGCGGGTGGGTTACCCCCCGCTCTCCCCTGCATTCCCATTCTTATTTTGCAAGGAGGAATAGCAACTTAAGTCTTTTCCCATCAGAACGGAGGACTCATCGGTGAATGACGGCCTCCTTCTGACCACCGCGGCCGCGGCAGACGCTTCTGGAAGCACTGACTCCTCTCTTGCCCCACGGCTTGGTGCCGGGGAGGAGGGTGCGCCCGGCCGCCCCCCCACCCATCCTCTCCCCTCTGTCCTTGCAGGACTCTTCCGAGTCACAGGCGGCAGTCACCAGCCCCGTGCGCAGCTCACGCCGGGGAGATGCCTTCACGTCTAGCCCTGGTCGGGATCTGCCCCCCTTCGAGGATGAGTCCGAAGGGCTCCTGGGGACCGAGGGGCTCCCCGAAGAGGAGGAGGAAGGAGAAGAGCTCATTGGAGAAGGGATGGAAAGGTAAGGACAGCAGTGGGAACCAGCTTTCTGGCCTAGGTTGTGTTTGGGGATGGGGTTTTGCTAACTAGGTCTAAGTACAGCCAGAGACATCAGTGACATGTAGCAGGGAGGGCTCGCAGCTGTGGTAGGGACCCTCTGCTGTACTGGTAGTTGGGATGAAGAGCTACTGGACAGTGCAGAAAAGTCAGGGCATGGTGTCATTTGAGTCCCAGAAGAACTGAGCAAATTGCAAGCTGGGAGCAAAGTGCCATCGTGATCCAGTGTGTGTAAACCAGGATCTCCCTGGACGTGTCATGTGCAGTCAACCCAGCTCCTTACTCCTGCAGGCATAGATTTTAGCATTTTCTTACTCATCCAGGCCTGCTGGCAAGCTGGTGAAGTCTACAATGCAAAGGCTTGAATGCTAGCATTCATAACCATGATGCTAGAGTCCTGTCTACTGCAGGGCATCTTCTGCTGTGAAGTGCCAACCTGCTCAACATGTTCACTCTTGCTGCAGAGCAACTGTCCTGACACCTACCCAAGCAGTGCCAGAGAAGGCCTGGAGAAATGTTTTCTGGAGTCTGGCCTGATCAAGTGCTCTGTGTGTGTGTGTGCTAGGGACTACCGCCCCATCCCCGAGCTGGATGTCTATGAAGCAGAGGGCCTGGCCTTGGATGATGAAGATGTGGAGGAGCTGACTGCCAGCCAGCGGGAAGCCGCAGAGCGAGTAATGAGGCAACGAGACCGTGAGCTGGAGCAGGGCATGGGCCGCATGAGGAGGGGGCTGCTTTACGGTACGTGCAGATGAGCTATACCAAGTGGGCTGCTGATCCCCATCTGGTTGACTGCAACCTGACCTTTGTAAAGGAGCTAGATTCTCACCCTCAAGAGTAGCACAGAGGTCCCTGGAGCTGCAGTGTTTTGGGGCTCTTAGTGAAATCTCTGGCTGAGGGCTTTGCTGGACTCCCCAGTGTGTGACCTCTTTAATTTGGCCTTCCTAGGAGCTCATCTGCTGTGTTCTTCTGGTTGCATGTTCACTGCTGAAACAAAGTCAGGACCATGGACATCTATTAAGGGTTGTGATTCTACCAAGTGTATGCTGTGGAGTTTGTTGGTGCTGTTGTGGGCCGGATAGGAGGACCTTTGATGCATTTTGAAGCCCATTCCTTGGCCTTTCTCCCTTAGTGCATTAGTGGACATGACTGTGTGCCATTGCATACAAATCTTATTCTCCTCCATCAAGTCTTTAGTTACATTGTGGAAGATGTAGGAGCTGGGCTAGAACTGGATTCAGAGTGGGCCTGGAATGGTTCTTAGACTGTGTCCAGGCTCTGATCTCTTTGTTTCACAGTATCACAGTATAGATTAGGGGTTGGAAGGGACCTAGAAAGATCATCTAGTCCAGCCCCTCTGCCATAGCTGATGAAATCCAACCATGACTAATCCAAAGAGTGCGAATGGGAATCCCAACTGTGTAACCTTTTTAACAATTTTTCCTCCCAACCCTTAGATAGTGATGATGAAGATGAAGACCGCCCTTCAAGGAAGAGGCGACTTGCAGAAAGGGCTGCTGATGGCATGGAAGAGGAAGATGAAGACATGATAGAAAGCATTGAAAATCTTGAAGACATGAAGGGGCATTCAGTGAGAGAGTGGGTTTCCATGGCAGCTCCCCGGCTTGAGATCTACCACCGTTTCAAGAACTTCTTGAAGACCCATGTGGATGACCATGGGCACAATGTCTTCAAGGAGAGGATCAGTGACATGTGCAAAGGTAGGGCTGGGTGATAAGAGGGCCTCTCCTTCATAGTACTTTGCAGTGATCCAGTCCATAGGCAGATTTTTTTTCTGCCTGCCCAGTTTGTCCCAGACATTGAATCAGCACTTTAAGAAACTCGGATGCTGATGGAGATAAATGAATAATGGAAGTATGTCTACTATCTTCTTTGATTCTGACTGACTAATTAGAAGGCCCCTGGCATCTGCTACTCATTAATATTCATATCGTGGAAATGCTAGCAAAAGAGTATGTGGGGCAGCAGACAGTGGTCTGCAAGCTTGTGATCCAAAAGAGACAACAATTGCTTGCTGTCTCTGCCAGTTACTTTCTCACACTGGGGACTGGATTATCCAGCGAGGAGACACAAATAGACCTTGTGACTTTGAAAATGGTGTCAGTGTTGCAGCGTTGTGTTCTGACTAGGCATTGCCAGAAGAAGCAGTCATTAAGTCTGGCATTGATGAATTTTAAAAGCAGAAACTGTCACATCTAGGAACTGCTCATGTAACAGCAATTGTTATTATTATTTCTTCTTTATATTGAGGCAGAAGCTCCAGAAGTTTGAGTAGTGGATCAGAGTCAGTGTAACACAGCTTATACAGGAAATAAAAGGCATTTGTCTTGTCCCTTTCCAGGAACATGAGACATAGAAGGGTTTTGCCAGCCATTCAGCATAGTTGTCTCTGATATTTCTGTTTCTTGGAGGTTTGTGGAGAGTTTTGTGTCAGACTGAGGCTTTTGAGTCTTGGGTACATTGAGCCTGGGAAGTATCTCTACTATGCTGGAGAGGAGCAATCACAAGTTAAATACTGAAGAAGAATTTGTCAGAGAAGTAAATGAAAAAAGAGTTTTCCGCACATTTTCAAATTGCTGACCCTTAAACATTTTCAGGGAAGGTGCAGACATCTGCAGCCTGCAGGATACAGGGTTGTCTGTTCTAGCTGTCTTGTGCAAACTCCTTGAGGAGTGAGCAGACTGAAAATAGAATTCACCCCATACTTTTTTCTTAAGAGAACAGAGAGAGTCTGGTGGTGAACTATGAGGATCTGGCAGCCCAGGAACATGTCCTTGCCTACTTTCTGCCTGAGGCCCCAGCAGAAATGCTGAAGATCTTTGATGAAGCAGCCAAGGAAGTGGTGTTGGCCATGTACCCCAAGTATGATCGTATTGCTCAGGAGATCCATGTCCGTATCTCCCACCTCCCTCTGGTGGAAGAGTTGCGGTCGCTCAGGTAAGCAGCAGAATTGCTTGCAGCAAGCTTTGGGGTGCTCAGAAGAGATCTGGCTAAGTCCAACAGGATGACTGAGCTTATTACAGAAAAAAAAAGTCAAAGTAAGGATGAATTTCAGTGTCCCCATAAACCCTGCAAGGAAACTACTGAAAATGGTTTCTTTCTTTGGGACTTGTGCCTTGTAGCAAGAATTTTTCTACAGGGTGTTCACCTTCTGTACCCTACAGGCACCCAGCATCTCTCCATCTTTCCTTAGGCAACTGCACCTGAATCAGTTGATCAGGACCAGTGGAGTGGTGACAAGTTGCACAGGGGTCCTGCCTCAGCTCAGCATGGTCAAATACAACTGCAGCAAGTGCAGCTTCATCCTGGGACCCTTTTTCCAGTCCCAGAACCAGGAGGTGAAACCAGGATCCTGTCCAGAGTGTCAGTCTCTTGGCCCCTTTGAAATCAACATGGAGGAGGTGAGACATGGGCTTGCCCGGGTGGGGCTGTCTGCTTGGCCTGTCCAGGCTGAAACACTGCCTGTTCCTCCCAGCCCAGCCTTGGCTCCCACCCTTTGAACAGGCTTGGTGCTGGGAGAGGGGTCCCAGCTATATCTGGGGTATGCAAAGATAGATGTTATCTATTTGAGCTCTTGACCTGAATCTGCCCGGTTCAGCAGCCAAAAGTCATTTACTGCCTCGTTGTAAGTGTTTGGGCTGATTTTTTGCCACAGTCATTGCTGTGGTACAGAGTTACCTATTGTAGAAATGCAGGTCATCCAGCCTTCCTCCTTCCCAATTTGGCCACTATTTCCTGATCTGCCAGGTAATGAAACACTAGAGGACAGTAGTAAAATCATTGCTGTGGAGCTTCTGACTTTCATGCTTGCTTTGATATCTTTAACCATCACAAATGGAGCATTGTCCTCCCTGCACCTGGTCCAGTATTTAGGTGGACAAACACTGTGGAGGCTGAAACACAGTGGTGAGATACAGCAAAGTGGTTTCCTGTCCCCACTGTTGTGTATCACACCCTGGAACCACTCCTCACAAGCCCCATCTTCCCATGCCCTTAGTTTTCTCACCAAAGTATAATAACTCTTTGAATGGACATTCTTCGGTGAGGTGCCTTGGAAAGGCATTGGCTGTGCTGATGCCCACCAGACTTGCTGGGTAACTTTTATTTTGTTGCTGCAGACAGTCTACCAGAACTATCAGCGCATCAAAATCCAGGAGAGCCCTGGGAAGGTGGCTGCTGGCAGGCTGCCCCGTGCCAAGGATGCCATTCTCCTTGCTGATCTGGTTGACAGCTGCAAGCCAGGGGATGAGATTGTGAGTATATCACTGAACTCAAGTATGGGGTGAGCATGGAGTTGTGAGGAGGGATTTGTCTTCAGAGGCATTTTGGCAGCGACTTTGGAGATTGGTATCTTAAAATAGAGAGGGAGCTGTTTTGTACTGTGCAGGCACTGACGTACCATCTCCTGGTTGCCAGGAGCTAACAGGGATCTACCATAACAATTATGATGGCTCCTTGAACACTGCCAATGGATTCCCAGTATTTGCAACTGTGATCCTGGCCAACCATATTGCCAAGAAGGACAACAAACTGGCTATTGGAGAACTGACTGATGAGGATGTGAAAGTGATTGTGGGTCTGTCCAAGGATGAGCAAATTGGGGAGAAGGTGAGTCATCCTCAGACATCCTTTCTTTTCCTGTTGATAGCTGGCTATCACCTGGCAGCTGGGTCAGAAAGTGATGAAAGGTGTCAGCTGGCTAAAGAGTCATTAAAGAAACTTGTAGAAATCCCAGTTCCTTCTGAATGGTCTTCTTTAGCTCTCAGACAGCTGTTGATGAGCGTGAGTTCTAGGAGAGAAGTAAATAAGAAACTTCGCTCTTTCTTTTGTGGGTCAAATTCTGTTTCTCCCCTTCCTTCTCTGAGCCTTTCACATCACAATAGGGCTGGAAGACGGGAGAGAGAGACACTCTGACACTGCTTTGATCTGATCATTGTTTTTTCTCTCCATATCTTGAAAGTAATTTGGGGGAAGCATTCTGAGGAGCTAATGCTTGCATCTCCAGTCCCCTTAAGGGAGTGTTATTATATTACTTAGCTTAACCTGAGGCAGAGGACTTAGCTTTGCTGTTCTCTGCATGCTGAAGCCTGAATCCAATACTTGAAAGAACAAAGCTCTTGGATTAGTGCGTTCAACCTTGCTTGGGTAAGATTTAAGCTCCATAACAGAGGGACTTAACTCTGTTACCTTGGTCATGCTGTTTTTACATTGACTGCTATTCTCAGTCAGTGGAGCAGCTTCAATTGAGCTACGACTGGTTTAATGTCAGTAGTCTCCAGCATTAGGCTATTATCAGAGTATCCTTGAGAAAATAAGGCAGTTGTTCATGATGTTTGACCATGAGGATAATTCATGTGTGGCATAGCCCATCCAACTACTATCCTGTGCTGTGAGTAAGCCTCAAATCAAGGTCTTCAGCTTTACAGCAGCTGATAACAGCTGCTGTGATGTACTTTGTGCATAATGGGAATGTGGAGGCAGTGACAGCAGCTTCCAGAACTAGACTACACAATCTGCCATTCCCCAACAGCACCATTTTTGTGAAGCACCTTCACGGGACTCTGGGTGGGTAGTAACCTTTGAAAGAGACCCCTCACCATGGATAATAAAAGACTCTTCAAAAATAGCAATATTATAAGGGTAACCATAGATACAACCCTTCACTGATTGTCATGCCAAGTTCTGCCCAGACTGGGAAATGATATTCCCTGGACAATTTCTCTGCTTTTCCTTCCAGATTTTTGCCAGCATTGCCCCATCTATTTATGGGCATGAAGATATCAAGAGGGGCTTGGCTTTAGCTCTCTTCGGTGGAGAGCCCAAAAACCCAGGTGGGTGTCATTTGTGTCACCTGGAACCGCTTCCCTTGACTGAAAGTAAATAGGTCTAGGTTTGTCTGTGGTGTTGCAGTGAGAGTAGACTTGTCTGTGTCTTGGTGACAGATGAGATGACAGGCTGAGGGATATCTGTGATGGAAATAGTTGCTTTTGTCATACTGAAAACTCAAGCACGACAGTAGAAACACTCAGCCTGAAAACAGCTCCTGCTGCAGACCTGGGCAAGTTCATATCAATCCTACTCTAGGAGGTCACGTTTGATATCCCTTCAGAGGCTTGACCTTTTGGTATCCTGATGTGTTTCCATCTTCTTAGAAAGATGTGTTCAGCAAGGTTAGAAATGCTTTGTTTTTCCTTCATCTTCTTTGTAAAGTGGTTTCCCTGCCTACCTTTTGCCTTCCCTTCAGCTTTGTGATGTTCAGGGCAAAGTTGCTATCCAGCTGTGCACTAAGCTGCCAATATGTCTCTCCCATTATTGTTGTAGGTGGCAAACACAAAGTCCGTGGTGACATCAATGTGCTTCTGTGCGGAGACCCTGGTACTGCGAAATCACAGTTTCTTAAATACATAGAGAAGGCATCTAGCAGAGCAATCTTCACCACGGGCCAGGGTGCTTCTGCTGTGGGCCTCACAGCCTATGTCCAGAGGCACCCAGTCAGCAAAGAGTGGACTTTGGAGGCAGGAGCCCTCGTGCTGGCTGACAGAGGTGTCTGCTTGATCGATGAGTTTGACAAGGTGAGGCCTAGCTTCATATCTGTGAGAAGGATGAGTTATGGAAGGACTGTCTCTAATGTCTGCAGTGAGGAGACACAACAACTCATGGTGTCATCTCCCAGCTGACTGAGACTCCTGCAGTTTGCTTAGGCCCTTACTGGTCCATAGTGCAGTTTGCTACCTCTTCAGAGCATCAGGAGCTGATTCCCCTTGGTGTGCTGGGCAATGGGTGTCGACGTAGATTCTAAGTCATTCTTGCATTCTCATAGATGAATGATCAAGATAGGACCAGCATCCACGAAGCCATGGAGCAGCAAAGCATTTCCATCTCCAAAGCAGGCATTGTCACATCCTTGCAAGCCCGTTGCACTGTTATTGCTGCTGCTAACCCCATAGGTAAGTGCTGAGAGATCACAGGACTGCCTCACTCCTCTACCATGAATCCTGCTGTTATGAGAACTGGTGCTGCTTCCCCTCCCTCTGCCTGGCTCCTCCAGATCAAGTGAGCAGTAAAGTCTGTGGGAGGTGTATGCTTGCTTCAAAGCTTCAGCCTTGGGGCCTGTACTGACTTGAAGGTTTGTCTCTATGGTCTAGGTGGGCGATATGACCCTTCCTTAACTTTCTCGGAGAATGTAGACCTGACAGAGCCCATCATCTCTCGATTTGATATCCTGTGTGTGGTGAGAGACACGGTGGACCCTGTGCAGGTACTGTCTGAGCTTGTGATGCTGTTGTTGGGATGCTCAGCTGCAATTGCCTGCTGAATTTTGCTCTCCAGTGAGTGTCTTCAGTGTCTGTTAGTCCCCTGCTCTCTTGTAGGATGAAATGCTTGCCCGGTTCGTTGTTGGCAGCCATGTCAAGCACCACCCAGGCAGTAAGGAGGCAGTGAATGGGGATGCCAATGAGGTCATTCTTCCCAACACATATGGGGTTGAACCCCTTCCCCAGGAGATCCTGAGGAAATATATCGTCTATGCCAAAGAGAAGGTCCACCCCAAACTCAACCAGATGGACCAGGACAAGGTGGCCCGGATGTACAGTGACCTCAGGAAAGAGTCTATGGTGAGAATATGGGGGAAAGAGGGGAAGTAATATGTGTGTAGACTGAAAATCAGACTGAGACTGCTCCATTATATGTTGATGCATTCTTGCCATTCCTGCTACAAAAGTCTGTGCCACTGTTTTGTGAGAGATGGCAGATCCTGCAGCGTCTGCTGAACAGATGATTCTTCATCTAAATGCAGAGCCTTGCCTGTTGGTGATCTGTGAATTGATGGACTGAACACATGTACTAGTGCCTGCCATGGCCAAGTCCTCTTATTGTCACCCAGTCTGGCAGGCCTACAGGAGATATTTGCATTCACTCAGACCTATAAGCTCCTGGCATATTACAGGGAGCCGTTCTGTGTAGAAATGTCCTCTTTTGTCTGTGGGATCTCTCAGGCTCATTTCATGCTTTCCAAGTGGAAGAGGAATTTGTTGAAGTCAGAGGGAGATTTTTGGAGCTTGAGAAAACCAAATCTTTTCTTTTTTTAATTGGCTTTTTGTTTCTTTAACTCCTCCTAAATGTTCCTGGAGGAAAGGGGATTGCTGTTCCTGGAAAGGCACTTAACAGTGGCAAGGAGGGACCAGTGTAGCATCCCCTTACACCCTAGTAAACTAAAACCTAGGCACGCAAGCCTGTACCACTCTGTGCAGAATGTGCCAGCAGGTGGCAGAGCCTCCTTAGACTGAGACTCTTCAAAGGTTCAGGAGCAGCTCCCTACAGTGTGAAGCTGGTCCTGGGCCAGAAGCCACCTGTCTTGCCTCATGTATTTTATCCTTCAATAAGGAGCTGCTGTCTCCTCTCCCCTCAGGCAACTGGCAGCATCCCCATCACTGTGCGTCACATTGAGTCCATGATTCGGATGGCTGAGGCTCATGCCCGCATGCACCTGCGGGACTATGTGGTGGAAGATGATGTCAACATGGCCATCAGGGTGATGCTGGAGAGCTTCATCGACACACAGAAGTTCAGTGTCATGCGGAGCATGCGCAAGGTGGGTGCTGGCTGACCCGAGGGCTGTAGCTCCACCACAGACCCTGAGAGTTTGACTGCAGCCTCCTTGCGCTGCCCTGGTTTCAGGAAGAAACTCTTCCAAGCTCTTCAAGGGTCTGTCCTGCAGTCAGGTGCTGAGCCCATGGAGATGGAATATTGTGAGTCTGAAGGCACTGCTACATGACTGCCCTTCTTTGGTCTGTGGTGGGGCAAAGTTTTATGTTGGGGACACCCACTGCTGCAAGATGATTGAGCTCAAGCAGGCAGTTAGTTTCTTTGCATTTTTTCTTGGACACCTCAGGGGACAGTTAACAACAGGGGCAGCACTCACTGTGGTTTATTGCACAGTCTGCCCTTTTCTCTGAGTGGCAGGGACTGGCTCTGAACAGCTCTTGGCTGGCCACAGCCTGGCGTTTATCCACTCCAAATGTCTGCCCTCAGTCTGGACAACTCGTGGCCTCTCTCTTAGGTTGCAAACAGCCAGCCAAGTGTGAGCATCTGCTGGGGAGGCACAGGACAGTCTGGGTTAAGAGAAGCTGTTCTGTGCCTTCTCAAGGGCCAGCCTTCCCATGGCTGCTACCCCTGCAGGCAGCACACCTCCACAGTAGTGCACTGCAAGCCCTGAGAGGCTGCAGGGCTGGTGATGAGGTCCCCCCAGAGATTTTTAATGGTTGTAAAAGCAGCTGGCATAGGAGTGTCATGGCTGTCACAGGACTGTGTTTTAACTGAATACGCAGGTGGCCAGCTTAGCAAGGCAAAAATCCCTTAAGAGACTCTAAGGGTGCAGGTGATAGTTTAAGTCCCCTTGGTCTTTTTGGGAGGAGGGAGTTGGGTGGTGTTGGGCACAGCAGACTGTGGTGTGTCACTCAGTTCCTGACCCTCTTATCTCATCCTTCCTTCCAGACATTCTCCCGCTACCTTTCATTCAAAAGAGACAACAATGAGCTGCTGCTGTTCATCCTGAAGCAGCTGGTTGCAGAGCAGGTGATGTACCAGAGAAACCGCTATGGGGCCCAGCAAGACACCATAGAAGTCCTAGAGAAGGACCTGGTGGATAAGGTATGGGCTTATCGTAACAAACCTTCTCAGAGTTTGATTCCTACTGTCTGTCTGCAGCCTCAGAACCAGAGGTGTTCTTAGACTTGTAACTTCCTGAGTTACGGTAGCAGGAAAAAATTGTGTGAATCAGTTTAAGCCAGAATCAGGACTACCTCATCTGTCCCTGCTCCTCTCTTCTCTGGGAGTGCCATATTCTTCCCCCTCAGCTTTCATGCACCCTCATAAAGCTTCGGAGTTGGAGTGATACATTCTGCAGTACAGATGGTGCTTTTACAAGTGAGTGAGGACCCAAGTTCCCTGGTACCTATGTTTGAGGAAGCAGTGAGCAGAAAAGCCTCTGCTTGTATGAACTTTCCCAGTCTCTCCTGAGGGTCACTCACTACCTCTGTAATGCATCCTTATGCAGTCCAGGGGCTGTATTCCTGACTCTGCCTTTCTGTGCAGTGTATTCACCTTGTTTGGCACTACAGCAGTATTTAATTCCCAGGTTGCTGCTTTTCTGCCCCTTGCATCAGATGTGCAGATTAACTGCTTCCAGAGCCACCAGCTTGGTGCTGCTGGTGTAACTACCTCCAGTCAGAGATCTCCTGCAAAACTGTCTCCCGCTGGGTGAGGTATTAGGGGCTTTTGGATAATAGTTACGTTCTAGCTCTAATGGAAGTTAAAAGGACAAGCTGAGAGCAGGCAGATGCTGAGCCAGCATCCTCTCTTTGCTCAGCTCTGCCAGTGCTCTTTTCCTCCTGACCTGCAGTCTCCCCTGCTACTGCAGTTCTGGTTCCTGCTGAGCAGGGCAGAGATTTCTGACTATCAAATTTTATGCAGTCTCTGGTATGGAAAACTATTTAGTTGTTTGGTTTTTTTTCCCTAATAATAAGCATTTACCTCTCCATTCTCTCTTCACCCTCCTAGGCTCGGCAAATCAACATCCACAACCTCTCTGCCTTCTATGACAGTGAAGTGTTCAAGATGAACAGGTTCAGCCGGGATGTGAAGCGGAAGCTGATTGTCCAGCAGTTCTGAGACTGGCAGCAGAGCTTGCCACATGCTCCTGTGAGATGAGACCTCCCTTCTATAGCCCTCTCAGGAGCACTACAGAGATCATGATCCAGAGGGACTAAACTACACATTCTCTTGCTTGCTTTATACCTTAAGGATTGAGGGAGTGCTGAGCTGCTGAAGATCTTGTAAATAGAACAGAGTTGAGTAGTTAAATGTCCAGCCAAGACTGTTTAGCAACTTCGTTCACTATTTTGCCTTGTAGCTAAGCACAACAGAGAGAGAATTGTTGGCTACATAGATAGCATGTTTGCAGTTTTGTTTGTTGCTAGTTGTTATGGGCTCATCTGCAGGAGGGACCAAGTTACTGGGAGCATTCAAAAAGCATTTTTCTGTCTCATCCACACCACTTGGATTGTGAGCACCCTCAGGGATTCTCTTTTCCCATCTCTGGCGACTGTGCAGCCTGCTGGGTGATAACTGAGACTGCTTTCAACTCTCCATGAACCAGCCAGCCTCTTAGCTCCAGGCCTTTGTGCCTGACACTTGACATTTCCCCAGGTGCCCACATGAGCTGACCTTGTGCTTAGTTTCTGCAAGGGCGAGGGCACAGAGGAAGATGGCAACTGAAATACATCTATTTCTAGTATTAGTGGTGATCTGTATGGGCAGTCAAAGCTCCTTCAGTACATGCAGGAGAGTGTCTAGAAGCCTTAGGGAACAGGTTTCCCCTGTTACTGGGTGTTCTCTCTGTGCAGCTGTTAGCAGATGTGAATTTATGGCTGGATTGAAATGCTAGCACCTAAACTGAACACCATCTTTCACACCAGTTTTTTGAGGGTTAAGTACCCATGCAATTTTCTTACTGTGTGTTTTGAATACATTTTGTTTTCCAATACCTGTGTGTTTACTTCCTCTTTTTGGAACTTCTGCAGCCACGGGGGGAAGGAAGAGCATAAGTGAGCAACCTGGATGCTGGTCCAGCATCCAAGCAGTTTGTGGGTTTGGGTACAAACACATCCTGTGATTGCTCCTCAAGTTAGTGGGAACTGCCAGTGCTGGTGTTTCAGCTATTGCATGTCTTCACTGTGACCAGATGCCAGGACATGATTGTCCACAGGACAGTGTCACAAACAGTACCTTTCCCATCAAGGACCTGCCTGCAGTGGCTCCTTGCCTTGTCTGCTTATTGAGGAACTGATCCCTCCATGGGACTCTCTCCTGTAAAAGATAGTATCAACATGAGACTGTCCCATCACAGCACCTACCTCCCACCTCCCTTTCCCACTCTTGGGTTAGACAGCCTTGATCTCATGTCTTGGCCTCCACTGGGAGAAGCAGTAAACTCTCCCAAGATGCAGCTGAGGTCTGTAGTGAATGTGCTTTGCCTGGCTACACTTAGGGGACCGTAAGGAATCTCCAGTCTCCTGCTGCCTGTGCTGGAGAGAATTTGTGAGCTGGCTGCTGCAATTCTGTGCTGGCCAAGAAGACATGTCCCTGGCTGTCAACACCATGGGATTTGTCATGGTGATGTGCATGCGTGTGTGTCCTCTCAGCCAGGTTGTTCAGTGGGAGCTAGCAGGGCTTGAACCCTGCTGGGGGCTTAGCACATGACTCTCAGCCTGAAACTGACTCTGCATGTTGCCTTTTTTGTCTGCCAGCTCCCTCCTGTGTATTTGTTTAACTGTTTTGGCTGGTTTTTTCCCATCCCACTGGGTCTCTGTCTACCAGCATTTTCTGCAGGCAGCCTAGAGATACATTTTCCTGGCATGCCTTCCCTGCCTGACCCAGCCCTTTGCCCTCAGAAATTTGTGCCTGGGTCAAGTGTGTGCTGGGGATGGCAGAGCTGCTGCAAACCAGGAGAGAATACACAGGAATGGAGTGGGACTTTTGATTTTTCCTAGCTCCTTGCCTTGCTACTGGATGGGGCTGTTGACAGTCACCCTTCAGTTTTGTCCTACAGTGTGTTCCTGCCTCCAGTGCTCTGGTCCCACCTTGGCACATAATGTGAGCAGTGGCAACAGAGAAATGCCATTGTTAGAGTCACTTGTTTGTCACTTTGCTCACTCTGCCTCCTCCCAAATCCTCCCTACAAAGGCAGTTGTGCCCTCCCACCTTGCGTTGCCAGCATCCAGCAGGGCAATGAATTCTTGCAGCTGTGCCCATGCTAATGTTGGCATCAGCCCCTCCATGGAGTGTTAGTGCCAGTCTGAAGGCATGTTCTTCCTCTCACGGCCACTGAGCTTTTCAGGTTCCCTGGAGCAAGCCTTGGCTGTTGACAGCAGCAGGTGTCTTGTCTGGACAGGGGTGCAAACAGAGGTGAAAACAGATGCTGCTTTGAACAGGGACTGCCTTGCTAGGGGACATGTTCCAGCTGAATGTAGCAAGGATTTTACTGCCGGGCTCTGGAGATCTCCAAGCCAAGCCACGTTCTCATGGAATGAGGAGTTGCTCCCCTGACAACCTTGAGTTTAGCCAAGCTTGAGCATTTGGCTTCTCACTGCTGTGATTCAAACACTGCACAGCACCTAGGGGAAACGCAAGAGTCTTGGGATGTGGGGTTTGTCCACAACAGGCTGTGCTTGGGCTCAGATTGAAGATTATGAGGGTACTCCTTGTAAAGAAGATGGTTTTGAGAAACCAGGCAGTGTCCCTTCTAGCAGTTGTTCTCCACTTGGGATTGTGGTTGTTGGCAAATACTGGGTGAGACTGGTTTGGAAGAGCATCTTGATTTGAAAAGGACATGATGGGCCAGATCCTGATTCAGTTTGATTTGAATGTGCTTTGTGCATGCTTCTGTGCAAACAGCATGGCTCTCTACCTTATAAAAAGCTGTTTGACCTTAGCCCAGCACAGAGCATATATATACACTACAAACAATGCACACGTCTGCTTGGGGTATGTGAGCAGGTGCCTGCAGGTCACCAAGCCTCCTCCCCTTTTTGCAAGCTCTTTCCTGCCTACTGACAGGGTTTAGAGTCTTGATAGCTTCTGCTTTTGTTATGATCATAAACCAAGACACTGCATCTCCAATTCCTAGGTTGTATCCAGTATGCTAGCAGCTATTCCTGAGTCTGCTTGTCAAATGTCAGATGCCTCTTGAGTAGGGGAACTTCTGTCTCCAGTTGCACTTTTTTTTTCCCCCTCTAATGCCAAAGCCGCTTGGAAAAATTAGCACATGCAGCATCTCTGGAGTGGCAGGGTTTTACTTTCTCCCATGCCAGACCTTGTCTGGAACCTGCTCTGTCCATCTCCTGCGCGTTTTCTAAAGAGCTGCCTGGAAACTGGTTGACCAGAACTTTCCCCATGTAACCGTGATCAAGATGTAGTAGTGGTGTTGGATTGTGTCATCCTTCTGTTCTGGAGGCCAACCAGCTGTAGTTCAACCAGGAGGGCCATCTCAGGTGCTTATGGCTGTATCTTTCCTGACCTCAACTGACTTGAATATCTGAATTCCAGCATGGGATTGCTGATGTTTGAGGACAGTATGGGAATATGTTTACAGAAGATATGTATCTACAGATAAGAGGTGAGTCCCTGCAGACAGCTACCCCTCATGCCATGCTGCAGGGAGGATGCACGCTGTACTCCCTAGTATTTTTCCATCTCCTAAAATACTTTTCCACTGAACAAGGCAAAGCCAAAATTGGATCAGGCTTCTGCTGTATTTTGCATCTATTATGCAGTTCTTGCTGCCATGACTGATTTAATGTCTCCATTATCATGGAGCACTGGTCTGCCAATGACTCCAGCCATCCAGCATGCTCCTCAGCCACAACTAAACATCTATGAGGAGCCTCAAGGGGCTGCTGAGCACTGCATCTTTAGAGCAAAAGCTCCTTGGAAGGGCTTGCACTCCTTTCTGCTCATCTTGCAAGTCACTTCTCTCTAAAGGTGAGATGGAGCTGTGCGGACATGCCTAGTTTTTCTCTAGGTTGTCTAGTGCTTGGGAAGATCTGAAAGTAACTGTCCTGTGTGAAAGATGCCAATGAGCTCCAGGCTCACATGGAAACACATACGGAGGAATGCCAGTAGTCCCTTTGAGTCAGTGCATGGCTTTCCTTAGAGTAAATAGACACCAGCCCTCTTCAATACAGATTGGTCCCTCTCCTCTGAAGGTATCCACGTCCCAGCTTAGCTATTAAAGAGCCAGGAGCTTCTATGAGGATAACATGAAGCTTTTCAGTTTAGCAAGGAAGCATATAAACCACCTCTGAGTTCTTCTCTGTGAAGACACACTTTGCTTATCAAAGAGTAGAACCTCCTCTCCTTTTTCTCAAGTCACTGTGCAGGGAGAGAGATTTATGTTGTTAGGGCCCTAAGGATACTAAGAGGCCTTAACTGCCCTAACCTGGCTCTTCTGGGGCCTCCACCCACACCAGTGGCTCAGTTGCTCTATTTAAGCTCATCCTGGAGGCTTCAGTGCTTGCCTGGGCTATGAGATGGGTGTACTAGTTTCTGGGTCATTGGGCCTGGTCACAGTCCCTGTTGCTTTGGGCTGCAACTCATGGACTGCTTTCTTGACCTGACCTTGGTGGTCTTCTACAGCTGTGGAGCTGCCAAGTGATCACTGGATGGTGTCTGACCATGGCTGCCATCAGCAGACCTTGACTCTGGCCTATGGACTGACTTCCTAGTTTCATGTTGGACCAGCTTCATCACCATTAGCTCCTCTGAGCTAATCTGACTGCCTTGTTCATCTGCCTTGGGTGCTGGAGGGGGAACATCCTGCTGGCTGTTATTGTGCTCAGCTATCTGATGTGTACGCCTCAAATCTTGCATAGTAGGGGCTTGGGATCCACTTATATAGGCTTAGGTCATACCTCTGAAACAGGCAGAACTAAGACTGAACATCCTGCACCTTGTCATCAGCCTCCTGGCTCTGCTTGGCTTCAGCCTGCTTATCCTTCTGCCCAAGTAAAAAGCTTCAGAAGGTCTGAGGTTTGCCTGCCCTCATGACATCTCCTTGTCTGCATTTCTGCAGATTTTTCCATCCCTTCCAGAAGGGCACTTGGTCTCTGCTTAGGATCTTAGTTGATGAGCTCAACATAGAGATAAGGGAGTTCTTTGAGCTGTGCTGTATGTAGGCTTATCTTATATGATGTTAATAATCCATGAGAGAGATATTCCTTTTTCCTTCCTGGCTGGGAACTCAGTACTAAATCCTTGTGCAAGTGGAAGTCTGTGACCATCCCTCTGCATAGCAGCTCCAATAGAGCAACATGTCTAGGTTGCTATTCCTTTCCAATGAAGAGCCCTGTCCCCTGGGCTACGAGGAAACCTGCATGGGATTGCAGCTGGAGAGCTGTCTGCTTCCTCGCCTCAGGTTGTTCAGTTAAAGGTTATTCTGGCTCCTTAATCAAATTCAATATAGCTTTGTTTTCCTCCGTCCTCTAAGAGTCCGCTGAGGTTTGCTGTCAGAGTCTCCTGCAGGAGAATGGCATGGCTATTAATGCAGCAATCAACTCCACTTTATTGGGGAGAGAAATGTAAAGCTTCAGCGATGGGAGGCAGCAGGAGCATGTGAAAACTGGGAAAACAAAGCAGGACTTGTGCTTGCTCTTCCAATGCACCTGACAGTAGGGCATGGAGAACAAGCAGGGCTGGCAGCAGCATTGTGTCTCTGGTGGGCACTGTGCCCTCCCCGAAGGTAAGCAAGCTGATGGAGAGAGATGAAAAAAGGCAATACAGAAAATCTTGTTCCTGTTCCTGGGCTCTAAATAGAGCCAATTCTATTCTTTTCTAGTTACAGCATATCCTGGAAGGCATTAATTGCTCCAAGTCTCTCCTTCCTGAGGGTTTATTATATGTCTTCACCAGCAGGATTTTTGGATGAGGGCTGAAACTGTGTTTTTTTGCCCAGAGAGTGGCTGCATGCTTGGGCTAAGCAAAAGTAGAGTAGGTACATGCCCCTGCTTGGTACAGTCAAAACATTTCATAGTGTCCCAGCATTAACAAGGCTAAGAAAGCAAATAAGCTTACATAAAGCTTGTCAGAGGGTCTGAAGTGAATTCATGTACACTGGAACAAAGTAGAAGCTAAATCTTTCCTAGTGCCTAAGGAAGGAGGGGCTGTGCAGGGGAATTCTGAAGCATTCCTCTTATGGGGAATAAGATGCCAAAAGGCTGCGCAGCTTCACAGAAGATGGAGTTAAATTGTATGGTGTGCCACAAGCCTGCTGTGTCACCCAGTCTCTACCCCAAAGAGCCAGCAGTTGAGGTAATGGGATGGAGTCTGAGAGTTTTTTCCTTCTCTTCTGAAAATGGGCACAAATCACCTTCTGTTGTCTGGACACTTGTCAGGGTGCAAAGGAAGAAGGGTTAAATGCTTTTTCCTGGTACTAGTAACATCTTGCATTTTGTAACACTGCAAGAATTTAACATCTGACTGCTTATTTGTTTTGCTTATTGTTTACTTTCTGCTTCACTAAGCAAGGGCAATAGATCACTTTCACCTTTGTAGGTGAATTCAGTTTTGCTGTATTTAGAAGAAAGCATGTCACCAGCATATTTCAAGTTAATGTGTTGGGTTTTTTTTAAACTGGAGTTTGAAAATAAGTTGCATTTCTGTTGAGATTAGACTTTGTGGTTAATTTCTTTTTAATTAACAAGTCCTAGGAGCCAAATTCTTTCCCTTAGCTATCGCCTCATTCCTCTACCTCAATAGGATTTGTTTGCAAGTATCTTGGAACAAAATGTGACCCTTAGATTGAAATTGGAAAGCTGGCTGAATTTTCTGGAGGCAAAAGCTGTTACGGTAAGTTACAGAGGGAGGAGGCAGGAGGATTTTTGGTTTGGCCAGCCTAAAATGCACACTTGCTTTCTGATTCTGCCTAACAGACCTAATTGTTAAATTGAACAATTTTAGGGAAGAACAGAAAAGCACAGATAATGGTAATGCTGAGGAAAAATTTCTAAGCAGCTTTGAAGCAGCTATAAAAAAGCATTTAGTGCAATTGTAAAGCCTCTTTTACCAGTGCACTGAGCATCGTTGGAGAACACACACCAGGTAGGGAGGCTGGGGAAGATCAAATGAGAAATGACAGGCTGTTGACTATAAAGCTGTCAATACCTCAGAGGAGAGCCAAGCCAGCCATACCTATTCCAGGGAGCATAAAATGAAGTCACAAGGGCTGTTCTGCATTTAAGTTTGTGCTGTTTTTAAAGAGAACTGGTGTTGCCCATCTCTGCTGGCTCTTTTCTGCTCCGCTGGCAGCACTGACCTGGTTGATGGATGTTACCACTAATTTTATTTAATTGTCTTGCCTAAGATACATCTTCTTCTTTCATACTCCCTCTTTTTTGCTCAGTCTCAGATTGATGTGTAATGTCAAAATAAATCCAGGGAGCACCATGAGCCTCACAGAAAGTGTGCTCGCTGCCATGGCCGTGTGGTTTCCTTCCCTCTGATTCAAGGCCTTGTAATATGTGAGGGTGTTTTTGCACTTTCTTTGATGTGATTAGGCTGCTACAGACACTGGATTCAGTTTCTAAGATTTGGAAGCTGGATGTGGCAGGGTCAGGGGATCTGAAAGGCTTTTAGTTACCCTCTTACAGTAAGCCACCTGCATGCTAAGACAGCCAAATTACCAGGAACAAAGTGAAAAATGACAAGACCATTCATTAAATGCCACGCTTGGACTAGAATCTGAGCACACTGAAGTGTTTTTATCTCATCTAATGGGTAAGCGACAGCTCAGTAGTTCCTGCTGCATTTCCTGCTTGGTGGGGGCTGGGGGCTGCATTGATTCTGGGATAAAAAGGACTTTCAGAGCACTGGAAGGATGTGGTCCAAAAGGAGCCCAAAGCATGTACTTCGGTTCAAGCCTGCCACGCTGATGCAGCCAGTCTGTTACCTGCTCTTGTCACACTTGGAGTAGCTGTTGTGTGGGAGTAGAGGATGGAAGGAGAGAGCTGGCACAAAGAGGCAGGCAACTGCACAAAGAGGTGACATGTGCCAGTGCTGGTCTAGTAAGAGCTGTGAATGTCAGTACTGATAACACTGGGTGCCCTCAGCTGGCTGTTTGATTCACTAGAGGGTTCTGCATGCTTTGGAACATGACACCTTTCTGTAGTTGTTAAAAACCAGCAAGTTCATGCCAGAAAAAAACCACCATCAATTTTTTTTTTTTTCAGATTTACTCTTCAACCAAAAATCAGGTTCAATTCTTACAGGAGAAAATGACTCTGGAATATTTTAAATGAACACTTATCTAAGGAATAAAGAGTGTTTGAATTTTAAATCCTAGTCACCTTCAGACCTATGTCCTGTCATCTAAGCAACATGTCATGTGGAAGACATGGAACGCCGGGCACCAGTTCAAGCACTGCAAGCACAAAGACACTTGGTGAGGCTATGACAGTACAGATGCTTCCTAGCTCAGAGCTTGCCATGCTGGGTTTTAGCATCTCCTGCCCTTCTAGAGTTGTGTAACAAGAAAATTGGTTTGAAACTAAAGAAAAAGACTCCTAGCCACTGCTGTTGAGGAAAGCTTGAAAACACGAGGTGAATGACTAACAGGAAGGGACCGAGATGTTTTTAGGTCCTTTGGCTTGGAGTCATATCATATTTGCAACCTCGTGATGCTTGGGGCTTGACCAGGGCTGGACCAGGATTGCACAGCTCCTCTGAGGTGGCACACACTGGAGGCTTTTGAGAGGGAAGGCTGCAGCTCGTCCAGGTGGAGCTGGAGAGGGGCTGAGGCGCAGGGAGCTGGCGGGTGTTCCAACACAACTGCTGTGGTATTACAAGACCTATTGAGCCTTATTTCTTGGACACTTGTCTGACAAAGACCTTGCTCAAGTCATTTACTGTAATGTTGTGCCCTGAGTCCACTAAAGATGTGTTTAATTTGAAATTGAATGTGATTAGAGCAGTTGGCCTTGTTGCTCTAATCATGATTTTCAGCATGATATTCAGCATGTTTCTGTGCTGTTCTACCCACTAAAACAGAACTGCACCAAGAGTGACCAACTCAAGAGCTGCTGCACTATAAAACATAGTTGTTTTGTTTTGTTTTGTTGTTTATTTTTTTTCCCCAGATGCAGCAGTTTTCAAAGAAGGGCACAAAGAAGGGAGCATTGGGTGAATTAGCATCACTTAGTTGCTAGTGACAGTCTCAGATATGGTGATGACACAGTACAGAATGGTTTGCCCAGCAGGTGCTAAAGCAGCTGTCCCTGCTAGGGCAGATGTTCCAGCATGGATCCAGCTTCAGATAATGGATGCAGCTTCCAAGCCCCAGGCTGCAGTGAGTGTCTGGGGCTCCTCAGTGGAGACAGGAGAAATGTCCCTCTGTCCTGCAGGAGGTGTGCTCCCTTGGAGTAGGTGTGCCACCGAGTGGAGTAGTTACAGGAGGAAATGAGCAGGCTGAGCAGCATCAGAGAAGATGAAGGAACATGTTTGACCAACTTGAGAAACTTCTGTGATGAAATGACTGACTTGGTAGATGATGGAATAGTAGTGGATATTGTCTACCTGGACTACAAGAAGGCCTTTGGCACTGTGCCCCACAACATCCTCATAGACAGGCTGATTAAATATGGATTGGATGAGCAGACAGTAAGGTGGATTGAAAACTGGCTGAATAGCCGGGATTAGAAGGTGGTGGCACAAAGTCTAGTTGGAGGCCAGTGTACCCTAGGGGTCAACAGTGAGTCCAGTTCTATTCAGCATCTTCATTAATGATCTGGAAACAGGAGGTTCCCTCAGAAACACTTTTTTACTGTAAGGATGGCCAAGTGCTGTCACAAGTTGCCCAGAGAGGCTATGGAATCTCCAGCCTTGGAGATACGCAAAAGCCACAGTCCAGGGCTGTAGGTAACCTGCTTAAGGAGGGAGGCTGGACCGAATGACCTCCAGGGGTGGGGAAATGAAGATGCCCGATGGCAGAAGTTTTTCCAGGTTATGAAGCGAGGCAGGTAGCTGAAGGGTAAGGGAGACCCAGTGGCCCTGTGTGCCACAGCTAACTGAGGAAAGGTCAGAGGACGGATGCTAAGGGTCTTTGGGTTGGGGACCATTTTTTGTCAAGGCCCCGACGTTTTGGTTTTTGGGGAGCTGTCATCCCGCCGGGGCTTTTCTCCTTCGCCTCACCCGGCGGAGGGGGGGCGTCGCCAGTGGGGTTCGGCGTCCGCCTTCCCGCCGCGGGACTAATCACCCACCGCCGCGCATGCAGCCGCGCCGCCGGCACTCATTGTGGGCGCCTGGGGCCCGCGGCGTGCGGGACCCCAGCAGCCGAGAGCTGCCGGGCCAAGCAGTNTGGGGGGGGGGGGGGGGGGGGGGGGGGGGACGACGGCAGCTCCGCGGACAGTAATTAGGTGCAAATCACCGCCTGCGCCCCGCCTCTGCCTCGGCCGNTGCACCGGGCCCCGGCGTTGCCGCCTCTGCTGCTGCTTCTAGTGGCCGGTGAGTGAAAGCTGTTGGGGGGGAGGGTCGCCGCCAGCCCTTATTTGGGGCGGGTAGGCCGCCGGGACCCCCCGCGGCGGGACTGGGAAGCGGGTGGGTGGTCGGTCCATTGGCCGGACATCGGAGCACACCGAGCACTGGCACCACCGACGGGGGCGGGTCTGCTCCCCGCCTAGCCCCGGGGAACTGCAGTCCTCGATGGGACCTGTGCAGGAGGCAGGTCCCCATCCGCTCCCCTTTTTCAAGCACTGCTGTCGCCCGTGTACCGATACCCGTGTCTGTTCCGCGTTTTCCGCTGCGGAGCGCTCCCTGTGTACCGGGCACTGCCCCCTACTCGGGCATTAGAGCCCTGTGGAGCTGATGGTCGCTGCCCTGGGACCCCCGGAGAGTGACAGAGGACTGGGTGCACGTGGCTTACATCCCCCGGGAACCGGGCTTGCTCGGGGGTCTCCCGCTCGGGAGTGGGGTACACAGCGCTGGTCCCTGAGGGGACCCCGCTCGCCGTGGCACCGGCAGCGCTGGTGGTGCGGGAGAGGATGGAGAGGGTGTGCAGCCCGCCCCGACGCCTCGGCGGGGCTGCCCCAAAACCGCCTCCTCTTGTATGATGGCTTCGGCTGGCGTCGTAGTAATTTTGCTAACTACCGCGAAACTGGCACAAAGGAAGGGGGAACCGCAAATTGCTCCTCGTTTCCCCGAGAGCCTCCTCTTGAAATTGGGAGGAGAGGTAGAGTGCCAGAGAAAGGCAATTAAATGCAAGAATAATTATACTCGGAATAGTTACGAAGGCTGTGTTTCTATTTTTAAATAGTCTGGGGAAATTTCCCAACAAAGGGTTGCCCCCAAAGACTGTGAGGCTGAGATTGTTCTCTCCCTCCCTACCCCCATCCCTTTGTACAGAAATCTGGTTAGTGTGGAACAGGAGTTTTGAACGGGGACGTTTAAAGAGTGGGAGAGTCTTTGTCTTGAGTCGTTCTGGCAGGGAGGGAAGGGCTGATCTCCCAACCAGTCGCCGTCTTCCAGCACGACCAAGCTGTGATACAGTGACATCCAGCTCATTGGCACATCTCTCTTATTACCCCAGTCTCCTGAAAATGGTCATGGGGGAATGTGTCATCTGTGGAGCCACTCTCTGCATGGGCTGTATGTACAGTGCCTCGCCCCTCTCATTTGGGGCTCCCTAAAGAGAAGACATAAAGTCTTTTAGGTTTGCAGATAATAACCAGTTTAAAGAACAAAATGGGTAAGAAAACCTGTTGGAGTTTTGTGCCAATACTCTGGCACAGAAGCAATAAGCCTTTCTGGACCTGAGGAGGGAGCCAGTTTTGTGGGTTCCTGGAGACACAACTGGCAAAGGTCCTTTAGCTGCATCTCGGGAGGAGACCCGTGTATCCAAATTCAGCCAGACCTCTACTGCATTCACAGAGGAGGGCAAGGTGCATGGAAGGGAACTGTCATATTCCCACCCCACTGAGCTGGTGGTGAGAGTTGGCCCCATCCCCATAGCTTGAAAGCAACATTTACCTTGCAGAGGAAGGAGACGGACCTCGTGGTGGGTTTAAAATCTGGTGGCTGAAGAGACCACAGCTGATACTGCCGGGCTGAGGCTACTGAGGCTGTTGGAAGCTTTCTAACATTGCTCTCCAGCTGTTGATGGTCTGGAGAGTTTGGGTCCTTGGCTTTCCCTGTGATCTTCTCTGCTGTCCCAGCAGGGAGAGTTAGGGGTGGGAGATGAGCAGCAGTTCTGAGGGACAGCTCAGTTCCTAATTTAGTGAAACTGGTAATTCTGGTAGGTTGTGGAAGCTCTGGGAGGCTGGACTCAGTTGCCTCGGTGTCTCGGGATACCTGGACTCCTACCTAGATAGGAGGTTGGAAGTGGAGATGCAGACTGCTGGGAATTTATAAATCAAGCCCTCTTTTGTTAGTAGCTTTGCTAAGCAGTTTAGGATCAGTTCCACACTGGAATAATTCAGTGCATTCTGGCTTTGCTCCTCTAGTACCGCAGGACAGGAATAGTTAAAACCTGAGAGTGAGCTGGAGGGACTGAGTGCTTCCCAGAATCAGGAGCCTCCACAGACCTGTGGGGTGGGCTGTAAGGGGACTGCTGGGCAGGACAGATCTGCTGACGGAGTGTGGAAAAATCTCTCCAGGCTCTAGGGTATCTGAGCCCCTTTGCTTTTGCAAGTAGGAAAATGATGTGGTTGAAAACAGGGGGAGAAAATAGGGAATTGGTTTCTTCCCTTGTTTTATCTGCAGGTGCTTGTCTGTATGTGGGCTGTTTAAGGTTTTGGGTTCCTTCTTTTTGTTTTGTCTGTTCTGTCTGCTTAAAAGATTCCTTGTTAGCATGGTGTGAATGAGCCTGAGATGAGGGAGTATAAATCAGGATGGATGAAAATTCCCTCTAGCCAGTTTTTCCTTGGCCTCTTCAGTGCCATAAGGAAATGTTCATTTAATTATAGGCATCAGGGGTAGAAATAACTACATTAAGTCCTCAAGGGGAAGCTGCCAGTGTTGAGCTGCAGATCAGAGCATGCAAAAGTTTTTCCACTTGTTTGGCGTGGGAAGAAGCTCCGGCATTTTGTGGGTACCTGAGTGAGCAGCTGCAGCAACAGCAGCAGTGCTGTGGGACTGGGGGGAGAGGAACTGCAGGGAAGGTGCATCGTGGCCTGCAGCTGGCGGTTGGGTGAACTTGCTTCCTGTGCTCACTGGCTGTTGAAACACATAATCCCAAAAGAATGGAGAAGAGGCTATTTGTCAGCCGCACGAGCACAGCCTGCACAGGGGCAAAGCAAATGCGTGCGTTGGTTTGTTCAGAGGGCCAGGGATGCTGGCAAGGAAGATACGTCCTACTGGGGCTCAGATCAGTCCCCTGCTGTCCCTGTGCCAGGTTAAGCCCCATTGTGGTTACCAGGGTTTGGATGTACATCCTTGTTTAGGAGATAATTTTTTACTCTTGGGGAAACTACCTTTGCAGCCCTCCCTCTATATGATGACTGCAGCAGCTCTCAGCTCTTCCTATCCTGCCTGATATGTTGTGAAAGTAGTCAGGACCCGTACGTGTGCTCCAGGACTATTTGGAGTGGAGCCTCTTTGGGCGACTGCTGTGCAGCATGCCAGCATGTGGCCAGGTGGTCATTGCTGCTCTGCTGCAGGGGCCAGAGCAGAGCGTAACCATTTTGTGCTCAGCGTTATACCCAGTGAGTTTTAAAAAACTTGTTGGGGTTTAAAAGGTTTCCATTATATTTTGATGGGCAGCTATCTTGAGGGAAGTCTATCCTGCATGTGTGGAAGTGCTTGCTCTGCTTAGGTAGGGAGGCTTTGAAGATGAAGCAGCCATAAGCCTTTATTTGGTGGGCTGGAAATCGGACGAAGCACTGTGGGATACATGGTCTGGGTTGAGATGGAGCAGGAAGAGGAAGCTCAGACCTGGTGAGGTGATTTTTAGCAGACAGATGAAATGCTTTGAGCCTGTGAGAGGGCAAAGGAATCTGTGGGCTGTGGTTTTTGTCTTAGATCAGTGGCTTTCATCCGGTGGTCAGTTAACCCCTGGAGGCCTGTGGGCTGCTTTGAGGAGGCATGCACAAGGTAATGAAAATTCACTTCTGCTGTACCTAACTGTCTACCCGATGGTGTTTGCTGAGGGGCTGCATCTCCACCCTATCCCCTCTGAGCTGGGAACTGCCACTGTCGTTGGAGGAGAGCAGACAGTGCAGGAGGAGAGGAGGGAGGTGTGAAGGCTACGAGACGAGCTGGGGAGGGGGTGAAGGCAAACAGTCTGGGAGACTGAAACCGAGCAAGATTGTGACTCCTGGCATGAATGGTTGAGTGAAGGAGGAAAGACAAACAGGCTTGCCTGAGTTTCCGTGATTTGCTTGCATGGAGTCTCTTCTGTGGAGATGGTTGGTGGTGCTTAAAGCACTCTTGGTGTTACTAACTGTGAGGACAGGAGACCTGACCCTTCCCAGTGCTGGGCTGAGGATGCCTGGCAGCCCTGGAGGTCAGGCCTCTGGTGCACGTGTGCTGACAAAGGGCACATCTGCAGTTATGTGCAAAAGCAGGTGCATCTTCTGGCAGTGCCTTGCCATTTCCCATGGATATACCTGGATCTGCATGCTGTAGATGTTCTCTGCTGAAATGTCAAGGGAGCGAATGTTGGCAGTCCTTTGCAAGGCAGTGCCCACTCAGTACGTGCAGACATGCACACCCTGTAGCCTAGTATTTGAGCTCTCTGGTTCTGCTAGCTGTAAAGATCTATAAAAGCTTAAAGGTGCTGGCACAGCTACTGTGTGCTGTAGGATCTCCTACTAAAGGGCTTCTTCAGTTGTGCCTTGTGCCTCTTGTTGGTGCAGGTTGGTAAGTGTATGTGCTTGCCATAGATGTGAGTGCTTTTCCCATTGCCTTGTAAAATGTACTGGGGACATGGGAAGGCGTTTTGGAAGGGTGCTTGGTGAGGGACCTGGTTGCTTACAGTCTAATCGTGTTTTCTGAATCCCTAAATGGAAATGATCTCAGAGATTAGGGACCTGGCTGGCCGGGGCTTTTCTCCTTCGCCGTGTGGGAGCGCAGTAATAAGGCTGTGTGGGAGCTGGACTGGGAGAAGTCTCTTGGGTGGAGTGTACCAGCACTGTAACTCTGAATTAGCACCACAAAGACTTGGTCTAATACGTAGTCATCCTGTATGCTTCCCTGTGCAAGCTATTGAGGGTCTGGGGTGCAGAGGCTTCAGGTGAGTGTGGGAGAAACAGCTTGGACATCCCTCAGCTGAGCATTTTCTTCTCTTGCTCCGGTACCTGTGGTTGGGATCCTTTTTTGTTATTTAAATTACTGGTGTGTTTTGTTATGTTCTGGAAGTGGTTTGTGCCGTTGGCTGTTCTGCCCTGGGGCCTCTCTCCTCTCTGCCCTCGGGCCTTGCTCCCTGGCTTTTCCAGGCGGTGGTCTGGGGGAGGGAATATCCCTGGCAGATGCTTCCCTCATCTGGGCATTGTGTTTCTGTCCTAACCGATTATCAGTAAATGACCCATTCCTGACCCAGCTCTCCTAGGAAATAACATCGTTGAGTAACTCCTGGGTTTGGGGTGAGCTTGAAAGGAAGGTCAACGGTAGCAGGGCCAGATGGACATTGTTGTGGCTGCTGCGTTGGCAATACTGAGATGCTCTGACTCCCTTCCCTGGTACCCATTGTGTAACTGTGCTTGGGTGGTGTTGTACAGGCTCTGCTAGTTGATGGTGGGAGACAGATAAGCAAGAATGTGCACTCCAGGCTGCTGCTCTTCCCCTCAGCAGGCAGATACTGCCTCTGTGGCACTGTGGAGTAGCTGCAGCAACCAGAAAGGAGAGGTAAAGCCAACCTTGAGTCGGGTAGACTGAAGAGCATACCAGCCCCTCTGTAAGTCAAGCTGATGTGATGACATCTAAAGGGATGTTTGTGTTTCCTTGGAGAGAAAATTGAGGTTTACTTGTTGTTAATTAAAAAGCAAGAAAATGTTAAAGGTTGTTTGACAGTCACAGCCAGATTTCATTTCGTGTCCCCAAATCCCTCCTCTCATTGCACCTGGATGCAGAAATTACTTATTTCCTCTTTCACTTCTAGTACTATTCAGTAAGCCAGTTGGGAGCTTTTAAACAGCTGCCCTGTCCCATGGTGAGGTGGCTTGCCTTATGGCAAAGGGATGAAATTGTTCTTGGTGGACTAATGTAGAAAATAATTTGGGGTTCTTTTAGAATTGTTTAGAAATGTGAAACTGCTTATTCACAGCAGTTTGGGAGAGAGATGGCAGATGTTCTTTCCTCAGACTTTTTTTGTTTGTTTGTGCTATTGAGCAAAACTCCCCATCTGCCTTCCTGGGGCAGTTGCATCGAATCCTCTGCTGAGCTGTATAGAGGAAGCTTCGCCGCTTTGACTTGGAACCATTTTCTGAGAGGCCAGTAAGGTCAGCAACTAGCAAATTGATTTCATTTTTGTATCCTCCTGTCTTGCTCTCTTCCAGTGGCCTTGGAAAGGTAACAGTGCAGTATTATTCCCTGTTGTTGAGACTGCCCCATTATGCACCTTTCAGAGGTGAAGCAACTTTTGCAAGGTCAGCGTTGCCTCCACGTATCACCTTTGTGGGGCTAGTGGCTGGAGAGCTTGAAGCCAGTGTGGGAGCTGCCATGCTGGTTTTGGTGCTCTCTCTTTGTTACCTCTCTCCCTACTACCTACCTCTCCCACTTTCTTTCCTTTCTCACCCCTCCTCTGTCTGACCTGGAGAGGGTTTCTCCTCCCGTGCTGACAGCCCTGCTGTTTTCCCTGAAGGCTGGCAGCCCTCTTTAGCATGCAGAGCCTCATCTCCTCCAGGTTACGCAGAGGTGCCGCAAAAATAGAAATGAGAGACAAACACCCCATTGAAGCAGCTGGCAAGCCCTGGCTCAGTTCCCTACTCCCTCCCATCTACAGTCACAGAGCTTTATTCGTTTGTGTTTCTTTATTCCCATCACTTCATCTGCCTTTTAGAATACAAAATTGGGAGACTGATGGTTGATAGAAGTCATCTAATCCCTGTTGCCCATCCTAGGAGGGAAGTGGGTAGGCACGGATATCTTGGGTGTTAGATTTCCTCTCTCAGCTGCTCCCCTGCCTCCCAGCTCAGCTTGTGCTTTGGTTCTTTCTTTTCCTTGGAGTTAATAGCTGCGTTGAGCTCCTTTGTGAGATGTTTGGAAGAAAGGGGGAAGGTGGCAAATCTTAGCTCTGCTGTTTGGCTCCCCATGCGTTTGAGTTCTTGCTGGTGGTATAAAAGGTATGGAGTGGTGTCAGGATGCTGTCTGGAGAGGACTGATTTGTACACTGGTGAAATAGTGCTGTTAGTCCTGTGGCATTCAGGCTGGTGCTGGCATGGAGGATTCCCTCAGGCTAGTCTCTGCATACTGTGCCTGTGGATCAGACCCCAAGGCGTTGTCTTATTCCAGATCCACTCCAGGAGAAACCCGGCTTGCTCAGGCTGTGTCTATTAATGACTCATTCTTAGGGATGAGGTGGTGTAGTTTTATCTTGGACTGAGGAGAGCAGAGCATCCCAGTAAACCAGATAATGCAGCTTAGGAGGTTTTAACTGGGTAAACACTTCAGAGTTAAATGAGGGTAAACAAACTCCTAGGATCTGAGCTTCCTGCATGGATGGGATTAGCTCTCTGGGTGCCCAGGTTCACCTGTCATGAGATGTCTGTTGCAGAAGTGGTGGGATGGGCTGTGGCTGGGCTCTGGAGGCAGCCCAGAGTGTACCTAGTGGAAACAGAGAGGCTTTAGCCAGGCTTTGGAGCTGGCACAGAGTTAGATGTTAAGGCTTTGCCTGGCTGGCTGGGAAACCTAGGATGTGTATTGTATTGTAGTGTGGCTGGAAAACCAAGGGGCAACATCAGCCATGTCTCTGCTAATGGGAATCAGGGGAAACTGAGGAAGTGTAGTGGATAGAAATCTGATGCACGATCCAGGCAGTCAGTTGCAGTGCCAGCTACACCAGATTTTCAATGTGGCCTTGGTTTTGCCATGGTCTCTCTTCATCCTTTTGTTCCCCTTTTCTGGAAAACATTGAGAATAGTGTTCCTGTTCTTTGCCTTATTGCTCTCTGTCATGTTTACTTAAGGTGTAAGCTCCTCAAGACAAATGCTCTCCCCTCTGGGCTGCACAGTGCTCGGTGGTGCTCTCTGTTAGTGATGCCAGGCCCCTTGTGTCAGCCTGGGGAAGCCCAGTTTAGGCACCATTGTCCTGGAGCCTGGTGAGCAACACTGAATTGTCATGGGGGCTAGCCTGGCAAGGTCTGTCTGGATTTGTGCTTGCACACAAGAGACTGCAAACTCATTTATAGCCATGGACTTCACTGTGTCTGCACAGCTCATAGGGAGCTGGCCCATCCCCAGGGATGCCCAAGGCCCTTGGGTTGGCTCTGTGATACTGCAGTAGCTTCCTTCTCCTTTAATACTTGGTCTCTGTTGCCATTACCTTTTTGTTGCTGTGCTGGCCTCAGCCAATCTTGTTGTGGATCAATAGAACAAAATAAACAAGACTGAGAAGTTCCGAAGCTTGGCCCAAGAGTATATGGGGGAAAAAAATAACCAGTACTGGATTTTGCTCTGTTCAGAGAATAATGGAGGAAGGTAGAGGGGATTAGAGTAGGTAAAAGGCTTGAGCAATGCATTTCTGGCTTCCAGTGTTCCCAAGACAGTTTTGGTAATCAGCCTGGCAGGTGAGTAGCAGCTCCCAAACTTTTTGTGCTAACAAGCTCATGTTTTTAGTGAAAGTACCAGGGCCAATTCATCTGCCATTGCGCTGTAGCTCATCTTGGATCTTGCTCTGATTTGAATTTGTCCTTCTGGGATGTGGAGTCATAGAACATAATGATGGGAAGGAACCTTGTGAGTTTGCCTAGTCTGTGCCCTTGCCTGAAGGCAGTTCAGCTCAGGCCATGTGTATCCAGATCTGCATGCAACATCCAGGTGATGTCTCAGTACTGCTTTGTGAAATTTCTCTAATTTCTAATGCTTCAAGACTCTGGAAGCATTTTCACATTTGCACTCCAGTGATATCTCGGAGCTGTTTCTAATATGGGAATTTCTCCTCTTAAACTATCTGTTGGAGATGTCTTTCTATCTTGTATCAGAAATGTTTGGTAGTAGTTTTCAAAGTCACAACTTAGACTTTGTACTACTTATTTTTGTAATATTTTTTGTTATTTCCATTCTCAATATCACCTAGCTGTACCTACAGTCTTTTTGTGCAGTGGGGATGTCTCCTCGCTTTGTGTCCTTGGCTAATTTTATTGTCATGTTCCTAATTTTCGTTCCAAGGTCATGTAGGAAGATGGTAAAAGAAGAGCAGATGCAAGGACAGACCTTGAGGAATTCCACTAATAGCCTTCCTCTAGCACAAGCCTCTGTCGTTTTTTGTATAGCCAATGCCTTACAGTTGCCTTACGGTTTTCCTGCTAATCAGTGTCTTTTCCTGCCTTTCTTGTAATTCTGCATGCAGCACTGTATCATATATTTCACTGAAGTCCAGATGGATTAGATCTGCTGCATTTCTCTTGTCTAGAAAATCAGTTATCAAAGGAAAAATACCAAATTAGTCTTCATTTCAGCTTATTCAATTAGTTCGGTTCAGTGACTAGTTCATTAAGAATTGAGAAACTGAGTATGAGCTGAGAAAGCTGGAAAACTTGTCCTTTTTTCCTCTAATCTGAATAAAAATCATCTGTGAGAGGATGAGATCTTCTAGCTTTAATGTGCTGAAGAATAGCAGGCTGGGAAGCAGTTGGTTCAGTTCACTCAAATTAACTACTTTGCTTGCTTAACAAAACTGTTTTAAATGTAAAACATGTTTTGGTAATCTCATTTTTGCCTTATGTCTCCATATTTATCATGGCATTTATTGGTTGAATAAAGCCAAGTTCCAGGTGCTGTTTTCTTGCATTTTGATTGAGGTTCAATATGCATGTGAATGTACCTTGACACAAATCACAATTAAAGTGTCATCTAGGAATTGAGAAATGTCAATCAAACCTTTTAATAGATAAAATGGAAATTACAAGGATATAATTGTTGAAAAAGTGTAAAATGCAACCTGCCTCCCTGCTTAGCATTAAGTAGATGTTTGCTATTGGTACATTTTAATTCTTACCTGTGACAGTCAGTCCTTCCTTTTGAAAACAAAAAATGTGAATGCAAAAAGTTCAAATTAATGACTTAAAAATGGATTTCCAGTCTGCTGATTTAAACCATGATTAATATTGGTGGTGTAAATAATTTTGGTTTAAATCAGTCCCCCTGCATATAATATAGCTGCAGATCAGGGGCACTAGGGTGAAATCTTGCCTGGGTGACAGTTGGGTAGGAAACTGTTATTGACTTCACAGGGCCAGAATTACATGGCTTAAGTATAAGACATTCTCCCCAGGATGGGTGATTAACAAGGCACCTTTTAAAGAGGTAAAATCGACAGAGAGGGTGAATGCCCATTGAAGAGAGGTTCCCCAGGCTGGATGGCTGCTTGGCATAGACTCCTGGATGTGAGTGCTTCTTTGCATGGTTGGGAATGTTTCCCCAAACACACTGAATCTCTGAGTCACCCTGATCAGCTGAGAGTACAGCCCATCTGAGGAGCAGGTTACCTGGAATACAGGTGTGCACAGCAGGTTGGTTTGGCAGGAGCAGGCTGTAAGGAGAAGACAAGCCCAGTGCATGTCAGTCCTATCTCTGATACAGGTTTACTGTCATTATACAGGGACCTTGTGCGTCTGCCTTGCCTCCTCAGAGGAGCCAACTGCTGATGGCCTCACATCAACTTCCCTTCTGGAGTTTGCCGTGATGTCTCACCTGGAGGCTGTGAATTCCCATGAGCAAACTAGTCCAGAGGCTGTGGAACCCGATCTTTCCCCTGGCTCTCTGCATGCTGCCCCGGGATCAGGCTTTGCCAGTGAGGAGAATGAGGAGTCCAAGATCTTACAGCCCCCACAATACTTCTGGGAAGATGGAGGAGAGCTCAACGACTCCAGCTTGGACTTGGGACCGGCAACAGGTAGGTTATTTTTACCCCATTCCTCTTCCCTGTTCTGCAGGGGCTCTGGAGAGGTGGAAGGATGCAGGCATCTGTCTTCCTGCTTTGACACAACTCTCGCTAAGAGGGCCTGAGATTAAACGTCAACTCTATTTTCTCACCTCAGTGCCTGATGTGTCCCTAGTGAACCCTGAGGAAGCACAGGCTTTAGAAACCAAACTACAGCCGAGTCCTTATTTCTGAGCTGCTATGAGCTGGGAATAGTATTGCCTCCACATAGTTTCCCGTTGCCTCATGCCCTTCTCTCTCTCTCCTTCCCCCGTTTGTGCTCCCTTCTCTCTTTTTCTGTTGCTGTTAATTAAGCACAACCTAAAGAGCTCGAGATGCTGACTTGGAGATCAAGGCCATCTTGGGATTTGAGTCAAAACTGGGTTCCCTGGGCCAATTTCTGTATTCCTTGCTTTGTGATGTTAGTGGGGATTTGGCCCAAAGAGAAGACAGCAGGTTTTCTCCCTTGGGCAGCTGTCCTGTTGCCTACCGTGTCCTGGCAGCTTCCTGGGGAATCACAGCCAGAATGAGTTTTGTTAGCATTTGAGCTTGCTTTCCTCAGTGGTGTGCTTTTTGAGACCTCTGAGAGGTCTCCCTGAGTCCCTCATTGGCTTTGAAATGCTTTCAGGGAGAGAGATAGGAGGAAGGAGGAGTAGTGTTGCAGGGTTTCCAGTAGCTTAGGAGATTTCACATGCTCCTGCTCTGAAGTGTTATGTGGGGCATGTATTAAGTGTTACCCAGGGGCCAGGCTTCAGCCTTATCTCTCCACCCTTATCTGGTATTGCTGCCTCCCTCTCAGCAGGTCTGACTGAGGTCTGCAATTAGAAAACACAAGTCATGTTTTATCTTCACTCCTATTTCTGTGACCTTAAAAAAGACCTATACTCACAGAGGGCTGAGGGCTGCTGCAGTGCTATAGCTCAGGCTACCCACTGGGGCACAATGCATGCTCTGCAGGGCAAGGGCCATCCCAGCTTAGGTCTCAGAAGTGCTTTGCTCACTGACATTGCTGCTAAACTCTTCTGGCCATGCTCTTGTTGCCCTGCAGCTTGAGTGAGCCCCAGGGCACCTGCAGGCTTGGCCACAGGGAAGCTGTGCAGATGCTGCCTCTGCAGCCATGCTGGGGCGGATGGTGTGTGAGCCTGCCAGTGCATCCTTGGGACATGCTCTGGCTTAACTGCTCTCACGCACTGGCAGCACACTCAGCAGCACTTTTATTTGTGTGCCAGGAGGCACCTGCATGTACTCACAGCTCTGGACGTGACTTGGAGAACAGCATGTGCTTGTGCATTGAGAGATGTGCTGGGTACCGAACCCAGCCTCGCCTCTTCGTGTGCCTTGGCCCATTTGTATGCAGAACACACTCCTCTCTCCTTCCGTTCTTGCCTGCAGTGCTTTCCTCTATGAGCAGATGTGCTCTTTCAGCTGTCCTTTACACATTCCCTGCCCTATCCACTGCCCAGCTAACCACCTCTGTGCTTCCAAGCACTATTTTTTCTCCCGGCCATTGCTGTGTCCAGGGCTTGTGTCTCAGTGGCATTTCAAAACCTTGGTTAATAGAACAGTTTGAATTATTCAAGAGCAGGGAGCACGTTTCTACTTAAAATTTAATTAGAAACCTGCTGTGTGTCATTTTACAATAAAGGATATTGTAATAGCATCCCTAAACTGGGCAGCCTTCTCCTGTCATGTAAAGCCTGTGCATGAAAGATACACACAACCAATGGATCTTACGTGCTGCATGTGTGATGGATGCCATGTGATACCTTGTGTGTGTGATGACATCTGTTAGGTTATTTTCAACACATAAATCCATTAAACAGTTTTAAACAGCTACTGTTTAAGGAAGAAAAAAATAAGGGTTTATGATGTAAGGTCTCCTTACATGGTATTTCTCTGAACAGCAGTGAAGTGTGGCCTGGCATAGTTGGTAGCTCTGTCCCAGGCACGGATTTGAGACCCCATATCAATCAAGGCACAAAACAGGATTGTTATAGTACTGGAGAGAGAAAATTCCCTGCTGTGAAAGGAGAAGACCTGTGCTGTCGCATTTACATGTTTGGTGTAAAGATATTGGGCCTGGAACTGGTGGTCTTCTTGCAGAAAGGCCAGATCTCCTGAGATTTCAGAGGTGTATTAGTCATTTCTCCTTTTATCTTGGAATTTTTGTCCTTCTGAAGTCTATGTGGGGAGACTCCTCTGCCTTTGTGTGACTTTGAGGCTGCAAGAGATAAAAAGTAATAACAATCTGCAGCTGCTGCTCTTTTTTTAAGTGCACTTGAACATCCTTTGAAAATATTTCTGGAAAACATGTGGCATCTAGGGCCACCTGTTAGTCCATTAGAAAGTGAGAACAAACTCCCACTGGCAGAGCATAGCTCACCCTGGGGCTCTGATTCTCCTGAATAATGTGCTTTTGCTGATCTATGCTACAGAGCAGTAAATCTATATTGACATCAATGAGTGTCAGCCTATGGAAGGACTCTGAGATTTGTCTCATTCTGTCTGTGTGCATAAAAGGGCATGCTTGCATTTGTGCTAACCCTTGCACAGCTGCTACCCAGGAGAGCTGCATCTGGAAGAGATGGATTAGGTCTGGTGGGAGTGTGGAGGCCATATCTTTATGGAAAGAAGCAACGTGTGACTTCTTCAGCCAGCTGGCAAGTCAGTGGAGCTGTGAACCTGTTACTTCTGCATTCCACTGCCTTCAGGCTTCCATGGAACCCAGAAGCTTCTCAGTTTGGGTTTGTCTGCTTTGTTTCGCCTTTGGTATCAAATTGGCCTGAGCCACAGATCAATCCTGAAGATTGGTTGAACCTGCAGGGACTCTCAGGTGGACCTTCTTGTCCTCATTTCCCTTCTTCATGCCTTTCCCATCTTGTTTTATCTGGAAGCTTCCAATTACTCATGTTTCCTACTGTCATGCTGGATTTCCTGGGCAATGGGTGCAACATCTCTTCTAGCTTTAGAGCTAAAAGTTGGGAATCAGCAGGGCTGCGGATCCCTTTGAGTCCCTGATTTTCAGTAAAAGAGTTATTTGGTGGTATATTCGTCCAGGAGCGTACCATGGTTTTCACCTCTCAATGTTCTCCTTTGGCTCAGTCAGAACACATTGCCCCACACATTCTTTGTCCAGTGAAAGCTCTTTGTTGAGGCAGCCTAATAATTAATTGCTGTGAAGAGTGGGCTCCTAAAAACTGATGCAAGACTTGTGAATGTCTGGTGAATGAAGGCACTTAGTCCCTCTCCTGTCTTGCCCAACAGCTGAGCCTCCAAGGGTTGGAGTGCATCATCACTTCTTCCAGTGTGATAGTGGGCTGGCATGAAGCTTGCTTCGTTAGAGCCAGGATCTGCTCTTTTAACTCTTAAGGGGTTCTGCCTTTGAAAACCAAGGCATGGCTGTGCTGAGAGCTATCAAACCTAGTCTTACAGGTTGGTGATTCACTAGAATGGCATGTGGCACTTGGAGGGGGGTGGAAATTGTAATCTTTTAATTATTTATAGTAATTAGTAGAAGGGATTCCCAGGAGAGCCAGAATGAAGGATAACAGGACAGATAAGTTAGGAGGACCATATTCAAAGAAAAATAAGTTTTCTAACCAACTAGTGGGATAAAACATCTTGCCTCCCTAACTCTTCTCTGATAGTGAGCTTCACTTCCTTCCCTGATGAATTACTTGCCTCTGGCCAGAGAGATCCCAGTCTCTCTCAGCCTTGCTAGAATCTGCTGCCTCTTCATCCAGACTGACAGCAAATCTGCAGTTCTTAATACCATCTTCAACCCAAGCATTAATGAAATGAAGCACCTGGTAAAGACTGTCTGCATAAGAAGCTTAGTGCTGAGCAGCCCCCTGCCTGCGCCCAGTAACTGGGATGCCTCTTGTTTATGCCCTGGTTTAGTGTATACTGACATGTTAGGTGATTTATCTCAGGACCAGCCATCTTGACCAAGATGTTGCTGGCAAAGGCTGACCTGTGACAAAGAGGATTTCTCTGTGCATAGTGTTATTCTGGTGCAGCTATCCCTGACCAACAGAGTGGCTTATTCTAGAATTATTGCAGTTTGTACACTGAGCAGAAAAAAGGCATGGAGCTGTTTGGGAACAGCTGTAGCACTTGGTGCCCAGTCTCTACCTGAAGCAAATTCCATGCATGGTAAGACCAAACTACTTTGCTACCCTGGATCTCCGTTTTAACTGTGATCTTTTTGGATGTGTGGAGCTGTTTTGGAGTCCCAGATAGTAACTTCTCCTAGCTCTTCTGGAAGATTAGGATATTAGCCCCAGCTGGCTCAATTCCAGCACCAGTAATTGCATTTTGCCTCTGAAATCCCCCTGCAGTTTCAATCAGATGGAGTATGCCTTTTTGCAGTAAGCCTCACTGCTCTATACTTCAAAACAGTGAGCAGATACCACTTCAGGCCTGGATGCATTTTAAGCAGTAAGTAGAGTGGACCTTGTGCTTCCCAAAGTTGGCAGGTGCTTTAGTATGAGTAGTGCTATCAGGCTGTGTTGTTATGGTAGGAGCCTGATCTTGTCTTTATTACAGTGCCTTCTAGTTATCAGTAATTTAATCACTAGTTAACATGATCTTCCAATTTAATCCAATAAAGACCTTATGGTCAGGTTATGTGTACTAAAAACAATGAGGGTCACCCTTTTTCTGAGCTGTCACTATTGCTTTAAACAGCTAATAGGGCAAATACAGGGCAGGGAACCTTACAGGGCAGTAACCAGCTCTTCTGAGTGAAGGAGAAGCAGAAATGTAATGAATTAAATGTTTGGCTGTGGAATAGTGCATTGGCTTAGTGCCAGGTCTTGGCCCATACAGTGTCAGGGAAGTTTCAGTATTGATTTCAGAGGAAACAGGGCATCATCTAAATGGTGACTCTTGCAGAGGTTTGGAGCTCATGTTCACCTCTCCCAGGGCAAATCATCTCCCTAGGTGAAGGAAATGAATTTCTGTGATCCAGACCTGGGTCTGCTGGGAAATGCAAAGGGCAGGACTTGTGACTGGCAGGAGGGCTGTGCAACGTGGTTTCTTTAGAAAATAGTGTCTGAGGGTCTTTGCAAGAGAGCTTGGAAGGAAAAAAGCTGTTGGCAGGAAGAAGGGAGGAAGATGAGGACAGCTGGATGCTGCAGAGTGAATAATACTGCTACTGATGGAAAGCATTAAGGGGAACAGCTAAGGACGTGGTGGCGAAGAGGTGAGTCGAAGGTGTGGAATTTCATATTGGTGAACCAGCCTCCCAAGAGGATGATGTGTCTGAGACACTCTGGCAAAGTACGTGACGTGGAGCTGTGTCTGTCTGCTACTCTCAGCTGGTCCATCCCCCTAGACTGTTTGGCCAGAGATGCTGAGATAGTTTTGTGGCTTCAGTGGGCAGTTCTCCCACTCTGTGATCAGGCTGACTCCACAGTGTCTTGGCTGCTCTTGCTTGTGGCTGGAAGAAGTATCTGGTACATGGTACCTCTATGTGTGGCTGTAAGTTCCTCTTGTATCACCTGTTGCTGATCTTAATGGAAGATTTACAGAGTAAGCCCTGGTACGGAAGGAGCTGATGGCATGTGCAGTTACTACCTCCTCTCTTCTCAAGCACCCTTCTCCTTTGCAGTGCTCTGCTTCCTTGCTGAAATTAGATGAACTTATAAACAAGCCCGATGAATCTGGCATTGCAGCCACCTCCATAATACCCATCTCCTTTAACAGAACACTCTGCCCTGCTTCTGTTGCAGGAGCACAGGTCACCTGTCTGGCCTCTGTTCCATGGTTGCTGTTTCTCTCCACAAAATCTGGTGGGGATGGGAGTGAATAGCACTGGCATAGGTGTGGAGGAAGGTCTGTGGGTGTGCTTCCATGTGCTCAGGGCATGGGGGAGAGTGTGATGAAGGTAGAAGATTGCTAGGTGGGCCAGTGGGTTGTAGGGTCTAGAAGACCACTTGCTGAAGGGGAACTGACAGCTGAATATTGGAAGGAACAACTGAAAATGGGAGATGCCTTTTGTGTTTTCTTAGGGACTGGAGGAAAGGAGAATCTAGGCAAATGCTGAGAAGACTCTTTGAATGGGCAAGATCTTAGTTCTGCATTGCACAGATGAGAGACAGAAACCAGCTTGTCTGGAAGGATCCTTGGAAAGATGCTAGGACCAACTTGGTGGCTGGGATCATACCAAGGAGATGGACAGAATGAAAAAAATCCTTCAAATCATAGAAGAGGAATATAAACTAAAAGAAAATAGGAATGCCGTAAAGAGACCTGATCTTGAGAAGTGGACAGACACCCTTGGTAGTGAGACAGTGGGAGGTGATTCCAGACAGGAACTAAGTGTCTAGCTGGAAAGTCTGTAAGGAGGGATTGACTTACCATCCCTGAACCTGGAAATGACTGAACCCCTTTGGGAACTGGGATGTATAGATAGCTCCTTGTTTTAAGGAGCACAAACCAGCACAACTCCGACCAAAATGCCTTGAGTTTCACTGTTCTCAGTGTGAATCTGAGTAACAGCCCTTGCAACATTTGAGGGGAGTTGAGGTTATAATCGTAGGGGCTCTTGTGAACCAGATGGGAGAAAGAAGCTCCCAGCTTAGCATGCAGGATATTGGAGAGACTGGTGGCAAGAAGGAATGTTAACTCATTAACCTTGTTGATTTCTTGGCCCAGAGAAGCAACTTGGGTTTCACTCTCTGGCTGCCTTCTAAGACAGAAGCCTGCTGGGAGAGAGTGGGATGGGTTCTCCCTGAGCTTCCATTGCTTGGGAGAGATGCCAGAGGCAGCAGTTCCTCTGGTGTCCTTGGGTCTTGTTGATGGAATGGCAGCATGGCTGCACCGTGTGGGGCTTTCTCCCATGGGAGTTTGCTAATCTGTGACAGAGCACCTTAAGGAAAGGTCAAGTATGTGACTTGAAAGAAAAGCTGACAGGCCAGAAGTGTTTCTAGCTCCTATGGGACAGACCTCATGCTGCTTTTCCTGAGTTTGTTTTTCTGCTGTGTCCATCTGCCAGTTTCTGCTCTCCTCCAGGTGGGAAGAGAGGAGGTGCAGAGGAGTCAAGAATAGCTGAGACTGTCTTTATGCAAAGGAGATAGCAGATTGAATCACTGATCCTTGAAAATAACATTTAATCTGTCAGGGCATTGTTTTAAGGGGTGAAACCCTCACTTTTCACCCACAGCATGTCAGGGCAGACTGGGTTCCTGCTAAGGTTAGTGATTTTGGTGGAAACCCTGAGTATCCCTGCAGCAGGAGGAACAGCAGAGCCCTGGAGATGCACTAAACCTTCACCATCTGTCTAAAGAGGGTCCTGACCTAATGTCCTCAATCCCGTGGTCTGTGGCTGTTCCTGCTATTAACCACCATCCATCTAGCAAGGCAGTGACTGTGTCTGCAGACACTGGGAGGTGGCACTGTTGATAAGGGCCTTTGGGAAGGCCAGTGCCAGGCAGTGCAGGGCAGATGGTTTTTGTTTGTCTGTGCTGCTGCTGATTGCTCTTACCAGCCTCCTGGGCCTCTGAGGGAGCATCACCAGGTAGGCTATTGGGTAACAAAAATCCGTTAATCCTCAGGGTCCTTGGCTAGAGTCTTATTTGGGATGGGCACTCTATACTGAAACACAGCAGCAAAGCTGGCATTGCTTCTGCCTGCAGTGGTCAGTAGATACCAGTGGCCTGTTTGCACCCACAACTGGGAAACAGTCACCACATCATGACCCCAAAGGTCAGCAGCGGGATCATGCTCATCTTTGGGCATCATCTGGATGGAGCTACTGTCTGAACAGAGCTGCTAATGGCGTGAAGGGAATGAGCTACAAGTTAAGCTACTTGCCAGTTGAACAGGAACATCTTTGCACCTCTTGCTTGGGGTGGAGGGAGCAGTGTGGTTCTCTACCCAGGAGGGATGGGGAAGAGCATGCAGGAATAGCATGGGCAGTCCTTGTTGCCAAGGGATATCTGATGTGGCCCTCCCTGCCTGGAAGCTCACACCCTCCGACTGCAGCAAGCAATGGATTGGAGTCAGGGATGCATGGAGATGCCTTGTGCTGATCTCCTCTGTAAGGCATCCAGACAGCTGCTGCCCACTGTGCTCAGTGGAGCATCTGCTTTGGCAGCAGCAGAGGAGATGGGGGCCTTGGGGGTTTCAGACAGTCACTTATTTAATAACAATAACCATAGATGGGGCAGAGTGCTGTTTCTGGCTGCAGAGGGATTGTCTTCCTTCCCTTTTTCAGTCATAATATGTGCTGTGCTCATCTTGGGAAGAAAGGGAGTTAATTGGGATGCACACTCCTGAAACAGAGCTCCTTGGGTGCAGGCAGTTTCTCAAGAAGGATAAAGGTTCATTTATGCCTGCTGGATTTAGACCTGCCACTCGGAGCTTAACATGTTTGGTCTTACAGAAACTCTTCTTTTCCCGAGATCCCAGCTCCTTACTGGGCTTCCAGAAGAAACCACTGCCTGCTCTGACTTTGCCTTTGTGAGGTGCATCTTCTCCTTCAGCATCTACATTTGTCTAGCAACATCACATGCATTCATGGTCAGAGCCACAGAACCACCAGCAGCTGAAGTTGGAGGGAGGGGAGTTAGGTTCAGCTCCTGTTTCTGACTTCTGTTTCCCTGCAGCAAAACTGTTCCTTAATGTCATGGGAGTCTCATAACACAGATGTTTGGGGGATGACTTTTCTGCTGTGAAGTGCTGTACAAACTGAAGTTTTGCATTTCAGAGGCGCCCAGGTTTATTCAGGTTTTGGTGATATTACTTGGGTATGCCAGGGAGTAGGATTTGGTTTGCTGTGCTTTTGTTTCTTTTCACTAGTATTTCCCACTTAGTTTGTGGCTGACTGCTGCTACCACCCCATATCTTTCTGAACCCCATCTGAAATGAATCTGAGTCCCAGCCTGATCCCTAACTCTCATAATCTCACCTTAAAGATGCCAGATGTCAAAACTGATTTTTATTGTCTGGGACAATGCCTCAGGGCAGAAAGGAGTGGAGAATGTGAATATGTGAATTATCCCGGGTTTGCTGGGATGAGGCAGAGGGAGCTGGGGAAGTGCATAAGGTTGCACTGTGCTTATCAGATGGGATTGCGCTTTTTGGTGGTAGGCTACCTGCTCTTAGAGGGTCTCTGCTATTTGGCCCCATCTGTGGCTAGACACATATAATGCGGCTAGCTTTCTGCCTTTCAGAGTTCATGGTTACTTGGGATGTGATATAAAGTTTTTTGGTTCTCTTTTTAGATTACAGCTTTCCTGCTGCATCTCAGAAGGCCTTGCTGAAAGGGAATGGATCACAGGTGAAAGACAACTGGGAAACAGCCACTGTCCATCCTCCAGCAGAATTTGATGAGCCTGACTTGCACACACCTTTCTCCAGCACACTGGAGGAAGAGGAGGGGCTGCTCCCTATAGACCAGCCAAGAGGAGGAGTGGAAAGCCTCCAGACACCTGGGCCAGAGGTTACATCCTCTGAACCAGTGGACCAAGAGGACTCCTTCTCCCTTCTGTTTTCCACGGCCTCTGCCAGGCCAGGTATTGTGACTGAGGCAGCCATAGGAGGGCAAGAAGAGGACTCAGTTCCTTCAGGCTTAGACCTTGGGAGCAGCATGGGACCAGGTCTTCTGCCTGTGTCCTCTATTTTTTCTACTACTGTTGCTGCAAGGTCTCCCACTGTTTCAGAAGAGCCCTTTGAAATGACAGCTGGGGACACATGGGCTGTTGAGGGAGCAGATTCGGAGCTGACTGTGACTACCACAAGAGCAGAGCTTGCAGAGACCACAGTGGAGGCTGGTGGGGAAGATCATTTGGCCAGAGAGGAGGTCTTAGAGACAACAGTGGGATGGGAGATGCTGGAGCCTACGGTGCTAAGTGAAATGGAGCAGACAGTGGAAACACCTGTGGAGACACCTTCTGCAGGCAGCTCCCCGGACACCCAGACTCTTTCTGGAAGTGAGCAGCATCATGCTTCTGCATCTCCGTGGGATGGAGCTGAGGAGCCTGCACTGGATCCCATTTGGAATGACACCAAGTCAGCCACAGAGACTGTGGTGACAGAGAGGAGCTTGTCACCACAGGCTGGGGATGCCCGCGTGGCCATGCTGCCATCAGAGCTGCCCTGGGACTCAGCACAGGTAGTACTGGAAGTAGGGAGTGGGTGGGAGGTTGCAGTGGAGATCTTTGGGTACTTCGCTCTTAACCCCTTAATCTTACCCACATCCTTAAGTCTGACTGAAAGTAGCTTGTTCTGTTCACCCAGCCAAGACTGAATTTTGGGGAGAATTTTTCACAGCACTTCTTAACAGTATCCATCATCCTTTGTGAAAGCTCTGCCCCCTCATCTTCCCCAGAGAACTGCTGCACAAAATCCTGCTTCTAATAAACACCTGCCCTCTAGGCCATGCACAGCAGTGAAATCTCCTTGTTTCCTCAGCTGGCATTATTGGAAATGTCAGGACAAAAACGTCCCTGAGGATTTCTGGAAAGGGATTGAGATGAAGTGCTATTTTTGCTGCTGCCTGCAGGGTCCAGATGCAGAGCAGGTGGAGCAGGGTACAGTGATCTGTGAGATGCTGGCCTAGGAGAGCTCGTGGGAGATGAGATGTGAGGTGAACTGCAGTTCCTAAATCCAACAAACTGGCAGCTGATTAAAGGAAGATGGGTAGCAGGAGCTGACTGGTGAGAAAGTACCAGTGAAAGCTTTTAATTTTTCTTTCTGCCCCACAGTACTTGAGCCTGTGCAAGTGACTCAGTCCCTCTGTGCATCCAATCTTGCCTGTGTAAGTGCTGCCCTGTCTCGCCAGTTTAAGGACCACAGAGGTTCCTGATTATGTTTTGTGTTAAGTGCTGATCACATACAGAATAAGGCTGCAGACTAGAGAGCTTTCCACTGACTACCTGAGTCATCCTGGAGTCTAAGTAGAGGTGGAAAGTAATCAGGGCTTTGGCAAGCTGGCACAGTAAACTCGTCTCTTCTTCATGCACTACCACTGAAATAGCTGCTTCCTCCTTACGACAGAGGGTTAGAGAACAGTTACATCCCTTGAGAAGCATTTCTTGGGGGTATGGCACAGCCCCTTGCTTCTGTCCCTTGTGTACCCTCTGCATTCAGCAGGAGAGCTGCATTTGCTCCCCAAACTCAGCTGTCTTTGTCTTGTCTCTCCAGGTGATCTGCAAAGACTGGAGCAACCTTGCGGGGAAAAACTACATCATCCTAAATATGTCAGATAACATTGACTGTGTAAGTCAGTCCAAAGAGATTTGATGGCACGGGGTGAATAGTGCTTAGGGAAGTGGAGGCAGGCAGAGTTCTTGCTGTCTTCTTTCACTACATAACATTTTAAAAGCACTAAATCTCAATTCCCTATAGAAGCTGTGGAGAAAAGGGGAGGAGGACAGAAATATTCCTGTTCTCTGAAAAGGAAAGGAGTGGGTGGAGTGAGATGATTTTGCTCAAAGTCTAGCACATGCCAGTGCTATATTGGATTTTGACTAACTTCTGGCTGCTAGTCTGTGCCAGTCAGTACCTGGATTGTCATGAGACATGAGAGCTTTTAACATTGCACCTCTTACTGGTAGGAAATGTGGCTGAATTGAAGAGTGATCCTCCTTCCCTCTCTTCCTTCTCCCTTCCTTCCAGGGTACAGTAATGTTCCTCTGATGGCTCAGTGGAATAGGGACTCATCGTTTGCAGTGTAAATGGTTCAGTGTCAAGCAGCTGTCATCTTTAAGTGCCTCTTCTCCCAACTCTGTTATCTTGTGTGTTATCTGGGTCTGTTAACCAGCCACGCTCTGCTAATCCAATGCCTGTCCATCCATCCCCATAAAGCTGCAGTTAATTCATGAGCCCGAGCCCCTTGTGGATCACTGGTAAAAGGGCTTGTTCACTTCCGCTGAGCCTTTTATCAGGCACTTGAAAACCAGTTGTGAAAGGCCTGGGGTCAAGGTGCCTTTCATAATTCTAAGAAATGATTATGAGCCTGACAGCCCTAGACCAAAATGTTTAATTGGGGAGCTGTGTTCTGGCCTTGTGTGCCTGGACTCTTGCTTTCTGTGGCTCCTGCTCTGGGCAGAGCTGGCTGAGTTTGTTACTGCAGAGTTGCTGTGTAGCACTGACCTATTTCAACTACTGCTGAGTTGTTGGGGTAATTTTTTTGTATGTTGGGTGGGTTTTTTGTTTTGCTTTTTGTTTTTAAAGGTGAACATTTTGGAAACAGGGAAAACCGAAGAATTCCTATACACAATAAAGCATGTTGAGTGCTTTAAAGGTAGATAAAAAGCCAGTCTCTTTCCTACTGATTAAGGCAAATCAGTTTGCTCTTTGGAGGGTTTTAAGTATCTCTGCTACAGTTCACAAATGCAGCTCAGAAAATCAGTCCATGAAAACCAGAGTCCTGCAACCCTGTTTCTTCCATGTCCTGGTATCCATTGCTTTCTCTCTCATCTCTGGAATTTAAATGCTGGTTAATTTTGTAATACACAGTAGCTTCCTCACTGTGGTCACTTGTACTTGTGTTTAAGCCATGGGAAGGGCAAGCACGAGAAGCAGATGTGCAGATGTCTCTTGACCAAATTTTTCTTTACTGCTGAAGCCTTGGTTCTGCCTTGCTGAAAGAAGACAGTGCCTGGGATAGGCAGGACTGAACTCTTTTTCTACTTGATTTCATGTTTCAAAACATATTTCCCAGAGAATGATTTGTGCTGTCCTCCCCCTTATTCAAAGGGACACTTGTCAACATACATATTTAACATGAACATCGCTTCATTGCCTGCCTCCCATTACCACTTTGCACGGCTGAAGGTGCAGTAAAGCTCTTTTCCTTTCCACTGATGTTGATGCAGTTTTTTTTCCTACCCATGCTGATTGGCTCAGTTTGGGCAGCTCACCTACCTTCTGCCTGTCCCTTTTATTTTCCAGTTTCTGTATCTGAGCCTTGTGGTGTTTTTATTTCCAGGGTTGTGAGGGAGAATCTGCTGTAGTTTAAATTAGTGTGAATAGAGATTCCTCACTTCCTGTATTCTAATGCTCTGATCTGATGCAGTACTGAGTCCCACTGAAAAGCTGAGGGTTGCACCTTGAGCTTTAATATTCTTTATAATGCCAGGCTTTTACCTGCTGCAGGGATGATGTCTGTATTGCTGGGTTAAGCTGGCAGTGCACTAATCTTCCTAATGGGCTTTGGCCAAGGGAGTCACTTCAGTCTCTCTCTGGGCACATCTCCCACTCAGTATACCTGGGAATGTTGCCCAAGCAAGGACTGCAGAATCTGACCCAACAGTGCTACCTGGCTACACACTGGGAGGTGACCTCCACCTCAGCATGCATGCATTTAGGCACCTTCAGAGCTCTGTTTTCTCCACTGTAGAGACTTTATCAGTGCTCTGGAACCTCTGTTTTCCCTATCACTAGAAACATCTCACCCTTGTCCTCCTCCTGCTCTTGGGGTCAGCTGCTCCCCCATCCTTTGCATGCCCTGAAACAGAGTCACAGGCTGGCAGTGGGGCCATGAGCTGGAGCTCAGTAGAGCAGCACTGCATCCTTGCACTGCTCCTCCTGCCTCCCCCTGCCAAAACCTGTAACCTGATGAGATGAGGCAGTGTCAGGCCCTTGTGATTCAGGCCCCAGTCATCGGTGTCTTTTCCAATTAGGCCATTTTCGGCACAGGCCTGTGCCTGCCCTGAGCGCTTCAAATTGCCATGGCAACAAGAGCTCTCCATTTTATTAATCATCTGTGTGGCCTTCAGGTTGTCATGGCAACTAGAGATAAGAATAGAAACACAAGAGTGAGAAAGCAGCAGAGGAGCCTGCCAAGGGATGGCTGGAGCATGTCATGCTGAGCAGCACTTGCTGACCCAGTGCTGGCTGCAGGGAAGAGCCTGGCTGCTTCCTTCTTGCCTTACATGATAGTATTGCATCAGGATCCCTGTGTGCTGGGGGAGCTGGGCTTGGCATGCTGTGGGGCATATGGTGGTCACAGGAGCCCAGGAGAGATGTTGATGTGTCAGGAGATGTATGTGGGTCCAGCCTGGGGTAGTGAGGATGTGCAGGGCAAGTGTTGTACTAGTTTAGTTAGCATAGCTGGCTTTTGGAGACACCTGGTTCAGGGGGCTTGGCTGTGCAGCTGTGCCAGCCCTGCAGTGCTACATCTGCCCCATTCCCACCATGCTCTCACCAAGGTCCCTTTCCTGTGGCAGGAGGAGTTTCGGCTGGAGAGGGGTCCTCAGCTGTTGGCACTGGTGGAGGATGCATTCTCCAGACAGGCAGATGGACTGCAGGACCGCTGGCTGATCTCTCTGAGCAAACCCAATGAGAACGACAAGCACTTGCTAATGACGCTGGCAGGGGAACAGGGTAAGTGCTGGTAGAAGGAGCCTTTGTGTGATGGGGAGTTGTATTTAAGAGGCTCTCAAATGGAGGTGCTTAGCCATATTGGAAGGAGCTTTTGCTCTGCTGTTCAGTTCAGTCCCACCCATTCCCAGTGTTAACTGGACTTGAGGGGTCGAGAGGGACTGAAGGTAAAAGACTATTCTTCACATCTGCCTTCTGGCTTGTCCGTTGTTCCTCACCACTTGCTCAAAGCTCTGTCTTAGGCACTTTTCCCCCTCCTTGGATTGCCTTCGCTCGAGCATCTGTTAGCTTTCTCCTGATGCTTATACATTCTCCTCTGTGGACAGGCCACTGCATTGGCAGGACAGGACAGCATGCTCTTAGTTCACTTCTTAACAATTACTAAGGCTTGTCTGAGCTGAGCCAGTCTGATGGTGCCTCCCCTCCATTTCCAAAGAAACAAAAGCTGACAGTGAAAGGTGAGCTGGACTGAAATATTTTACCATGTCTATAATCCTTTTCTGGTAGGAAGGTGCTTTTCCTGTGCTGCTGCTGCCTGCTTAGTGATGGTGGCCTCTAACATTGACATGGCCTACGTGAAAAAAACACAACAGTATTCTAGAACGTCCAACAACAACAGAAAACTAGAGCTAGCACTTAAGTGGTGTTTGCTGTATCAATAGCTGAAATCATTGCATCTCTCACAAGCCCTTTGGTTCAGACCATGTGGCTTTGGTGAGGACTTGGTCTTCTGATCTAAAACCTTCATGTCGTTATGAGAGAAGAAGAATAATTTTTACCTGAAGAGGAACACAGGTCTGAACTCCAGTAGCACAACCAGGCTGGGAGATATCCTTGAATTTAGGAACCTCAGGAATCAAAGTATTTTCTGCTGTGAGGAATTGTGCTTCTGTTCAGTTCCTTTTTACTGCTGTGCAAATGAAGGGAGAAATGGGCCTCAGTGTCTAAATCTTCACTTACTACTTCTGCTCTTCTGGCTGGGAGAGCATCCCGGGAGCTGTTAGGGAAGTAGGGTCCCAGGAGGAGGTGGCTCAGTGTGCAGTGGTGGCCTCCCTGGCTGAAGCTGTCTGCTGCTGGGAGTGGGGCTGTTACAGCACATCTCCTGCAGCCTCTGCTGTTGTGCCAGACACACCACCTATCCAGGGTGATCTGCAGAGCGGAACACACCTGCCAAAGGCTGTGATGGGTGAGTATGGAGCTCTGTGGGAACATTTTGAGTGCTGCAGCTCAGGATCAAGTTGTGCTGGATGGGGAGGCTGGATTGGATAGCACAGGCACCTGCCTTCTTGAATTTTTGGACATTACTGCTCACCCCCAGAGCAGACACAGATCCTGAGAGCTTCTGTGGCCATAAGGAGAGCACCTAGGTGTCTCTGGTATCAGTTCATGCACCATTTTTTTCCCTCTCCCTCTTCAAGAACATTTGGAGGTATCCTTGGAGGCTTACATTCTTTCAGCCTCCTAACATAAAGTACAAATGCATTTCCCTGCCTCCAATCTGTTGGGGATTTCGCAGCGTTGAGTACATGTGACTGAGCTAACCTGAGCTGAGAGCAGCGCTGATCTCTCTTTTTTCTTTTGCAGGCGTCATCCCTACAAAAGATGTTCTCATGGCACTAGGGGATGTTAAGAGGAGCTTAGCCGAGGTAAGAGCCTGTCTGCCTGCATCCATTTGTTAAGACTAGCTATACAATTAAAATAAGCACCTTGAAAACTGGGAGTGTATCTCAGTCCGAGTGCTGAACCCTCAGCAGGCAAACAGATGAGTCAGGCACTTGGCAAACTCTCTTCTCCCCTCCAGTAGTTGCCAGGCCATCAAATGTCTGCCCCCGTTAAGAGAATAACTATGAGGGTTATTCCCTCCCTGATTTTCTGACTTGGTTGTGAAGCTGCTTTTTACATATTCATTTTGCTGGAATACTTGGGCTCATCCCTTCTATGCTGTTTACTGTAGTGATGCAGATGCTGCAGAGCCCCAGATTTGGCCTTGCTCATCCTACAACTGATTCATATATATTGACTGCTCTCAGTAGCTCAGGCTTTGCTGCAGGAGGTGGGAGAGATGCCTGCACTAGATAGGACATGTTCACTTACCTTCTTCCTGCAACCCCAGGGTCTGCATTTCACTTCTTTAGGCAACTACCTACACAAGGGCAGGCAGAGACCCAGAGGCGATCAATGGCAGACTCTTGCCAGCTGCCTCTAGCTGTCATGTGTTCGCTTCTAACCCTGTGCAGTACTGAAGAGGATAGAGATGAGGACAAATTAATCCCATGGTCTCTGACTTTGCCCCTTAAGTCTACAGGATATGCAGGCACAGAGGGCCTGATTCTGCTTGGGTTTTTTTACATGACTGGAGTAATTCTGCGATCTGAGTAGCGACACTGGGCCACTGCCTTGTTAGCTGTCTGCTGACAGTTTTTTTCCCTGACCTAACAAACTGGTGCAGTTAGACAAAGCAAATTAAGTGCTCAGTGCTGTATTGATTGGCTTACACCAGAGAAAGTGCAAAAAGCTAACCCTGTAGAAATCGTGCGACTGAAGTATCAGCAGCTAGAACTGCCCAGAAAGGAGGATTTGTGTCAGTCCAAGGTTTGAGTTTGCAGCTGTGACTCTATGTTAATGTGCATCCTACCAGAGCAGCCTCACTGCATGTCTTCAGCTCTCTGGCTCTATCAATAATGAAACACTGCTCATTACATTGACCTTGCGCTAGCACGAGATGGGAAGGAGGAGGAAGGCTATTCTCTTACACTTCTCATACTTACTAGCGAATTGATACGTAACCTGTTTGAAATCTGCCAAGTCACTGGGACTGACGTTGGGCTTTGTTTGTTGATAACCACAGAGGGCCCATTTATAGGGCAGGTATTCCTAAGCTTTTTGAATTAGTGGGCAGCTCTCCTCTTTCAAGACCTTGGAAAGACCACTCTACCCTCTTAGAGGTAGAGCTTTAATGGAAACCTATTTATTAGGGTTACATTCTCTGTCAGTCACCACAGCCTCAACTCCCATCAATGATCCATAGATTGTCTTGGGAATTGTTATTCTTGGCCAATTTCTCCCATGAAAGCCTCCTTGTCTTGCATATAGTTGTGACCCTTGTGCAAATGATAAAGGTGAGATTGTGCCTACTGTCATTTGCTAATGTGTCAGCTTTCATGGCAGATGGTGTTATTTAGTTAATGTGCCTTCTAGTCGTGTAAGACAGTGTATATCCTGGCTCCACAACTCTGGCTTTTAGTTCCTCTACCTGCATTAGCGCTCCTGTAGTTGGACCCTGGTGTGGGGATTCAATTTCTCCTTTCTTCCTTCCAGATTGGCATCCAGAACTACTCAACCACCACAAGCTGCCAGTCACACCCCAACCAGACACGCAGTGATTATGGGAAGCTCTTTGTGGTACTGGTGATCATTGGCTCCATCTGTGCCATCATCATTGTGCTGGGACTCATATACAACTGCTGGCAGAGACGCCTACCCAAGATGAAGAACATGGTGAGCTCTGGATGGGTGGAGAAAGTGGATAGACACTTAGCCTTTGGGATGGGGAGGATTGGAAATTTAAGAAGGAGATGGTTTTCCCTTGACTGCTTAATGGAATGTAGCTGGGTATGCTGCTACATCAGCAAGGGAGCAGCAAACCTGTCTCTTGCTGTGCTCAGAACTGCTCGTTTCCATTGTGAGGGCTGGGCTAGGAGTAAATTTCTTTTCTTGCTTACCGTGCAAAGTCCACAGTGATCCTCCTAGCCTGGTCTGATTGTGCTTCTCAGCAGCATGAAGACCTGTCCTTCTTTGTCTCTATTTGTGTTCCTCTCGTCACTTGCAGTCACACGGTGAGGAGCTGCGCTTTGTTGAGAATGGCTGCCATGACAACCCCACCTTGGATGTGGCCAGTGACAGCCAATCAGAAATGCAGGAGAAGAAGCCAAGCGTGAACGGTGGAAACACCATCAATGGCCCTGACAGTTGGGATGTCCTGATCAATAAGCAAGTGAGCGAGGATGTGGATGTGTTTGAGGAAGATACGCATCTTTAGAAAAAGAAGGGAGGGAACCACCCTCTTAAATACACTTGTCTCTTTCCTGTCTTGACTGTTGGACCACAGGACCAGGTGGCTTCTCAGGAACTTCTTAAAGGCTTGGAAACAGGTCAAGTCTTTGGTTAAGTTTTCCCAATAGAAGTCCTGAGTCCACAGTCCAAGTCCTGAGGCTTGGAGCCAGGAGGATAACTGAACAGAGGGATGTGGGAGGGGTGGGTTTGTAGGTCTCTGTGTGTGTGTTCCTATCAGTAGCACCAATGCTTTCATCACCTTTAAATGCACTTACTGTAGCTCTCTGGTGGTGGCTGAGAGTGGCTGGGCTTGAGAAGCAAGGTGGTGAGGCTAAGTCTGCCACTAAGAGTCCAAGTTTGAGAAGTAAATTCGTTTTGGGAGTCCAACTGGAGTTATGTCAGCCAGATCATGACCTTGAGATCATGTTTAGTCTCTGCAGGTGCTGTAAAACCTGTGCATTCTGGATAGAGGGGAGTCAAGACTCTCTCAATGTCTTGGGTAGAGTTTGTATTCCACGTGTGAAAAGAGGTTTTCTAGTGTTCTAAGATGGGCTGATGTTTACATTTGGGGAAAAAATCCTGTGGTCATCTCATTTCCCCCGTTGCCCCACAAATAGCCTCATTCCCTCATCCAGCTCCAAACTGTGTTTGCAAAGTTTTGAGCACTTTATCCTTGCTTGACTGACTGCAGAGAACTCAGTGCCATGGTGAAGCATCCTAGCTAGAAATATATTTTAGATTGGAAGATTGCTCAGAAAGGACACTTTCATGCCCCTTTCATGCAACAGCCTGTGAAAGCAGCAGCAAAGTATACCTTGTCTGAGTCTCAGTTTTAGACTGACAGGCATTCTCCAGTCCTATTCTGTTTTCCAGGATAGTTTGGTTTCAGTTGGTCCTTTTGAGGTAAGTGTTAAGACTATGTGAGACTTTTTAAACAAGAAGAAAAGTAAAACTCATATAATTTTCTGGTCCTTTTGTTTCCTTTTCAACACCCTGTTCTGAGGAGGGGCAGTGTTTAATGTCCCACAAGTGTAAATCAGGGTAACATCTATAAAATCACTGTATTTAAGCAAGTGTCAAAGGCAGTTCAGATGAGATGAGAATCGGATCTAAGAGCTCCCCAATGAACATTTCTCAGGCATGCCTCAGGCAACTTTGCGGCTCCAGCTCCCTGAAGATGTGTGATAAAAGGCACGTGAATCTGCATAATTGTTCTCTGAGCCCTGCCTAAACCACTCAGAACTACTGTCATGCCTGAAATCCCAGAACATTTGTTTCTTCTGTCATCAAGGGATTGAAGGACTTGCTTTGGTCAGAGCAGCAGTACTGCTCTCTGTTACGGTGATCTGCATGCTTGCTTACTGCAAGATGCAGCTTCGCATTTGGTCTTTAAGGGAACCTTTGTACAGAAAGACCCCCAGATAATGCATCCTGATGGTGAGCCTGTAAATCTGCCCTTGTATGTATAAATATTTTTAGCATGTTCATCCCTGATGTGAGTGCCTAATGTCAAGGTACAAGAGTCTGTTGTTTTATTTTGCATAGCGCTTTGCATCCAAACTGAACCACAGATCACCTTGATGTAGGACCACGTTGATATCGGTCTATTAGGGATTCAAGAAAGGAGATAGCCTTTGGTTTCCTATCCAGATTCCAGTTGTCACTGTTTTTATCCTGCCTCCATACCTTTCCCTTTGTTACACAGGAGATGGTGATCATTAACTCCTTTTGTATCTTCTTGGTAGGGCTGCAGAAATGCTCAGAGGATTTCCCTTGCCTGATAATGGGGCACAGTCCATGTGCATGGACAGCCACCAGTGGCTTTTTTATGACAACCTCTCACTGATGGCTTCTGCTGTGTTTGATGGGCCTGTGCATCTGTGCAGTGAAACTGCACAAGATTAGTGGTTGTGTTGATGGCACTTTGGGGCTCACAGAATTAAATGCAAGTTGTTGTTATTATATGGTGAGTAAATTAAAGCATGGAGGTAAAATTCGAGTTTGTATAGCACTTAGCATAACAGGGCCTGGCATGACTGTGGCCTTTAGGCAGTTTCACCACATAGATGTGTCAAAGTCCAATAATCCTCATTAAATATGTTAAATATGTTTTTAATGCCCAGTGGCTATTAAAAAACATAATGCCACCCATCAGATGTGAACCAGTTCACCCACAAAACTCTTCTTTGGTTCACATCATTGTTGGGAGCTGCTTTGCTGCCCTGTTGTGTCTCTACTAATTCAGAGAAACAGTTAAGGTGCTGATAAAGCAGTGGTGCTGGCTTTGCTCAGCACCCCCTGATGTGGTGTAAAGTCTTCAAACTTCAAAGAAACCAAGGAGGCTTATTAAAAAGCTAGCAAGTTCTCTTAGTCTGTTGTTCTTGCTTCTTACGGACTGAAGGTTTTCTAGAGACTGTAGAGCTCTTCCGTATCTGGAGCATTCAGGTGATCCTGAGAGTGTCTATGGGTGGCTGTCACGAGGCTGAGAACAATTTTATTCTGTCTCTGACAGGTCCATCTGGCTGTATGACCTCACTTTAGCTCCAGAAATCTGGTTAATAGCGTTTCACTTTAGTCTGGTGATACTTTTTATACCTTTACCATTTGTTTTTTCTCTGTATCATTTTTTTGCACTAGGCTAATCTTGTAAAGTCGATTGCACTGTTGTCCCTCTCCTGCCAGCCTTGCAGAGATGAGTCATCTCCAGAGACCTGCAGGCTGGGGAGCACTGTAGAGAGGCTGTTGACAGCCCACTTACCCTGTGGTTCAGTGCTTGGGTTTCCAGCCCTGCACAGGGAGGAATAAAGAAGAAGAGAAACTTTGTCTTAGCATTTGTAACAAGAAGCTTTTCTATCACCTTAATGTAGTTAAACTTCTTTTTAACAAAAACTGTCAAAGCTGGATTCTCAGAGTGGTGTGCCAGGCGACAGAGCAGATGCAGGAGACAAAATGATACCTGGAGAACTGTTTTCCACTGTTTTCCCCCTACTCAGACTTCACTGTAGTCCCATCTGCCAAACGTTTGATCTCACTGACACCTGGTGGCTGCTGGGAGTTGGAGAGGAAAAATAATTTAAAAAAAGGACTTTTCCCCCCTCAGCTCTGGGTATCTGTTTCCTGTGACTTGCCTAGAACAGTCACCTGCTTTACTCATGAGCAGCTGCTGGGCTTGCCTATGAGCAGAGGGGCTTGCAGTGGGCGCGTGAGGGATGGTTTGTATGAGGACATCATCTGCAAAGCAGTGAGATGGGACATTTCCTGGAGTCATTGGTCTGGAGGCTCTGGGTAGCAGTACAAGGTCTTGGCTCCACCTCTTCACTTTTGCCTCTACTTGCCCCTGCTCCTTCTGGAAACCACAGACGCTGTGGCTTGAAATGGAGGTGGTTCTTCAGAGAGAGCATCCGGTGCTGATGGGAGGAGCTCTGCACCCTGGGGAGTGTCAGCAATGTCATCAACTGGATGCGTGGCTGAGATTGGAGTGGCTCTCCATCTCATTGGATCAGCGGCCAGATGTGGCCTGGGGTGGCCAAGATGTCTGGAGCAGCATCTGTAATGTGGAGTCCAACATGTGCTAGGACTTTGTATCCTGCAGATCACCTTGTGGTATGTAAGGTGTAAAGAAACTATGAGAAGTGACCTGGTAACTGGAGTATGGAGTGTAGATAGAGAATATAGTGCTAGATACACCTTAGGGATCCCTCTGGGCAAAGGATGCAATGTGAAAGAGAGGTCCATTATTGTATGGATTATTGCAGTGTGACCTTAGAGCATTGCAGCAGGATCCAGATCCCACCACAGCCACCGCTGGCAGCAGCTCGTGTGTTCCCGTCCACCTTTGCAGCCATGCAGGAGCATCTCTCTCCACAGATCGTTTTGGGGCAGCTTGAACAGTCAACAGGAGAACCTTGCAGGTTTATCTCTGCTGACAGTCAGGCTCCCAGCCATTCTTCTCAGCACCCTGCTTCCTGCTGGACCTAGACTGTCTGCAAACCCTGGCCACTGCTTGGGACTGCTGCTGGTGAACACTTAGAAACGCTCACGTCTGGCCCTGGAAGTAACAGGGTTGTGGTTTTGTTTTCTTTGCAATAAAATGCACCTTCTGGGTCTTTGAACACTGATCTGAGCACAATCCTTTGCGTGATTGCATCTGCCTGAATTCATGTCTGTGTGTTGGCCAGGGTCACTCTGCTGGGATGGGAGTGGTCAGCCTTGTCCCCCTGCCCCACACAGAACTCCTTCCTTCTCCCAGGGTAGGTTGCTGCGCAAGCCCTGAGCTGTGCCTGGGCTGTGGGAAGTGGGCTGCCCCATGGTAGGTGCCCGCAGGACCAGCCAAGGAGCCCTGTTCCCTGCTACCGCAGCTTACCGCGAGGCTCTATTCCAGAATGCTCCTCAGCTGTACCTTCACAGGCCAGAGCTCTCCAGTGTGTTCCAGACCCTCTTCCCGCCCACGTTCTAGATGAGACCCCTCTCAGGTGTGTTCGAGAACAGCCCCCTTGCTTGTTCCAGAAACCCCCCTCCTTAGACCCCTCTCTGGTGTCCTGGGGTGGCAGCAGCGGCAGCTTTCCCAATCCCACGCGTGTGCCGACCAGTTCCTCTCCCACTCCGCACCCCAGGCGGCAGTTGCTCCTCCAGCCCGCAGGGAGGTGCTGTGCCTCGTGGAGCCAGACCAGGTGAGCTGGGGACGCTCTTGCCCCGCCCCCTGCCGTGTTTACATCCGCCGCCGCTTCCGTACCGCAGCTGTTGGCTTTCTGACCCCCTCCCTCGGCCCGGCCCGGCCCGGTCCTTTGCGGCTGTCCTCTGTTCTCTGCGTCAATGCGGCGCCGCCGCCCCGCGGCCTGCCTCGGCCATGGACACCAGCGACCTGTTCACCAGCTGCAAGAGGGGCGACGTGAGCCGTGTGCGGTGAGCTGGGCTGGGCTGGGCCGGGCCGGGCCTGGCTGCCGGGCTTTGGCGGAGAGGGGAGCAGCTCCCGGCGACCTCCCGCATAAGCTGCTTGCCCTTAACCGCTTTAGTCACCCAGGGGAAGCGGGGCCGGGCTTGGCGGGAGACAGCCTGGTTATTTCATGTTGCGTTATGGTCTTGCGGTCATGTTTACCAGCAGCCGTGCCCGGCCTTGCCCTGGCCGCTGGAGCAGCGGGGTCTCACTGGCTCGGGTCTGCCCAGGGCACCGCAGTGCCAGCCGATACCGGAGGTGTGAAAAGGAAGGTTTATTTCTTTATAAATAAACGCACCTTGCTGTTCCATGCGTTGTTGAGTGTATGCCAAGTCCTTGCTGGTTTTCATAAGTCTGTGTGAGGGTTTTGCCTGTTTTCTTAAAATTCAGGCATCTGGGTATTGCTAGCTTCCTTGGTACCGATGCTGTCTATGACAAACAGCCTTGCAAAAGTCTCTTCAGCTGCTCTTCCTCTACCATTATAAACTTTATTTGCGTTGGTATAAAGCTGGAGCACTAGGGAATAATAATCATGGAAATCTTTAGATGCTTTCTGCTGCAGACTGTGGTAGTATCTCTACCTATCCAAGCTTCTAAATTTCAAGTCAAGTCTCCATGCCGGTATTGAAGCAGTATGCCTTAGCTGCAGTGACTTCAGGCTTGTTGTCTGCATGGGTGTTATCATGCAAAGGCCCAGAGTTTACAACAGACTCCTCTGCTGCATCTCATGGTTTGAGTCCAGGACTGTTCTTCACCTTTTTGGTCTTACTTCATTCTTTCAGCTCCTAACATTATTTTTTCCAGGTAATCGGAAGGAGCCTCTCAGTTTCAAGGTGCTCACTAATGAAGGATAAATAGGCATGTAGATGAGGTCTGGGACCATTGCCATCAGTTGTGTACTATTAGATGAATTCATTGCAAGAAGTGAATTGCAGTTTTATTGTAGAAGGAGGGTTCCTGCAGGTGGCCTTGCAGAGGTTTAGGATGACTGGCATAGAAGCAGTAGTGGAGAAGTGATAGGTCTGGGAATGCTGTCAAAGCAGAGTGGAAAAATTGAGCATATAGAGCTGAGTAGAAAGGAGATCTGAGTTGCTTTGGGATTTGCGTGTGGTCAGAGGAACCTGAAGTCTGCGACAGGAGAGATGGAGAGGGTGAAAGCAGGGCCTAATGTGGTGGATGAGACAAACCCTTGAAAATCTTTGTGAAGGCCGAGAGGGACTTTGGTGTGTGGTTAGGAGAGATGGTTGCTGCAGTAGTTGGAGACCAGCTGTAACAAGGGCCAGGCTGTGTAGGAGGCCTTTATGCAAGGCAAAGGCTGGCTTCTGGAGGTGTCAAAGAGGGAGAGTTGGCAACATTTCATATACTCTAAATGTGCAGGGCAAGGAAGTGGCAGGAATTTAGAACAGTTTGGAGTGACACTGATGTTGTTGTTTGTGGCAAGAAAAGCCACAAGCAGAATGGGAGTCCAGCCTTAGCCTTCTGAACTTGGCCACTTATTGCTAAGCATCTAGGCCGTGTGTGTTATTAGAGAATGTGAAGATAGTGCTTAAGTGCTCAGGCTTCTTTTGTGATTGCTGCCATGTTAGGGGTCAACAGGAGGTGGATTTGATGCCCCTCTTTCCCCACGTGCACCACTTCTGATTGAAGGGAGCTGCCAAGCCATGCTGCAGAACACAGTTCTTTGGGTTGAGGATTTAACTAATGTCCCTTCAGCCATAGTTGACAGCTTCTGAGGTTGAATGCAGCACACTGTGTCATACTTTTGGAAGTTACTGTATAAAGTCAAAGTTAAGATCTTTTGAAACAGAAGAACATGACTGAGTGAGTAGCTGCATGAAGTTGTAACTTTGCTCTCCCTTTTCTTCCAGATACCTTCTTGAACAGCGAGATGTGGAAATTAATGTCCGTGATAAATGGGACAGTACACCTCTGTGAGTCCTGCAGCCTAGAGTGCTGGCTGGTTGGGAGGGAAGGGCTTGCAGAACTGTTTTGCTCTTTATGCATCAGCAGTTAGGAGCTCTGTTAAAAAATGTCTGTTTCTGATTTTTTGAAGATTTGGCTACATATTTCTGCTTCTATTCTCTGCAGATGCTGTGCTAAATATGCAATGTGTGTTACAGCATTCTCCTAGTTTGTAGGACAATTTGAGGACCTTGTGAAAGAGAATCATGAAAGGCTTAGATTTTGAAAGAGAAAATGAAATTCATTGTGTGTAGGACTTGGAGGGGTGGATTTGCTTGTGCATAGGTGTGGGTGTTGTTCCCCTGTCACAGCATACAGCAGTCAGACTGACAACAGAAAGAGCAAGGAGTGTTTTTGAGAATTAAGTGGAATTGCTGAGTGCATGTGAAATGAACGCCATTAAAATGAGGGTGGATTTGGCTGGCAGCTGGTGTGCATCAGAAGATGTTGAACACAAACTGGGACCTTGAGTTCTCCTTGCAGGACAGCCAAGCTGAGGAGTGCTGGGAACAGATCTTGCTTAGTCTGTTGCTGGGGTCGGACTTCTATGCTGTTCAGTAGCAATTCCTCACTCCTGTGAGGAGTCACCTTCGCTTATCAGGGATGGCTCAGTGCTGAGGTGTCCTTGCTGTGGTGTGCCCAAACACTGAATTTTGCTTCCTACTGTATCTGATTTCCTTTCTCTTCTTATTGTCAGATATTATGCTTGCCTCTGTGGACATGAGGAGCTTGTACGCTATCTTCTAGCCAATGGTGAGCAAAGATGTCTAGGTTATCTTTCTTTGTACTGGTCCGTAGGGATTGTATATCCTTCTAGCTGTCCCTTGTGGAAATTTCTGTTACAACCAACCATCTGATCAGTGATCTTAGGCTTCAGTGGGAGCCCTGGACATGCTTTCATGGTCCATTCTGCAGCCATTTGCTGCTTGAATTTACTATAGGGAAGCTTTCTGTGATGATTAAACAGGCTAGGTTTCTTTTAGATAGTAGGAAGAAATTCTTTACAGTGAGGGTGGTGAGAAACACGTTGCCCAGAGAAGTTGTGGATGCCCTGGCAGTGTTCAAAGCCAGGTTGGATGCTTTGTAAACAGGACTTAAAGGTGAAATGCGAGGGCTTTCACTAACCTCAAAGAAAAGCAAACTGTCTGGGCAAAGTTGGTTCCTAGCACCCTTATTTCCTTAGCTAGTGATGATGTTCTGACAGAGGAGTCAGAGTGCAGAGTCAGATGCTTGTCTCTTCTACTTCATTGAGAACACCTTAATCAACTACTTGTGTAATTGTAAAATAGCAAAATGCAAATGCCCTCCAAATTTCTAGCAGAGTCTTAACCTGAAGAGGCATCTCTTGCCTTGTGCAAGGCAGAAATGCTTTTTTAGGAGGAGCTGTTAAAAGTCCAGTAAGTGATTGTGCTATTTGTATGGTGGGATTCTTTGCAGAAAACACTGCAGGAGCCATGCTGGGAGGCTTACTATCAGGGTCAATTTAAGTGAGTCATGACTTCTTCAGAAAGGGATTTTGCTGTGGGAGAACAGCTTTAGGTTATATACATGTAAGAGGAGCTTAGTTTTTATAAATATGCTCAGTAGCATAGGGGATTAGAGTGAAGCATGTCATCAGTCAAAAGTTGTACTTGTTTAGTGACCATCTAGGGACACCTGAGAAGGATCTAACTCTGCCTGCTGGCATGTACCTGGGACTGTTTTGCAGGAGCAAAATGTGAAGCAAACACTTTTGATGGAGAGCGTTGTTTGTATGGAGCCTTGAGTGATGCCATCCGACGCCTGCTGAAGGAGTACAAACAGATCACAGCAAAGTGCATGAAGAGAGATTACTATGATGTCTTCCTACAGCGGTAAGCAGATGAGACAGCTCTGTGTGTTCTATCATCCTTCCTTAGCTATTAACCTGGATATTCAAGCTCTCTGTTAAGGGCAGATTTGAAAGGCAACTGATGAGGACCCTATCTGATTCCTGGGCATATAGAGCTTTCTCTAAGGGATGTTCCTTTGTAGGGAGGTTTCTTTGTGCCCTAAGGGAAGACTTCCAGGTATATGCATTTAAAATATGGTCTCCAGTGACTTAGGTATGAACTTCAGAGCCAACAGAAAGCTAATCTTTATAATGCAGAAGCATTAGACTGTCAAGTAGCAATGTTTTTTTCCTTTTAAAGAATGAGGGTGTAGGCATGCAATCATAAGCAAGGCTCTGATGTGGTAATTGCCTGCATTTCATGACTGTAACATCCTTCCTCCTTCTGAGGGTGGGTGACATCAAGTCCTCTCCTATTTACTGCATGGTTAAAGCATGCACAGTGACAGTGTTCAGACAGCAGGGAAGTTGCATCTTACTCTGTAGTAGAGTAATTCTTTTTGAAAGTAGGTGCTTCAGTAGGGCTTTTTGTCATCTGACAATTGAAGAGATGTTTGGGGCTCCTAGTTCCTCTTTAAAATCTGTTCTCTGTGTTCATGGGTTCATCTGAGGCAGAAAGATTTCATTCTCCAGCCTCCCTCTTGCACCAACAAAACTATATACCAGTCTGGTATATAAAGCACCAGCCCTTGTACTGGCCTTCTAACTGGGCAGGGAGAGACTGCAATGTCCAGAGCTATTTGTTCATTTAGACCTAATTGCACCATGTCCCCCACTAGCTTTACACCATTCTCTCCATTCTTATTCTGCAGTGAGTTTCCCCTCTCTTTGTTCCTTACAGATTACTGGAGCAGGGTTACCAAAGTGATGTTGTTTTCATTGTTCATGGCAAGTCCTTCTGTGCCCACCGCTGCATTCTCGGTGCTCGCAGCGCCTATTTCGCGGAGATGTTTGAGACCAAATGGAAGGGGAAGAACATGATAGTGTTGAAACATCCACTGGTGAGCAAGGCTGTGCTTCCAGCTCTTTTCTTTCTTCTGTTCCACCTGGATGAGAAAACTGAGTAGGAAGGACAATTCAAGGGGTAACTTCCACAGTGAATAGCTCCTGGAGCTCAGAATGACCCTAGTCAAGGAGAGGGGCTTGTGGAGGCACTTTATATGATAAAATAGCATTCAGATAGCAAAAGGCTGTAGACAGCTTACTTCCCCTTTGTTCCCTTGTCATGGGCTCAAACATATCTTAATTAATTGCAGTAGCAGGTAGCTGTTACCATCTGCCAGCTGCATCACAACTCCTCTGTGGGATGATTTGAGTCTGTCTAATTCCTGGTGGACAGGTGGTCTGTAGTGAAGACATCACCTCCATAATTGGCACTAATTGAGTCCCTTTTGTTGCTTTTGCAGCAAGAACTAAATAGGCCATAAGTGCATTCCATCCATTAATCACCTTACTCTGGCATATGTTTCTATGGCTTGATTGTGGCTGTGCAAGCCTCTCATGACAAACATACTTCCAGTTTCTCAGGACATTATTTAATGTCTCTCTCTTTGTACAAGAACATGTCTTTCCTCTCAAATCAGGAAGAGCTGGAAATGTTTGCAACCAGTGAAAGACTGAATTTTACAGAGCCTGTATTACAAGTGTCTTTGAAGCACCTCCATTAGCCAGGTCCTGTCCCCCCAGGCACAAGGATTAACATCAGTTGCTACATTTAAGAGCTGGATAAGCCAGGTGGAGAGGCAGCATTAGTTACATGAGAAGCAAGAAAATCAGATGCAGTGCCTGGATTGCCATTTAAGTGGGTTGGTTTTACTGACTTGCTCAGGATCGTGTTTATATCCACACAAATTTCAAGTTTGTTATTAACTTCCTGGGAATTCTAAAGATAACTTTCTCATGTTTTATTTTAGATTAATCCGGCAGCCTTTGGTGCTCTTCTGCAGTATTTGTACACAGGTAAATGACTTCCTGTCTAGTGTATGTATAAATGGCTGGTGGGGAGGTGTCTGTGCCTCTGCCATAGGACTGTTTGGGTGGCACAGGCTTGCAGACAGCCATAGGACTGTTAGGGTGCATGAGTTGCCAAATGCGTCCTCTCTGCTGGCAGAAGGGGATGATGTGAGCAATCCCCAGCTCTTCCAAGTTGTTTGTACCTTTTGCCAGTTGTTGTCCTGCCAATAACTATATAGTCAATTAAAAGAAATAAATCAGCTTAGTTAGGCTTGTTGGATGGATGTGGAGAATGTATTTTTAAGTTAAGGAGGGTAAATCTGTCATCTGGGATAACAGTCTTCTAAGGTGGTGAAAAGCCAGGTTCCCATATAACGACATTTTCAGTCTGCCAGACCTAAGCAGTGTGTGCTGAATGCTTTAACCACTTTGTGTTTTTCTGAACAGAAGTTGATCCTAAAATTTCTATGAAAATGCCAAATTCTGTACAGTAAGCATGCTAAATGCTGGACTATTTCAGGCCAGGAGGTGGTGCCAGAAAATAACTATCTTCAAGGCTCTCGTTTGCCAGTCCAGTCTTTTCAGAAATGTTCCTTGCCACATTTTTCGGTGGTGGTAAAAGATTCTGGGGTGGCAGCTTGTGAGCCTAATGTGTTTTCTTACTCAAAGCCAGGTAGCCAGTAGTGGCAGTCACACATGCTGCTATTGTGCTGCTATTTTTATTTTTCAGAGGGAACTGGGCATCTCTTGTATAACCCTGTTTGGTCATTGGCCTCTTGAATCTATTAGGGTGGACACTGGAAAGTGGGAATGTGAATTAGATACCAAACTGAGATTAATGAAGTGGTGGGTGGTGGGATACCAAGTCTTAGGTCTTGGACTGAGGTGTAACTAGATGCTGAAAATTGAGTCAGTATGTCTAATTACTGAATTTCTGTGCCACCAAGTCTTCAGTTCTTAGTTTTACAGTTTGTACACCCAAGTGGCATGGCCTAAAATAGCTCTATGTGTTCCTTCTTGGCAGGTCGTCTTGATATCGACGTAGAATATGTAGGTGATTGTAAGAGGTTAGCCAAGCAGTGTCGACTGCAGGACCTCATAGATGATTTGGAGACCAAATGTAAAAAAGTCTATGAATTTGGTAAGTATTTTACTTGCTGTTTTCTCTGCTGGCCTAAGTGCCATTTCGGGGGAGATGGGGAAAAGTGGATGTTTCATGATGCCCTTGAGACTTCCAGAAAATGAATCTGTTGTAGAATTCCCATATTTGCATGATAGTTTTCAGTCACAGGCTCTCTGTAGGGCAGCTGTAGTGGTTTCTGACACATGCATGTTTATCATTTATATTGAATGTTTTCATTACAGTAGAGCAGCCATGGCAGCAGGACTTTCCCTTGGTTGCCAGACATTCAGTGGAGCACTATGGGGTGTATTGGGAAGTGTCTTTCAGCAGAGAGCTTGTTTAAATCCCTGCAGAGATAAAATATATACAATTGAAAGTCCTTTTCTGCACTTATCTGACCCCTAACCAAAGTAAAATGTTTGATCATTGGCTCAAAATGGATGCACAGAGAGATGTAACACTTCTTTAAAAGCAGGGAACTATTTCTGAAACCATGTGTGTGTTTATAACATATGTATCTGCCAAACCTTCAATGACACAATCCTCTAGTTAAGGAGTTTTTGTTATCCAAAGAGCTTGTGATTTAATCATGACATCAGCTTCTCGCATGAAAACCAACAGTTGGAGTTTATCATCCATCTCCTTAGTTCAAGCTAAAGGACATGTGAAGCAGAATCAAAACAGCACAAGTAGGGCAAAACTGTGTTAGTCATTAAGTAATAGAAAAAAATAACCTGGTAACAAAGCCTTCAGGCTGAGAACATCTGATTCTACTTTCATGCTCTGAGTTAACTCCTTTACTTCAGTCAAATTAATTTTGATTTGAGAAGAGAATCTAGACTGTAGCTTTTAAGTCAACAGCATCTTCTTCCTTTATCTAAGAGGTAAGGGTGTACTATTCTATCTTTCCCTTTTGAATGATGAGTTTGGTTATTCAACCTTCTGAAGTTGCAGAGCTTAGCAGGTAAGAGACAATGCTTCTGGCTCAAGAAATTTCTCATCTGCTAATCACGTGGAAGATACTATCGTGTATGTCTCCCCTTAGGCATGTGCTGCTGTTTGGTGATGTTGGGATACAAGGTTACCACAGGACAACTGATCCCATGTAGACCAAGGTGCAAGTCATTATGGAAGCTGTATCATAAGTCTTACTTCAGTCGTGTAAACACAAATGTAAACATGCATCTGAAGAGAATACAAATACATTTCTTGTTTTCATGCCACAAATAGTGTAAGATATCAGCTTATGTTTTAAATAAGTGGTGGAGAAGGGGAGTGGCAGTGGATAGCATGAATAGAAATTAAAAACTACTTGGACAATCAGGTAACAAAATTGTCTTGTGGCACCTTTTGATTTCAGAGAAACCTAGTGAGATGCTTGAGATTGATTTTTTTTTTTCCTCTTTTTTTTTTTTCCTTTTTATCTCTTTCTCCCAGGGTCTAGCTGAGATCCTAGAGGCAACCATTCCACCATAATACATCAGTTACAATCTCAGATTATGGGAGGAAAATAAGGTGGATAGCTTGCTAGCTGTCTAAAGACATTGCATAGTATGTCGTTGGCAACTTAAGGATCATGATGTCCAGTGGTTAAATTTGCAAAATGCAAAAAAGCTAATTTCTTGGTGGGATTTAAAAATAGAAAATGGTGAAGTAATGTTGCAGGTTGGTTGGGAGTTTCAGATACAAGCTGCCCTTGAAAATGTAGTACAGACTTCCTGGGTGGCACTGGACTGATCATTCAATTTCTGTGTTCTTTGGGAGGGAACAGTTGCTATTCATTTCTAAGGCCTCACAGAAGACATTGAACGGGTGGTCTAAAGCACTGATGGAAGTACTAGGCTTGATTTTTATTTATGACAGGATGGATTGGAATTAATAGACAGACTGCTGATAGGTCTGTTAAAAAATTGTGTCTCATATCAGATCTTGTGTGAAAGCCAGGAAAACTTGCTTCTCCAGAAAGTAATACATAAAAGAATTAGGAAAATGGGAAACATCTTAGATCACATCATGTCTGGCACTTGAAAAGCCATTACTGTTCCTTCTAGTGTCTTAGGAATCTCTGCTTGTTCCAAGTACTTTCTGTGGGGTAGACATCTGATTCAGGTCTGCAGGGCAGGGTCATCTTCTTGCATCTGTATGATAATGTTGAAATGCACCTAATAAAGCAACATGAACTCAAGCCTATGCAGCGCCCATGGATAATTGCAGTCTCTGCAATCTCATTATCTAGAGTTAATCAGCATTTCAAAAGCACTTAGTATCTTGGCATGCACAGGCAGTAGTTTAGGAAAACGGTGAAGAGGATGACCCAGTGCCTTCTGTTGTACCTGAGATAGACTTCAGTGTCAATGCTTGCATGTTTTGCCCCACATGTGTATTGTGTCTATAAGAAAAAACTGTTGCAGTGTTGGGAAAAGCTCTGACAGTTTGTTCAGATTAAACCATAATCCTTCCTTTAGAAGGGGAGGTATTTGAAAATAAATATTCTGCAGTTATTTCTGCAAGTTTTACTGTGAAAAAGTTAAGAGCAAGGTTTGTGATGCTTGCCTTTATATTGGAGCCATGGGATGTGCAGAATCTGTGGTTATAGCTAGTCATGAAATAGGGAGAAGGATGTGTAAGGGAGACCTGAGTGTGGCATCGCTTTGGAAGGGTTTAAGAGATTTGTGAGGTTTTTGTGGCCCTTACTTTTTGTAGTGCATTGGGTCATTTGAAACAAAAGACAACAAAGTATTATTTAGCCATAAAACAAAGGCAGCTGATGAATTGGTAGGTAATGTTAAGTGCTATACAGCCAGGCTATACTGGGAAAATGAAATCCTCCATTCTCAACCATAGTTGGGTTATTCTCTCTAGCTCCTTGCATTGTTTATGTTGCTCTTTTCAGAAAATCCTTCAGTCCTACTTCTTGTAAGGAGATAATGGTCCTTGCAGCCAACATCTTATTCCTGTTCTGTCACTTTCAGTTTTCTGTTGTATGTGTTAGGAGAGAGTTGCTTGTGCTACCAAATCCTGTACTCTTGGACTTGAGAGATGCAATGTCTCAAATGTCTCATGATAGATTCTCTTCTCAGACAAATCTCTGTTCTTTAATGTTGCTGTGAAAGTGTGCAGATGCTTTGTAGATCCCAAGAGTAGAACTCTTTCCCTTGACTACTGTTTAAAACTTGCTGGGTCCATTAGTGCTTACAAAGCCTGACTGTCTTGGCAACTGTTACAGTAGGCACTACATAAATACAAATAATTCTCTGCCATAAAGATTTTCTAATTGCACAGTGAGAAACTTCCTTTTCTCACACTGCTCCATAAGTGTACAGGGCTCTTTGAGAAAATGCACTCTGTCTTCTTTGTGTCTGTGCCAGATCTCCTGTTGGCTTACTTCCTCTGGAAGTCATGTATTTGTGGGTGGCATTTAGTGCTAATAGACCAGCCTCTCTCCTTGCTAGGGTAGCTCTGTGTGTGGCAGTGATGGTACCTGAATGTCTTGTACTGGTAGGTTATCCTTCCCTTTCCAGTATCTTTCTGGGATATTCAGCCTATTTGAGGTACAGTGGTGGCATATCTGAAGGGTGCAGCAGAAATGTGGAGGAGGGGGTGGAAAACTTGTTTTGTGGTACACTGTGGTCTTGTTTCGCCCACGGCCCCGTGGAATCATCTGATGAAACACATGTAATGCTGCGTAAAATGTCAGGAAGAATGAGGTCTCAAGGTGGGGTGATTCACCTGCGAGGGGTTTGAACATGGTGAATCATGCCTGTCAGAAATCCTTCTGCACACATCAGCGTGGGGCTGCTTAACTCTTTTGTCCTTGAAAGTTAATTCTATGGTTCTCTGGCTCCCGAGTCTTCCTCTCCACAACTTTGCATTTTCCAGTGGTGCTCCATGTTTTTTCACATGCTTCCCTATATGGCAGGGGTTCTCAAATGTCTTACATGCTCCAGTCCTCATCCCAAAGCATACTGAGCAGGGAACAAACCTAAGGTAGTGAACTGCAGGAGGTAGGTTGCCAGAAAGAGGAAAGGCTCTGCTTGCAGTGGCGTTGGCACACAAAGTTGGGTGTGCTTTGGGCTGCTGCTCATTTGAAGTTAGGGGAGTTGGCTTCAATGAGCTCCACAGCAACTTTGGTCATAGCAAGACCACAAAAGTATGATTGTGTAGTTTGCTTCCTGTTTAATTAGGCTGTTTAATTGTGTAGGCTGGTAGGGCAAGATAGGAAGACAGACTAGGTCTGAAAAAGGCAAACGAAGTTGCCATCTCTCTATGGTTTATTTGATCTCTTTGGTGGTAGTGATGCTTGTTTAGTGTTTGCAAAGAACACAGACGCTCAGGAGTCCAGGTAGTTTGGGGTCTTTGTACTTTGGGAATCTACAGGTAGAGAGTAGAAGACGGGCTCTTATTACCTAAAAAAGGATAACTCCTTTTGTTCCCTGGAGTGAAGTTAGGATGGTACAGCTGAAATGGGACCCATGAGAGCACATGACAGAGCAGAGAGGCATGGAAGCAGCTTTATTTTGACATGGCATGGGCTTTCCCTTATGTGACACCGTCAGTGGTGGGGGTGGTTAGCTGGGGAAGGCATTGTACGAGTGGCTCCTACAGGCATCAGGGGCAGCCTGATCAACAGTCCTCAACTGTAATTCATGACAAGGATTGCAGAGAGGAAGCTGGGCTTGAAATGTGTCTGTGGCAACTTTATTTGCCAAAGTAGATATTACAGCGTAAGGAATTAGGTGGAGGTTTGAGGAGAAACAACAATACATGCATCCCCTTCCAGCCCTGCTCATCAGCTGTACTGAGGGATGCTGTGTGCATGTTTAGATAGAAGAATCACCTGTGTTTTGCAGTCAAAGCTAAACAGCAATAATACTGACTTCTTTTGGAGTATCTTTCTTTTCTCTAAATAGGAAAGAATGTTTGTAGAGGAATTTAGGCATCTCTGCTCTTTTGTTTTTTGCTTCTTCCAGTCTCTTCCAAGCCAGGGACCTGTGTGAAAGTGCTGACGATTGAGCCCACAGGTAACTGCCGGCTGCAGGAAGATCTGGCTCTTCTAGCAGACTGCGCCCTGCCAGCTGAACTGCGGGTAGGGAGCTTTTATACTGCTTCTGGTCTCTGGGGGGCCTGTGGTATGTGTTCACATGTTCAGTTGCATTCTCTCCATTTGGGTTCAGTGCTTGCTTGTTTGCTGGTGCGCTAAATGCCGAAAGCCTTTTATTACTTGGAAATGCCATCAACTTGTTTAATGAGGCTGTCAGTGCTGTCCTTTCCCTCGGATTTTTTCTCCCAGTGGGGATCTTGTTAAACAAGACCCTTGCCATATTGTTGGTGGGGATTTCCCCACTGACTGCAATGGGACAAGAGTTGGCACCCAGATTTTTTTCCTTCTCTCTGACATCCTTCTTAAGTATCAGAAATGTTTTATCACAAGCATTGGTACACAAAGGGGCATATAGATGGAAGATGACTTGCAGGTTTTGCTTGCTAGGAACTGACACCCTGCAGTGGAGAGGTGCTTTCAAACTCTGAAAATATTTCCAGCAGAAATGTAAGTCCCTCTGAAGTGAATTTAACTTATCTCGTAATAAGTTCATTTTTCATAACTAAGTCTTGTTGACTCCTAAAAACAGGCCAAAGACCACACACAGGTTGATGATCCCTGTTAAAACACCATCAGTATTATTAGCTAGACTTGTATACGTGGATCTTCGCTGCCAGTTGCAGGAGAACAGGATAAATATTAGTGATCTTCATTCTCCCTGCATATGATATTTTCTGTAATATCAGCAAATTCACTTTGCTCTTATATCTGTCCTTTTCCTCCTCTTGCTCATACCAGCCACTGAATTTAATAACATGAACTCATTTGAGGTGATTACTGTGCCTAGAGGTTGTGTGACTGAGATGTAGCAAAGTTTATTGCCTTTTCTTTTTGTCCCCTGCTGAACCTGCGTGTCTTGTGCAGTGTATTATATGTGTGTGCACAAATATGGTTTCTTACCATACCAAGCCAGCAGGTTTTGTGATGGTTTTTGACAGACATATATCTCAGAGTACTGAACACTTCACAAAGGGAGTGTTTTTCTCCATCAAATTTCCTTCTACCAGTGCAGAAATTTTCCCTATGTAACCTGCCTCCCCCAAATAACAGGGCATTTATTTGTGGCTTTCAGTATGCTTTTCTGTATGTTTGCTGGCTTTAAAGGAAGGTAACAATAAACCTCAGATTTACTTCCTCAAGAATTAAAAAAGGATTGTGATTCCCCAAACAGTGAGATTTATGTAAATTTTAAGTCCCCTAAGAATGCATTCTGTTTGATTGCTTGTTTGCAGACCTTGATGGCACACTCATGTTGGCTTGAGCTTTTGTTCTCAAAGGTTAGAAACACTTTCCTTTTTAATTCTTTAATGCACAATAGGAACTGGAAGGAAAATATGAAACTTGGAATAATATAATCATCTGACAGGACTGTGAATGCCTGTGTGAGCTGTGATTTTCTTGCTAAGTTCATAGATCAGAACAAAGTCAGTTAGAGCAGCCTTAGATTGTTATGGTGTAAAAGTGAAGAGGGCATGGCCACATACTAGTTATATTTCATCCTAATGTTTGCAAATTGTTAAATTCTGTGAACTAGACATCTTTGTTCTAGGGTGGAGGAATCAGATCCTCATTCTTACAGAGTGTGATGCCACTTGGAGAACAGTATACAAACTGTGTAACCTAAAATGTTGGGGATAACTGAATAGTCACATACAAACATCTGTGTTCTCAGGAGAAATGTACTTTTTTTCTTTTTTTCAGCCTATGCAGAACAAAATAGGTATTTGGCTTCTGGATTAAAGGCAGCATCCACAGAATTTGGCAGGAGATATTCTGAGCTGCTGCATGTCATGTAATGCCATATTACATGGAATTGAGATGTATACAACTTTCTCTTTCACTATAAGCAAATAATTTGCATGTAATGTATCTGATACTTGAATGGTGCAGAAAACTATGCATCCCAATTTCATAGTTCTGTAATGACTAAATAATAATGATTTGATATCCTATCACAGTTCATTATTAGTTTTTTAGAGTGAGAACTATCTATTCTTGGAACACTTAAACACATTGATTATCTTGGTATTTTGTTTCTCATTCCTATTTATACTTGAAAGATTTTTCTCTTTCAGTGTTTGGTTTTAAAAGTATGGTTGTTGTCTCTATTTTGTTTTAAACTAGTAATGGTCATAATTTTCTGACTGTGACAGCTGCTTCTTTGGCCTGTTGCAATAAAATTTAGCAGTGACAGGTTTAAGTAAAATAACATCAAAAACCAGGCAAATGTCAGAAACCATGTGGCTTGCCACTGGCTGTCTGCCTAGCTCTTCATCTCATGGCTGCCAGGTGACCTCTGAGTTAGAGACTCCCTGGCTTCCAGTATATGAGACTGTAGGCACATCATTTCCTTGTAGCTGGTTTTTCATTACCTTTTAACTGAAATCATATTTTCCAAACCAAGATGAGATCAGACTTAAAAGGATCAGTTTGCCATGAAAGAAATGTTATTGTCTCCATCTGTATTGGCATTTGATGTGGCTGCAAAAAAAAGTGACCATTTGTCACTTCTGGGGTAAAGCTAATCTGTGTAGAAAGCAGTTTGAAACAAGTAGATGGGTTCCATCTTGTCTGTCTCTGTACCTGGGTAGTGTGGTTGTCCATGGCAGTTATTCCTGTGCTTTACTTTGCCCATTTGGCAGAGGCAAATTAATTGAACTATTTATAGCGTGCTTCCAATTTTTTTTTATTTTTAATCCAATCTACTTGCATCTGTTTATGGGCTGCTAATCTTCTCTTGGATCCCTAACTCATGTATTTTGTGTTGTAATTTATTTACAATTTTCTTGCTGAGATATTCTGGGCAAAGTACAAATTGCTGCCACTGATTTGTTTTGTATGTTTTTGCCTCCAGCAGCATTTCTATTTAAGTGTTAATAGCAGATTGGTAGCAGCAAAGGCTTGATCCTCCACAAGTGATGGCTCCAAGATCCTGTGAAGGTTCAAGCAGACTTACTGCTATAGGGGTGTTGAGAATATTTCTGTATGATGTATGAGTTCTTGTGTGTTTGCACCTTGTAGGCTAGACTGTTTTGTGCTTCCTGAGCAATGTACTTAATGTTGACAGCTATGCTCTGCCTGGGCAGAGGTATGCTAAGGAGGTTGCCTGAATGGGGGGAATGAAGTGGGGGAGGAGTAAGCCAGTTTTCTGCAGGGAGACCCTGAAAGGGAGATTAAATTCCTCAAGCATGACAAGGGAGGAGAGTAGAAGTAGTAGAGACTTAAAAGGGGAGTAAAAGGGAAAATTCCACAAAGCCACTTCATACTGAATAGAAGAGACAAAGACATGAACCTGCTTTTGTAGTAGGAATTGGAAATAACCTTGTAAACCTTAGCATCAGAGCAGGGACCAGGCAAAGCTAGAAGCAGGAAATTGAGCATGGAGGAGTTTGTAGTTCAGGAGACAAACTATGAGACAAATAAAACATGTCCGTTTCAGAGAGATGGATTTGTTTTAAAGACTTACCTTTTGACAATGAAAGGGGAACAAAGGAGGGATGCAGGTAGGAGATGTAGTGTTTATGTCTCAAGTAAAATTCTTGTGCCACAGAGAGTGGCATCTTACAAAGCCTGTTTGTTTCTTTTACCTGTAATGTGCCTGCAAAATTGTAGCCTTGAAAGTCATGTCAGTATTTCTAGAAGACATGGAAGCTCTGGGTATAGGGTGGGGATAGCAGCAAGGCAGACAGAGCAGGCAGTTGGATCATAGCTACTGGTGTTTGTAATGCCATGCCACAGAGAGCATGGCTGCAGATCCACAGGTTGTGGTTGTTTGTTGTCTTGAAACATAAGGAGTTCCCTGATAGGGAAGGACTCTCACAGGAGGGAGGTGCTATGGAGAGGCAGCATTGCTGTGACAGCCACGTGCACAATTTGAATGTTACTGGGCTTACTCTCCTGTGATTAAGAAACAGGAACTGCCAAATGTTGCCGAGGACAGACAAAGAGCTTGGCAAGAGGTTCCAGATTGCCATGTTCAGTGGTGGTGTGAGCTTTTGCCAGCTTGGTGCCTTGCCACATCCTAGGGCCTGTTTTGTGAGAGAAACCTCACTGCATGGGAGCTGGGCTTGGCTGAGAGCACCAACCCAGGGTGTTGCAGGCTGTGTCTCTGTTCAATTTGGGAGGGAGGAGTCATCTGGCTCCTCAGTAAAGCTGAAAGTTGGTTTCCAGAGGTTAATTATCTTGGTTACATGACTGAATATAAACTGTTTTTAACAATTGAATTACCCTGTATCTAGGATAAGGTGAAAGTAAAAATAATTGGAAGTGCCACTTTAAAATAACATAAGGCCAACAGAATTTAGGGTGGGTTTTTTTTGGTGTGTGTGCTGTCTTTGTTGGCACGTGGGATTGGGAGGAGGTGTGTTGCTGTTAAAATAATTCACTAGAGTATTAATACTGCAACAACTCTATCTTTGGCTGCAAATCAAGTCAGAAATTGAAAATGTGTTTTAGAAATGTTGGATTGTTCAAGTGAGGCAGTAATTATAGCCAAGCCATTTCAAAGTGGTGTATACATCTATATAATGTATACAGTACTACATCTACACAGTAAAGGGCTAGTTCAAAGCTCTAGTGTGGTTATGGTATCCACAACATGAAGTAAACTTAACATCCACTTGGTTATCTTCCTTTTTTTTGGTGGCACAGAAATGCTTTGCTGAGGTGTGTGAAGGGTCAGGGAGTTTCCATGGATAAGGAAGGCAGCTGTGACTTGTACTAGGAATATCTCTATCAGAAGTGCAAGGACTTCAGTTCCTCACATTGAAATCTGTGTTCAGAGCATCCATCTCCCATGTTCTGCACTGTGCTGAGGGATGATTGCTTCTGGGAAGACCAAGAAGTCCAAAATGGGGACCTGATGTGTTTGAAGCATGGATGTTAAAGGTAGGGTATTCTGGTTTCTCTTCCTAGGTTGGATTTGGGGAGTTGCCATTTGACAGCACTGACAACTTTGACAGTTGTCCTGATGTGTGTTTTCGGGTGACAGATTACAACTTCTTGTGCCACAAGGTAAGTGCCTGTGCTATATTTCATTCTCCTCCCTTTTTGCCATGGGTCTAGTCTACCTATCTCCCCACCCTCATCCAGTACTCATTACATTCTGCAGAAGCAGCATTACCTCAGCAACTGGAAAACCAAAAGTCTTATTGCAGCTAGAAACTGTATTTCAAGCATTTAACAAAAGAGCAAACCTTGCCTTTCTTGCAGAAGTAAGGAGGTAAATTTATAGATCTAGCTACAGCATTCACAGCTGCAAAATCTCCTACTGTTGGCTTATGAATTCAGTATCTGGAGAGGGGGATGTTTGATCTGCAAGTAAATAGCAGTAAGAATGGATTTCATGATCCAGCCTCAACTTAAACTCCTGCCCTAATGCAATACTGCTTCTGAATCTCTTAAACTTAAGAAACTTGTTTTATTTTGAGGGCAACCATGGATAGAAATAAGATAAGGGAAAATGTTGGAAATGCATCTTCAAAATTTAGGGAGAATCAGAGTTACAGAACTTCCAAAATATTTCTGAGCTGCTCTGACAGCTGTTTGGTACTGCTGTTTAGTGCAGTGAGAAAGATGCAAGTGTTTTGGTCTTTCTTCATTCTCCAGGCTTTTTTCTGTGGTCGCAGTGATTATTTCAAAGCCCTTCTTGAAGACCATTTCAGTGAGAGTGAGGAGCTGCAGACACAGCCCAGTATCCCTGTGGTGACTCTCCACAACATCTCAGAAGACATCTTCATCCGGGTCCTCTACTACATCTACAGTGATGATACAGAGGTGAGGCCAGCTATGGAGCCTTTCCTCTGTGCTGGTTTATTCTGGAGGAGTTTACAGCAGTATTTTCCTACAGCATCTGGAGAGCTATATGTGTGTGTCTGTGGTTTCTTGAATCCCACTGCCCTATTCTGCTACCTCACGTCTATCTCAGGACCCCACATACTGGGACTTGCTGTTAGCCAGGCAGGGAGCTATTATATATGCATGGCATTTGGGAATTATATCCCTAGTTGAAAATTAGATTGCACATTGCATGTTGGCTTGATAAATGTAGAGCTTTGCAGATTTTCCTCTTGGGCTCTGTGGAAGGATAAGGTGAGCAGCTGCCAGTAGATGGCAGATTGAACACATTCAGAGATGTGGATAGGTTGAAGGATTCTGCTTGTTTACTCTTGGCATCATAGCCCACTTTTCCTTTTTTAGAAAGTCATTATTTCCACTCTTATTCATTGCTGGGGTGGGTAAAGGCTCCACTGGGAGACCAACGCCTCGCTGTGCTCAGTATCAAAAGCGGTAACAAAAGGCCCTAATCCACCTAGTTTTCAGCCTGATGGAAGGTGCAGCAAATCTCGGCGTTAAAGCAGCTTCCTGCTTTGTTTTTGTGGCAAATACTTTCTGCTGGTCTAGCTACAAGATGCCAGAACACATTCTGGCATTAGGGCAGTGATCAGAGACTCTGCTGCACCTGCCAGTGTCACTTCTTCCAAGCAGTATTTGTGCTCTGGGTTAGGTGCCACATACAGAGAGTGCACACAGCTGTGACCTTGTTTCTGCTGATCTGTTCACCTCTGGGTAGTGGCAGGGAATATGTGGTAAGGAAAGAGGTATTTAGCAGGCAGCAAGGGCAGCATTGCCATTGGTATGCCAGAGAGCAGATGTTTCACTTGTCTGCACTCTTTCCTTGACCTCACACTGAAAGGGCAGGCAGAGGGGGAAAGGAGCATGTTGAGGTTGTGAAGATCCTCCTGATCTTGCTACAGCACGGCAGTGTGACCCTGTTCCTTGCATCTCTCCAGCCTGTCTGCCCTCCTCATGATGGCTCACAAGAAGGGTGTTTCCCAAGCAGCCATCCCTTTCCAGGGGGTGCCTCAGCTGCCTTGTGTGGACTTGGGGCAGGAGGACAGACCAGCAACAATGTACAGGAGTTGAAAGGATCTTGCTCATATGGTTTCTGTGCAGAATGGTGCTGTCATTGGGTTTCAAACTAAGCAGCCAAGATATGAAGTTTCCTGTGAGAAACTACCAGGAAAAATGGTCAGGAAAACAGGAATATAGCTGAAGTTTCACACTTGGATATGGGGTGTTCTTCTTGCTGTGGGTTTGTCCAGCCAAGTGTCAGCACTCCCGGTTCTGTGTTCCTTTTTCTGAAGGATTTATATGTCTCTCTGCCATGTTGTAGAGACAGCGTTTGCAGTTCAGGGAAGAGTGTCTGCAGAGGACAGGACCATTGCCTTCCAGGCAGAAAGAGAAGTTGCTAATCAGAATACTTGTGTGGGCTCAAAGGGAGCTTCTGGAGGAAAGTTTGCCAGATTTGTCCTTGATCAAGCAGTTAGGAGCTGCTGCCATCAGTACTACTCACTCAGATGCCTCCAACTCATCAGGTTCCTGGAGCTTATGAAAGGACAAAGCAGCACTTCATTAATAACCCCAAGAGTTTTGTTACTCCACTGTGGCACTACAGCACTCATGGCATGTCTCTAATACATCTTGCATCCTTCAGCACAGCTGTTGGAGGGTGTTACACAGCTGAGACATTTGCTGTGAGTAGTCTCTCCAAACACTGGTGTGAGTGGCTGTAGGGGAAGAAATTATCAGCCTTTTGCAGTTGTCAGAAAGAGCAACCACATGTGTTGATATGGACAGCAGTGTTTTTGCTACTGACTGGTTATCAGGGCAGTGGACCATGCTGCACCAGAGTTACTGTACTTTAGTCAAGACCAGTGTGGCTTGATCTCTAAATTCAAGTGATCTCACCTCCTCCACAGCCAGGGTATACTGCATCCTGCAGATTCTCTGTTAAAATGGATATTGGTAACTGAGCTCTTTGCACTTCACACTAGCAGGAACAGAACTGTGCAGCAAGAGGCTCTAGTTCAGGTTAGTGACGCAGATGGCTGACTAAAATAGGATTTGCCCAGCCAAAGGAAGGAGACTGAGTGAAGCTGGAGGTGGTGTCTCCAACGTTGCCTTCAGCATTCTTTTATCCTTAAATCACTTGCAAGGAACAAAAGTACCCAAGGGGGAAACAGGAGGGTGGTTCTATAGCTCAAGAGTCTGAAAATGTTAAAGGCCACTCACAACAGTGTAAGCTTGAGCATCTGTTGAATGAATTTAGTTGTGTCTACATCCCTGTGAAAGTTTCAGTAGCATTTGATGTGCAGAGTCTGTTCCTTACCTAGCTGGGTCTCACCCGTTTATTTGTAGTGCAACTTTCAGTCCTTGGATTTATCCCTGTGCCAGGGAAGTTGTGCTGATTGAGTTAGAAGAGCCAGTTTGAGGAAGGAACTTAAGAGAATTTTGCACATTTTTCACAAAATGTGAGTCCAGCAGAAAAGTCCTACTGGGGATGAGGTGCTCTATCTGTCTCTTTGAAGGGTTTTCAGAACCTCTGGTAAAAGCTACCTCCTTCCACTGCCACAGTGAATGTATCTTAGCAGCCAGCTTTCAGGTGCACTTCAGTGTTTCAGCATTGCTTTGTGCTTAGCTAGAGGGGTTAGCTGCAGCATGGCAAACTTCTTGCTTTGTGCTAAGCAAGCTGCCTCTGCAGCATTTTAGACTGCTCTATGGTTAACTGAATGGAAACTGAGTGAGGAAGAAGACCTGCCCTGAAAGACTGAGCTCCTGTCTCTCCATAATTCTGTTAACACTTGTCTGGTAATGGCTGAAACAACTCTTTAGTCTCTTCTAGAACACAAGAAAAGAAGGCAGTTTGCCAGAGACAAGTGAAGCAGGTAGGACTGGACAGTAATTCTCCCCTTTCCATTGCCAGCTGTCCCCGGAAAACGCCTATGATGTGCTGTGTATGGCAGACATGTACCTGCTGCCCGGGCTCAAACGCCTTTGTGGCAGGACCTTGGCTCAGATCCTTGATGAGGACAACATTGTCAGCATCTGGAAGATCGCAAAGCTGTTCCAGCTGACCCGTTTGGAGGACCAGTGCACAGAGTACATGGCAAAGATCATTGAGAAGGTAGCAGAAACACTCTCCCACTCCACTTACCATGCATGCCTGTTAATCTAACTGCACAGTGAGCCACAGATAACAACAGATTTCATGGCTGTGCTTTGGTCTGTAATAAATGGTTGCCCCCTCTGGTTTAATATGCTTCCTAAAACAAGCAGTGGTTAAGTAGCAAAGTACATGGTGAGTTAGTACAGGGGACGAGGGGTGTAGCAGTGCCTGATGTCACTGCAGTAAACCAGATGCTGGTGGCTGTCAGCATATACCTGTGGACTGTGTGGGGTGAAAACTTGCCCAAAAAGTTCTGCAAGTGCTATGGGCAGGTGACTTTCACCAAGCTTTTTCAACTACCATGCCCAGAGCAACAACTGTATTGCCTGAATACACCAGCTGCAGCCTGGAGAACCCCATGGGGTGTGCAGGGGAGTTCTTCCTGACATAATGGTATAGAAAGGAGAAGTCGTTGTGATCTTTACTCTCCTCCAGGATGACAAATCTAACATTTTCCATAGGGGAAATTTGGCTGTTGACCAGCCAGAGTAATGAATCTAATACTGAAGGTTTCTTTATGGGCCTGCATTTGAGTGCTAGCCTGAGTAGCTTGAAGTTTCAGGACTTGTGGAGAAAGTTGCCATACAGAAGGATAAGTTAGAATCTATGGGTGTTTTTATCCTGAGACAGGTCTTTATGAATAGCTTGTACAGTTCACATGGGAATGTAACATTTTCATCTGCAGCTTGAAAGGTGTGAAATTCTTTCTGCCATATGAAAACAGTGAAGCAAATGATTCTGGGGCTGTTACTGTGTTCAGTGTATAGCTTGGGGATGATAGACATATCAGCATGCACCCAGATTCTGGCTTCTGAAAAAGGAATTTGGTTTGAAAGCTGATGAATATCCCAGGTAGTAATCAGGTAGGGCTTTAGTTTTGTCTTCCTCTTGCATTGCATTTCTCCAGCCTGGTGGCTGGTTCCCCTTCTCTAGTGGGAGTTCTCGGACTCAGCATTAGCAATCCTAAGGCTGCCTTCCTAAGGGTGTTGGCACAAATGGAGCCAGTCCAGCTGTTCAGACATCAACAGCTGCCAGGATCTTGTGGAGATGTGCTAATGATGGTAACAGGGAAAGATTTTGGCAGTTGTGTGTAGCATACAGCAGGGCTTAGCAGCCTGCTGTGCCCAGGCACAGTTTAGTACCATAGGCGGACAGAAGCTTCCTCTCGCCCTTCAGCACACCACATGTTTCTGGGGAATTTGATGCAAAAGCATTGATGGGTGACCTGATTCTGTCAGATTGGGTGCAGAACAGAGCAGCTGCCTTACTGTGATCTTCTGGTTGGCTGCTGGTGGTGGAGCTGAGAGCTATGGTGAGGACAGAGTCATCTGTGGCTCCTGGTTTTGAGCTAGGCACAAGCACCCACTGTCTTCCCAGTTGCAAGACATTTCCCAAAAGTGTCTGGCAGCATCTCTTGGTTTCTGCTGGGGAGCCTTTCTGGAGGTAACACTGTGTGTATTCATGTGCCCCAATACTAGAGCTATGGATGCATAGTGGGTATTACAGTGCATTGTTTGGGGTGCATATTGCTTACAGTTGTGACCATTTCTTGTTGGATTCATCCTTCTTAGGCTGAATGCCAGAATGCATTTTCAAGCAGTATGTGTAGGAAACATAAGAAGAGTTGGGTCTCCATGTACCCTTAGCTTTCCCTTTTCTTCTGTGGGATCCCTCAACAGTGGCTGAAGCCTATTATCCCAACCTTTTACATCCCTTTATGTGTTTTCTTATCTTTCTAATGGTTCTCTTGTCCACTCAATCCAGCTAGTAGAGTTGGAGGAGTTTGTGGCGGCTGTGAAGGAGAATGCGGAGGCTGTGGAGGAACGCCAGGAGACTGACTCCATTCCTCTGGTTGATGACATCCGCTTCCACATCACCAGCAATGTGCAGACTTACAGTGCCATCGAGGAAGCCAACCAGAAACTTGAAGCTCTGGAAAACCTCCTGACCAGTATAGGGCTTGAGTGCTGATGTGTGCAAACCCTGCCTGTCATATGCAGCCTGTGTAGACCCTCTGGGGTGGCTCAGAGTGCAAGAACATCCAAGTCTCTGAATGTCTCTCTTCCCCTTCCTTGTTCTCCTTCCCATCCACTTTCAGGCATGCTTTATTTTTCATTTATTTAGGTCTGGGTGTTTGCATGTCTGGCTTGTGTTTTGTATTTTGGGTTGGGTTTTTTTTGTATTTTTTTGTTTCTCCTTTCAGAAGTAGCTCCCAAAGCTCAGCCCAAAGGAGTAGCTAGCTGCTCCTTTGCACAATACAATGTGGATAGGAATCAGCAAGCTGTTGGGAGTGGTAAGGGAGCTGTTCTGGAGGACTCAAAACTGCCTAGTTTTACTACCCATCATGTTCTGTTGCTCAAAAACACAGTTGTGAACCTGGTTCTGCCACCAGCAGAGGAAGAAAACTGGATTAAACTCTCCAAATGAGTCTATTGGAAGGGAGGTGGCCTTTCTTTCACTGTCAGCATTGTAAGATGGGCAGTGCTTTCTCAACTAGGACATAGGAGTGCTTGGTTATGTGGAAGGCACTGCTACTCTAGATGAAAAAAAAAAGTGATTTCCAAATCTTCCCTAGCTTTTCATTGCTTTGAAGTGTTTGGAGTTTAAAGCTTTGCTTGGGAATACAGTAGAGACCGGAGTCCTGCCATTCTTAGAAAGCAGTAACTTCCAATGCATTACAAAAGGGAGAGCACTCCTTTTCTTCCTAACAGGGGAAGGAAACACCTTTTTCTTGGAAGCAGTGCTTTTCCCTTTGTTTTAGTCCTTTGGTACAGCAAAGCTGAATTGCTGGTGGTTTAGGGAAGAGGTGTCACCAGAAATCTTTTTCTTTTTCAGAAGGGAAAAGGGGCCTTTTGGGTCTCTTGCAGGGCAGCTGTCCCACCCATTGACCTCCTAGCTTTGCTCAGCCTTGAGCCTCATAGCTTCATTGTTCTCTAGGAAATTCACTGTTTGTACTAGCAAATGTTTTTGAATCTGTGTTCTGCAGTAGGTTGTGTTATCTCATGTTGTCTCCCTAGACTCCTAATGAGGGTAACAATGTTCTTTCTCCTTGGCACTAATCAGCAGGCATAAAGCTTGCCTTGCCAAATAGGCTGCCCTCGGAGCATGGCACGTTACGAGAGTCTCAGGTCTCCAAGGCACAGACTGGGCATACTTTGCTGTGCTCTGAGCTGGGAGGGAGAAGAAGCATTGTGTGAATCCTATAGAAGATCTTGCAGAGGCAGTAGGTTGCCATTACTAGTGCAGGTCATCATTTCGGTCACTTTGTGTGAGGCAAGAGCTTGAAATAATCCACATCTGGTGTGCTTTTACTGTTTGAGGTGGGAACTGGGCATGGATCCCCTGCAGCTTCAGGGTGGGCTTTTCTGTTAATGGTGGTGTTTCATGTGGATAAGGAAAGAGTTTGGAGATCCAGTGTTCGGCAGGAACTTGCTTCAGGTGTGGATAATACTGGGATGGTGGGTTTCTCTTCTTTGCTAATCTCACTAGGTGAGAGACTGATGATCCCACACTGTGTGGGAACTGCAGCCTCACTGCCACTGTTCAGAGCATCTGCCTGTATCTGATATATGTTGAAGCTGTGGACAGGCTTTGGGCACTACTTGCCCTATGCAGGCTGTGTTCAGTTGCAGTGAGGAGGGGGTACTGGGGTTTGGCTGCTTTACTTGAGAAAAGCTGGACTTGGTAAAATCACCTGTCGGGATTGAGTTGCACTTAACAGAAGTTGAGGACAAAGGGTAGGGCACAGATGAGGTGCACTGACATAACTGAACCCCAGATGCTCGTGCACTTTTCCGTGTTTAACTGGTGTCTCTTGCAGAAAAAGTCTCTGGGGCACAGGGCAGTGGCGGCCAGGGCATGCTTCAATTCTTCTGTTTCAGAATGCTCGTAAGGAAGTGCAAGGCGTTCCTGTGGTTTGCTTTCTGCAGCCATATTAGGGTGAGGGAAGATGATGTGTGGCTGTATGGAAACTCTTGTGCAGCAGGAGTGTATTTCTGTTTGGGCAGGTGGCAAGTTTAAGGAGGTGTGCCTTTCTGTGAATTGTGGAGTGTACCTCCACATCCATCTCTAAGCCCTGTGTGGCTTTGACAGGGCCGCCAAAGAGCCCAGCACAACTTGAACTGATAAAAGCATCTCAGTAAACTTGAGGAAGGAAAAAGCTATTGAGAAAGTTTTAATATGAAGTCCCATATATTTTGGAGAAAGGGTGAAAGCAGAACTGATTGTTTTCTTGTTCAGTGGAGTGTCAGGCTCATGAAAGCCTGCTACAGAAATCAACTGCTTAACCCAGCTGGTTCAGTTCCCTTGCATTTCTCATCCCTATATGGCTGAAGATGACAGTGAACATAAGCAGGATGTTTAGTTTATCACATCCCCTCTGCTCCTCCTGCATAAATTCTGCATCTGACATCTCAGTAGTCGGCTTTCCACAGCAGTGCTTGTGACAGCCCTGCACAAGGCTTGCATGGAGCCACCAGAGAACAGAACATGGCCTTTGCCTTCTGCTTGTACTGAGCAGGATGCAGAAACAGGATTACCAAGGAGTGTGCTAATGCTTTTCTCTGCAGATGTCTCAGCTGCTAAGGCAAACGGACAGTGGTAGTGGGCAAAGCAGAAGGAAGGCAAAGGAGGAGCAGTAGTGCTGGGGATTGTTTTCTATGTGGCTGCACTTGAATAATTCCATTCCTGTGTCCTTAAGTGTGGAGCAAGTGAGGCTGCAGTTGTACATGTGGGGGAGGTCATTATGGCCTTTTGATCTGCCTCTCCGGTAGTGCAGTTCCATGTAGACTGCCAAGCAAAGGCCTCATCTGTCTGTGTGCACTTAGTGGTCACATCTGTTGAGCCTGTCAGATTATCCAATTACTTGGGCTCCTTTAATGCCCTCCAACCCCTTTGGCGAAATAGAGCTATGAAAAAAGCATGCATAAGCAGGTGGTTGGCATGCAGGCAAGCTCTCTTAAGATGATCCAGGTCAAAATTTAGATTTGAATTCACTTTTATCTTGCTTCAAATGATTTTATCACAAAATAAAAACCTTTTGATTTTTTTTTCTGCTGCCAGTGTCCTTTTTTGTGTTCTGTAGCCTTTGTCCTTTAAATTTACTACTAGCTACTTGTTGACTTAAAAAGATTATAAAATTTATCAGAGCAACATTATATTTGAGAAGAAATGTGTAAGCATGTGTGCAGCAATAAAATAGTATATTTCACTGTATCTGTACCTCCTGTGGCCTTTTTTGTTACTGTCAATGTCAGTGTGGATTTTATTTCTGAAAGGACTTGGTGGGCTCCTTCAGCTTATTTTCCTGCACATGGGCCAAGGGCTGGTTCTGCACCATCTGGTTTCCAAGCAGTGAGGAAAGCATAACTCTGCTCTCCTCTCTCTGTGACCCATCTGTACAGCCATTCCAGAACATGGGCATAAAGCACTGACTTGTTTTTACTGGTTCCTTTTTCCCAGGGTTATTCTGTTTCATTAGCAGCACCATGGCCCAGGATTGGTCAGTGTGGTGGTGATATGTCAGGGAAGTGATGTTTCATCTCAGAAAGTTGCACTGGGCAGCCCCTGACAGGTAAGTTGTCCCCTATGCCTCTCTCGTTGCTAACTGTCCATTAAATCCAAGGATGGAGATTTCTTGAGACTCTGTACTTGACTACTCCAACTTGTTCAGTGTCTGCTCAGTTCCCAAAATAAGCTCTGAGAAATAAGTGTGAGAGCTTTCCTCTCCTTCCTCCTGTTACCGGCAGAGCAAGCTCAAGGGGGAAGAGAGCAAGATTGGAAAATGACATCTGCTTCCCCCTGATTGCAGCTCTCTGCCAGTGGATCTGTTTTGCTCCCTACTCTATTTGCTGGTATGGCAAAACACAAGGTTGTGGCTTTGTTAGGATAGGTTGGGAAAGAGGGAGATGTAGGGAGTGGTATGGCATAGCCAGAAGCATTGGTTCAGGGGCTCAGGGTAGGGTGGGGTTGGCCTGTTAAAGAAATCCAAAGTAACTTGATGTAGCTTTCCCATGGAGGAAACTGAGCTGGTCTGTGTTGCACTGGGATGTCATTAAAACCCCAGTGAAAAAAAATGTCTCCCTCTTTATTCTTTTATCTTATCACTTCTTCGTGAGCCAGGGTCATCCAGTACCATTTGTACAAGGCTGCGACAGCGATGAACTGTGTGAGTGAGGCTGTTCAGAGACCTGCTCTGAAGGAAAAGCAAGTAAATGCTAGTTACTGCTCCTTGAGATAATGCTTTAAGAGATGAAGGCTGATCTTTCATATCAAGACTAAGATGACATTATATCTTTCCCTTCTGCTCAGAAGGTTTTATTCTAACACATTCTTGGCACAGCATAGCAGAACCACCAATATTTCTATGAATTTTATTAAGCTTGCTTCCATAATGGGAGCCAGCAATCTGCTCTTGAGAACTCCTTCCCACCCCCCTTCTCCTTGGATCTAAAACTGAGCTTTTATCCAGGAGTTTTAAAACAAGTTTGTTGGCGGCAAGTTCAATCTCTCATTGAGAAGCTGAAAATGCTTCAGGCAATCTGTCCTGAAAACTTCCTCTGCCCTGCTACTTCTCCAGTCAAGTGCCTGTTGGGCACAGTGTCTTCAAATCCACGCAAGGCACTAGCTCTGACCACGTTGCTCCTGGGGTGACTGCTCCTTCCCTTCCTAGGGCCAGGGAGATGATATTTCTTTTTTGTTGATTTTATGTGACCTTTTCCAGTCACACATGCAATTAAGCAAGTCTTCCACATCTGAAAGAACAAGAGGGGATAGTACTTCTATTACTCTGCTGCTGGCTGCAGGGCAGAGGAGTCTTGCGTGCAAAGTTCTCTGTTTACTGGAGATCCAGGACTCGCCAGTCACCCAAGTGCCCCAGGGCTGGTTTTTTGGTACAGAGCAGCTGCAGCATGGGATGTACATACACTTGGCATGGGAAGAGAGGACTTGGTGTTAAAAGTGCAAAGGATGAGTTCTAGAAGCTTAGTGCCATTGGGGCTTTTGATGTGTCAAACACAAGGGCTGCCGTGTGCTGTGGGACAGCAGCTTGTTGCTGTCATTGCAGCATGAAGCTCACCCAGCAGTCCAGCATCAGGGAAAACCTGATATTTTTTTTTTTTTTAATCTGGATGGGGATTCAGAGTTGTTTATTTCTAGCATGTGGATATCTCCTGCTTCGGGGCTGGTCTGAAGGAGGCTTTGATGGTGTTGCCATTGCATGGTTTTCCATCTAAACAAAGACACGGCTCACATACAAAAGCTGCTGACCTTGGGAAGGCTGGAAAGCCTTGCTTCTCCTGGGGCTCTTCCTTATGGCAGTTTACTGAGATCTGGCCTTTGATAGTGGACCTTTCCTAAACTGACACAGGAAGGTACTGTGCATCTTTTGCACATGAGCTGCCATTGCTTCCCCTCTGCTGTTCTCATCTCTGCGTGTTTTCTTACAAGAGAAGCATTTTCTATGCTGGACATCTTGCCCTCCCCTCATCTCTCCCCCTAACCAAGAATGTCTTTTTGCCAGGTTTCCTCTGGTTAGGTACAGCACATACCATGTGATCCATCTAAACTCTTAACTGATCTCTTAGGAATTGTTTCTTATCTGAATGCCTGGAATGTTTCCATACACTGAAGAGTTTCCTCCAAAGGGAAGGGAAATTAATCTTGTGTCCCTCCCTGCAGAGGAGCTGTGGTCACATGAAGGCTGGTTGTTTGGCTTGCTTCTGTTGGGAGATGTGGGCTCTGCAGCATTTGCTCCCAGACATGGCTGTTTGGTTTAATAAGGCAGTTTCTTGGAGAGAGGCAGTGGTAGCTCTTCATCAGCAGCTTCCCCATGGAATGCAGAAAGACAGCATCCCAGACTGATCAGCTGGGAGAGCATTGACCTGTTTGTCTGTGCAAAGGAAACTTGTGCTTGTACATGGAGAGAAGAGCAAATGACTGCTCAAAAAAAACCCCACTCTAGAGAGCCTGGAGTGATGGAGATCTGCCCAAGGCTGGGCAAGGATAACAGCAACCAGAGAAATGCAAGTCCCTACTCACCCCACCAGCAGCTCTGGAGTGAATTACAGCCCCACTTTTCTCTCCTCCAATGGTCTGTAAATCCTATGCTTAACCTTTTACCAACAGCAAATGGAGCTGAAGTGCTGCTGCTGTACAAGCTGAGCAGATCTGAATTAAAATTCCTCACAGCTCATGGAAGCTTCAGCATTTGGCTCTTCTCTGGTGCCTAAGCTGCAGCATTTGGCTCTTCCTTGGTACTTGAGCCTGGCCCAAGTGATGGGCTGTGGGGTTCAAGAGGTCTAATGTGACCCAGCATGACACCTCGCCTCATGCCCTAATGGAGGAGCAGGCTGCCTATTCCTGCCAGGGTGGCTGAAAAGGACTCCTTAGGAGCTCTCTCCTCACCCCACCATGGCACTGCTCTGATTCCTGCTTTTGCCATCAGCTGATCCTCACCTTCCACCAACCCTGAGAGCCATCTTTGGATAACATAAGAACCAGCACAGGCTGGGGGAAGAGAAGAAGGCAAAAAGCTTCAATGTTCCCACAGACTCGGAGGATCTAGAAGCACATGCTAAAAGCAGGTAAGCCACCTATGGCTGTGACAGCTCACTAGGCACCAGCTAGTGACACCAGGAAAACTGCATTGCCAAAAAGATTCCTTCGGGCTAGTGCTGCTCCAGGTCTTTTGCAGGACTGTCCCCTTCCTTATGAGCTCAGTCCCTGTCCCAGCACCCTGGCACACACCCTCTGGCAGCACTCAAAGCTGTGAGGAGCTTTAATGAGCCACTAAAATACCACAGGAAGGAGCTGGGGACTTGCTGGTATTAAAGCAAATCTTTTTACTAATGATGTTCCTTCCTACAGCATTGTGCCACTGCCTTGGCAAAAAGCCCAGGCACTGCACTCTGTGTTGATGTGCATCGAAGTCCTCAGCCAGAGCTTCTGGCCTGGTGAGCTAAGGTGTGATCAGACATGCAGCCCATGTGGGGCCACAGATTTAGTTAGCAATTCAAGGTGTAAGGAGGATGAAATAAGTTGCCAGAGGCTGCAGATTGGGTCTGGTGCTGCTGATGACTCCAGCCAGAGGGCTGGCATGTGAATGCATCGTCCTGTCTGTACAGCACCAGGGTAGTCATCACTCCTTTTGAGGTGCAAGTGGCTGGGGAGCCCCCACAAGCACAAACCTCAGCCCTGGTCTCTAGGCAGGAGGGAGATTCCTGCAGCATGGGGCACCCTGACAGCACCAGCCCTGGGTTTGGGTGAACTGGGGGTTCTTACAGCTCCTGGGTACTGCCTGGGAGCTGAAAGCACAGCAAACTGCTCTTCCCAGGACTTGTTGTGGTTGCAGATGGGAACAAAAAGTAGGATTTAAATGGCTGCTGCTCCTGGCCATGGTGCAGATGCTTCCTATTTGAATTGAGTATGGGTCAGGACCAACATAATATTTTAATGGGCTTGTAAAAGTGTGGGAACAGGTCTTGAAGCAGGTTGAGCTTGCCTTTAACTCCAGGCAACTCCACACAGCAGTTCTGGGCTGCTGTTTTGTCTGGGCTGGGGGAAGCACTCAAGCCAGGCATTACCTTTTTTGTGGGTTTTTTGTTTGTTTTTGTTTGGGTTTTTTTTAATTTTTATTTTAAAGTTAGCACCTCACCTGCAATTAAAAAAAAAGCAAGCTTTGACTCCTTTACTCTGAGGAGGCTCGAGCTAGCTTTCCTTGGAACTACCCAGACAGAGAGCCCTGTTAGGTCAAAGATGTAAAGATCTTACACCTGCAGTCCCCCAAGCTGAATTTTTTCTTGTGCTGCTCTGGGGTATAGCAAATAGTGTCATAAGGCTGTGGATTTCAGGGCTCTTAGAAAAGCTGATCTTAAGCAGAAAGCAAACCTCAGGTCTCCATGAGACTGAGATGTCCCCAGGCCTCTGGTCTGCAGTGGCTGGGGAGCAGGAGCTGGCTATGTTGGCAATTTGGCAGCATTTAGGGACTGCAGGCTCCTCCTCATCCACAATCTGAGCAGCAATTGAATATCTCTCTGCCTCTCCTTCCTCACTCTCTGGAGGGATGACTGTCACAAATGATGCTCTCAAACACAGTCTGTTCAGAAAACATAACTTTATTAGTTGCAATATACATTGTATTCCTTTAAGAATCCTAAACTTGTATATGGTTTTTCCCACTGAAAATACATGTGTGTATATATATATATATATGTTTTTCTATATGTATATATATAAATGTATTTTATTGAACTGAAACACAACAGAACGAGAGAGACAAGCTCAGAAATTACTTGGGAAAGTAAATGTGATCTCAATGGACTTGTGCTGGCAGTGTGCTAAAGTGAGTGGTATAAAAAGAACAGGTTAAATAGAAAATGTGATGGGTTAGGCAGTGGGCAATGGTCTCTCAGTGCTACAGGTGGTGCTATGTACAGTAGTTACACATTGCTATTGCTCAGTCGTCAGTGCCACCTATTCTCAAAGGCAGAGTGGTCTCTGCTGCGGCTCCGCACAGCACATTTGTAAGGCTGTGGCTGTGCTCCCTGCAAATGGTACCTGCCATTTGAAAATAGAGTTTAATTACATTTCCCTTGGCAGCAGCTCTGCTCATTACTAATCTGATCAGTGAAGAAAGAATTCCTCCAAGGCATGGTGAAACCTAACTGGGTCAATATAAAGTAGCTTACAGGCAGGGTAAGGGATCAGCAAGCAGTGAGAGCTGAAACTCAGAGGCTGAGCTGCAGCTGGTACAAATCGGCATCTCAACTGACCAAGGCTGATCTGCTCCTGACCCCTTCCTGCTGTACTCATGCACCCATACTGCTCCCTTCTGATCCGCAGCCTGCCTGGAGGGCTGTGCTGCCAGGGGCAGGCAGCCTTCTAGCCTTTTTTGGGGTAGGTTCTCCCTGTGTTAATGTCATCAGAAGATGATGAAGGTGGCAATAACCCCTGCTGTGCCAGGACTTGGTAGTGTTAGGTAGATAGTTGGACTCGGTAATCTTAAGAGGTCTTTTTCAACCATAATGATTCAATGATTACATGACTTGGGGCTTATTTGGCCTTTTTTGTTGTTCTTCTTTCAACTTTTTGTGTGTTAGCCTGATTTTTCAAACATGTCTTTCCCAGGCCATGTGCCATAGCTGAGCTAAGCTAGACAGAGGGACCAGTCTTCCCCAGATCAATGTAATTGGTTTCTTTTTATTTCTGCAGAGCTGCAGATGTTTCATGGGTGAAAGGACACATTTTAGCAAAGGCACTGATCACGGACTTCCCTCTGCCTGAAGCCAGGTTGGAGGGAGCAGACGGGCTCTGACCTTCCTGCTGGAGGGTCACTTCCCTCCACCCCCCACAAAGTGCTTGTCAATTTGGGAAGGGTTGTAAAGAATGTGGGCATTGATTTACTCCTCCTGACTTCCTTGGGAAAAGTGCTTTCAAAAATCACATCCTTAAGATATTATCCTGCTACTACCCAGCAATGTCTGTCACCACCTACTTGATTCCTTTTCAGCTGAAGAAACAGGTGAGGTTTATCACTGCTGTAGTGTTTCTCTTCCTGGTGTCTTTCCCTAGCAGCATCTGGCAAGGAGGGATGTTGCTCGGGGAAAAGAAGTTGCCACAAGCCAGGCTGCTGGAAGCTGCAGAGCAGGTGACCTGTGCATCACCTCCTTCCCATAGCAAGTGCTGCCAGAGATTTAGCAAAGGTTGGTGAGAACAACTGATTGCACTGGAATAGTATTTGAATCAAAAGCTGGCATTGCTGGGAGAACTACAGCTTGTTCCTCTCTTTAGAGGAAAGAAAATACATATATGAAAGTGCTTGGATCAACCTATATAAAAGAGCTTTCCTGACTTGAGCCCCTTAGGGTAATTACAAGGACATAACCTGCATCCATACATCCTTCATCCATCCATGCTGCTGGGACCAAATGGGACTGAGTCCTGATTCTGTTATTGCACAGAGATCCTTTTCCTGAATCTTGCCAGAAGTGCTTTCAAAGGGAGGAGAAGTGGGTGACCCTGCAACTGTTGCAGGTGGGATCCAGCCCTGGGCACGCTGCCTGAAGACACAGCAATGGTTCCCACTGCTGCCAGGGAAGGCAGTAAGGGGCTGGTTTGTCATTGGGGAGATCCCTCACTCTCTCTGAGTGTAACATGCACAGGCATTTTCTTCTTGCAAAACTGGAGGGAGAAGCACAGGTTAAACTGCACTAGCTAGTGCCAAGAAGAGCATTCACAACTGGGGCCATTGCCCTGGACAAACTGACCCATACAGCCATGCTGTGATCACTAGGCAGCTTTTGATGTATTGATACAATACCTCTGCTCCGTAACTGAGTTTAAATTCTTTCACTCTGCTGCTACTGGAGACCCAGGCAGCTCTAGGATTTGGCTTTTCTGCACCACTGGACCACTCTGTAGGCTCCTCCATAGCAGCTTGTACATCAGTGCCCCTAGACACCCCCAGTGCAGAAAGATAGATGTTGGATGGATGACTGTATCCTATACTCTATCTTCAGCTCCCCACATTGCGTAGAGGGCATGGTATCTCTGCTCAGTGATCTGCCCCAGAGATGGCTGTGCTGATCAGGAGATTGGGATGAGTCGAACAGTATCTCTGTTCACACTGTAAGTCTCCTGATAAACCAGTGGACCATGAGGACACCCACTGCTAATCCCCACCCACCAGATGCTCTGTGCTTCTCTCTAGCATTATTTTCAGGACATTTTCCAACTGATGAAGGAAAACAACAGATTATGACTGTAAAGTTATGGTGAGAGGACTGGATCCTGATAGGATAACATTATTCCTTGCCAAGAGAAGGAACAATTAACCCCTCCTTTAAACTCTCCTTCTATTTCTTCCTCAGCTCTCTGCCACCTCTATATACATCATATATTATATTACTATATATTTTTTTATAATTTTGACTTTGCTTTTTCAGTTTCAGTAGCACAAGTGATTAATTCCAAAAGGAAAAAAAAGTGTGTGTGGGGGAAAGGACGAAGGAAAAAAAGCAGCCCCTAGGAATATTTACAGAATAGCTCCTTTTGCAGAGATGAGGTTTGGCACTGGGAAAAGCATGGGTTTTGAATGTGCTAAGTGGGTTTGATTCCACATTCCTCCTCTCCTCTCTAGGATCCTGCTCCAGTGATGAAAATTAAAGAGCTGTTCAACACAATTTGCCCGAGTGCAACCTCGCAGAGGACATGCAGGGTGGTGGGGGAAGCTGTCTTTATGCTCTCCCCTGACCTGGCCTACTTATAAAGGCAGTATCCAAAGGGGTCTGACCTTGAAAACCAGCCTTTCACCTTCAGGGAGCTGTCAGCTCCATCTTTAGCCTCTCCTCGTTACCCAGCACCTTTGTTACTCTTCTCCTCTCAAGGACCAGGGCTTTTAAGGTACTGGATGGTGGGGACAGGGAAGGGACTGTATGCACCTGGAATCAAAACCATGAAGCAGAAGATACTGACTTCTTTAACATACCAAAAATTATTGCAGTATAAATACACCCCTGTCACCCCAGTGAAAGCAAAGAAGTGGTGAGGGAAATTCAGTGGGTGAGGGGCACTTTACTAGTCGCCCAACCTGGAAAGCTTTGACAGCTGCTCCCAGAGCTATCAGTTCTTCTCCAGATTAGGGCAATAGCAATTTACATCAGCAAATAATGCCCTACCCTGTGCCTCTCCCCACCACCCTCCCTTAGGCTGTGCATGATAAAATATCCCAGGAGTCCCTCCCCATTAGATCTTTTCCAGAGAGACTTCTATTAAGAAACACAACTATTCCCAGAAAAAAAAGAATAAAAGTTGCAAAACCAATTGCTCTTAAGTATGGCTGGTTTCCTCAGCTGCTGAGACCTTCTGGCCAATCCATGTTAGTATTTCTGTGAAAATAGAGGTAGAGACCTCAGGCAGCTCTTTGTGGAGGGCATGATAGGCTTCGTCATACACCTGCAACCAGGGAGAGAGTGGAGATTAGCATGGAAAAAAAACTCTGCATGAGCAAACCAGCCTTCAGTCCCCTCTCATCAACACCCACAGGTCCAACACATCCTGCCCACACCTTGTCAGGTTTTTTCCTAAATGTGGCAGGTTATGAAATCAAAGAGATGGCAGTGGCAGTGCTGGTCCTCCTTGAGCAGGAAGGCACTGCCATTGCAGCCTGACATCTGCACCTTATCTGAGCACTCGCTCCCCTTTAGGAAGGTAATGCACGTCCTAGCCCCATCCATTTCTTGCTTCTTATACCACTAAGAAGGAGGAAATACTTATCATGCCCTTGGAGTTTACAGGACAATGGGGGATGTTCCCATCATGCCTTGTGCAATTTTACTCCCTTTTATGCCCCAGCTACTCAGTTATTTTTCCAATGACAAAAGCTTTCCCTTGGTTTCCCTGTCTCTCTTTCAGGTTCATTCATGTGCTAACAATTGGTTAATCAGCTGTGGCTCTCTTGAAATGAGCAGATGTGAAGTGGCTGTTGTGGACCGTTTTAGAAAGGCTTTCCTGTACCATTACTGCTGGGACATGAGGTAAGGTTGGTGCTCACACAGACGGGATTGTTCAGAAGAGCTTTTGGGGTCACCACTTTACCTGCTCATGAGCCTTGCTCTACTACTTGTTTCATGTCCAAGAGACCCTCTAGGTACACAGCCACTGCTGGATCAGGTCTTGAGATCACTCACCACCCCCTGCCTGTAGTGTGGCTGTAGCTGGTGAAAAGCCACCACACAGTGCCCAGGGAGGGCTGCACTTGGGCTACCTCCTGGTGAAAAGGGCTGTAACCTGCTAGGTGTCACCAATGCATCAGCCCTGCTTTGCCTCCAGCTCTCCAGAGTTTAACAGGCTCCCTACGCCTCAGGGTCACTCATGCTTAAGCCTGACAGGAAAATACCCTAAAAATCAAGACAGGGAAATGACCTTGAGTGTTTTGTCCTGACTCTGTACTGTGTCCATTAGCAAATAGGAGCCTTTGATATCGCAGAGCTTGTCGGAAGAGCCGTGTAGCACCAGGATGGGCAAAGTCAGCTTTGGCAGAGCTCGCTCAATTCTGGCAATGGCATTCATCAGCTGGATGACAAAGGACACCTTCATGCCACCATGGTAGACCAAGGGATCAGATGTGTAAGACTCTATCTGGCAGGGAGAAAGAGGTAATTTAAGGTTAGCAATATTTCAGGCAGAAAACCAAAGCAGATCAGCCTTGCAGTGATGAGTCTCTTCCCTTGGCTTTCACGCTCATTTCCTCCTCTGTCAGGATATCCTGCCTCAGGGTCAAGGTTGAGGTCTTTACTGTGGCTACCCAGAACTGCTCATACAATCTGGCTTGCTCCTTGCTGTGTTCCTCTCTTACGTCACTAGAAAATATTCAAGTCAAAGCTCTTTCTACAGGCAAACAACCAGTGTCAGACAAAGACAGTTCCTGTAGGGGCACCTGCCTGCATTCTTCCTCTCTGCCATGTCATTCTGTTACTCGGATGTGACATTTCATCTGCAGAGAGTTCTTCAGACAGTGTTACTTGTAAGCTGATATTCTCTGGGTCCTTACCCTCTCTGCTAAGGGCTCAGATGTTCTTCTCTTTCACCTTCCCTATCTAGAGATGAAGACTATGATCTACACCTACAGACAACTGACACAACTGATTACAAAGCACTCTCATGGTGAAGGGTCCTCTCTGTGTGCAAAATGTGCACAGACAAGGCAGCAAATGATGGTATTAGATGGTGGGCAAAAAAAATAAAGTCCCAGACTTGCTCAGCCAGCCTGTGAGAGGATAAAAATGTGCAAGAGCTGGTGCAGAAAGTTGCTGGGAACGAGTAGTTACTGCAGTAGGCAAATCTACAGTAAATATTTGTATACTGTACATGGAGACTGCCCACACAGCCACTGCCATCTCAGTATTTGCCAGAATGCTTTGATTATGGGTTGGGCTCTGGCGCAGCCTCCAGTTTCTGCCATCCCTGGCAGATGTTTATAGAAATGATGGTTATTTATAGGATTGCCCAAAACAGTCTCCTTCTCTTCTTGCAGGCAGTGGGGTCTGTTCAAATTCTCCCTCACTTTGCAAAACTTGAGGGTGCACATGCCTGCCCTGAGGAGATCACATGTGGGATGTGACCCACAAGGCCACCCCAGGGACATGTAGCTGTGTACAGATGATGGCACAGACATGCACTGTAGCAGGACTGTGTGGACTGGCTGGACCCCACCAGCCGGAGTGGCTTTGGGGTGGATTCTGCATTTATCTCCCTGTGAAATGAGATTATCAAGGTAGCAGAAGGACACTATATGGTGGGGCTTTCTTGGGTGGGGACATTAATTTTCCAAAGGGTATAAAGCCAATTTCCCTCCATGTCAGATCAAATTTTTTGGAGCACAAAGCACTGGAAGTGGAGGTGGCAGCAAGGCATGCTGGTACTCACAAGTCTTTCCCCATCTCCATCATATTTCCAGTCCTCACCATCTCCTGCTGCTTGAACTCATGGTTCTTATCCCTGAGCACAGTGGGTGGGAATTTGGGATTATTAGTGGCTGGTCCCCTTCAGTCCCAGCCCACAGGGCTGTGGATGGTCAAGGGAGGGACAGCTGTAGAGCAACTCTAATCTGTGCTAGAATTGGGACCACAGAAGTTCAAGTTGTCAAGTTGTTGTAGCACTCATTTAGGGATCCTTGTATGTAGCAGATGCTTCTAGTATTTGATTAAGGCTACTGTTGTGTTTTGGCGTATGTGTAAGATCAAGGCTACTCAGAAGTGACAGGTACTTTTTGGCAGGGAGACAGAAAGGTCTCTCATCACAGCTCATAATGTTAGGAGCTTATGCATAATGTCTCCCTTTCAAAGAAGCAAGTGCTCATGCATGCTGAGGGTTTAGAAAACAGTTTGTAGGAGGCCACTGCAAAGATGCAATTGCAGTTAAGATAAAAAGATCTACTCTGAAGACATGCTGAGCATCCTCTAGTCCTGCTAAAAGCCCTAGGAAGCAGAAGCTGAACAGTACATGGTCCTCTTGGCTCCACACAGACCCTCGCAGTGCCCAGCCAGCTTGTTGGTGCAGAAACCTCCACCTGTGTCCTCCATGCCCTACACCACTCAGCCTGTTTCTCTGCCATACCTTCCCTGCTCTGCAAAATGCTTCAAGAGAGCAAGCAGCTGCCTGTGTTTAGAAAGAAACATCCTCTCATGAACATGCTCGTGGAAAAAGTTCAGCTTTGACTTCCAAAACACCAACCACCTGGTATGGTGTTGCTAGCTCTCCTGTTGACAGCTGGGTGTACCCTGATATGTTCAGCCAAAGGTGTTGGCTTTTCATCAGCATTTTGAGCAAAACCACCATGTTCCCCTGGCTACTTAGCAACTGGCTTCAGCCTAATCTGGGAGTTACTTGCCTAGATCTATGTCAGTGCTGCACTAAAGCAGCACAGCTTTGAGATGGGTTTCTTTTCATTTTTTAGTGTTTTGTTTTAATGTAAGGCAACAAATGAGGGACTTTGCAGGGGGAAGAATGAGGAGGTGGATGGATTGACAGAAGTTCTATTCCCATGGAGTAAAACAATGTTGATGAACTCATATGAGCTGACCTCCTCCTCAGCCCATCAATGCTAAGAGAATGACCTAAGGGATTTCTTTCTTTCTTTCTTTCTCTTCTTCTTTTTGAATTAACAGGGATTTGCTAGCTACTAAGCAGCCAACAAATATTTTTATGTAGGTGGTGAAAGAGAAAAAAAATAATAACCCAATCCCAACCCTGACTGATCAGGCCTGCAGCAGGGAGGATCCTGTTCCCATTCAATAAATAGGAATCCTTGTCAGAGTTCATGTTCAGTGCATGGGGTGAAGGCAAAGCAGCAGCTTTCTGCAGTAAGCAGGAAAGATAGGGCATGTGCTTTATATTCTGCAAGCTACAAACTGCAACCCTGCAAGCCCAGAGCTCCTGTTGGCATACCAAGCTCTGAGACAACGAGAGCGAGCTAGAGTGGGTGACCCTGGGAGAGCCTGTGACTGCTTTCAGCTGCCGTCCAGCAAAGGCTCTGCAGAGTCCAGCACAACACCTCTTTTTTCTTTTTATGCAATTTTAAGACAGAAGCAACCATTAGGGCTTCTGCACTGCATTACCCTGCTTAGAGGTCTGCATCTTCCCTTTGCATTTTGCATAGCAATGAATTCATTAGAAGGTAATTGCAGCCTCATCCTATGTGGACTCTGCAGGAACAAGACTACAGCCAGGGACTATTCCACTGAAACCAAGGGCAGCTAATGAAGATTAATGGGGTAAAGGAGTGCTCGCTGCTGTGATGTTATTCCTCCTTGGAATAACAGGATTGGGCTTTTAAGGTTGCTTCTTGCTCTTTTTTGTGTCTCTTGCATTTGATATAGCAAGCAGATCAAACAAACATCTCCATACCATCCTGTGTTTTAGTCCCTGCACCCTGAGGACAGCCTGCTGGGAACACAAACTAGTCAGGAAATTCTTGGATGATGTCCCACAAATATTTCTAGAGAATAGAAAGTTGGTCTGGCAGAGATAAATAATGGATGTTTCCAGCACATTGTGTGCTTTGAAGCTGAGTCTGAGTCCTGAGTTCAGAAGCAGGGTGGAGTGTGCGTTAGAGGCAGCCAGAGGGCCGAGATTCTGTGTTGTCTTCAGTAAGTGCCTGGAGCCTCAAATTGTGGTGTTTGAAGATGATCAGGAAAAGTGCTTTACAGCATAATCCACAGCTGCTATGTCTAATGAAGCAGACCTACATTTTTATCCACTGTAAAAGGTTTTCCCTTGCTCCGCAGAAAGGGAAAGGGCAAAGGAAAAGCAATATTCAAAGGAAGCTCTAGACTTGGAGCATGATAGAGCAGAGAGGACAGCAGCAATTATTTGGGTAAAAACTCCAAAGCAATAGTATTTATTATAAACTATGTCAAGTGATTGCTGTGGTGATTCCTAACATCACCCCAACATGAAAATGCTCAGTCAATATTGTGCACCAAATTAAGGGAGCTCACTGACACTTTTCTAAATCCATTATTTTTCAGGGTGTCTCTACATCATCATCACTTCTCTCCTGTAAAGCAGCACTAGAATCTTCCAGCAGAGGATCCAACCGTCAGAGATGTATTTAAAACTGCCACACTTAAAGACGAGCTGAGGCACAGAGTTCAAAGAGCCACATGTCCCAGCCACACTCACTATTCAGGTAGGGGTTAACACTCTCAAATTTCTCTCCTCCTCCAGAGCACTGATTGCTTTTGTCCCCTAAATTCAAATGGGAAAGTGAAAGCTTTCCTCAGTGTGATTGTAGGGAATTGGCTGTCTAATTTAAACCTTCTCTCTGAATTATATGCAACAAGTTATGGCAGCTGAATGTAATTAAGAACAGGTTTCTACAGCTTGACTGGTATCAGCTTTCTTTCGAAGTATTTATTTTGTGCAGCCTCATATGGTACTTAAGAATATATGTCATATGGTGCATCAGTGGATGCACAAGAACTCACTCCATGCTAGTCCTGGCAGTTTCCTAGGACCTGCTCTGTCTTCCTTTTCTTAGTTTCTTGAATCTTTCCACCTTTAGCCCAGTGAAATCTTATCCTCTGTTCACAGATAACCGAACTGAAAGTTATTTGATCAAATTCTTTGGTAGAGCCAAGAAACAACCCTGAAGGCTACATTAGGAGACTCCTAATGCTTTCCAGTCTACTGAATGGGTGAGTTGAAGAGGTGGGATATGTTGAGGCTGAATGCATTGCACTCATACAGCCCCTGACATCATCTTTGCTCCTGATTCTTTGAGCTTCAGTTCTAATGCCAGGTTGAGCTGCCTCCCAGAGGAAGATAATTTTGTAAATTCTGCTTAAGATATAGACTAGTGTATGAACAGCAGGAAAAATTACAGCATCTGTCAGTGAGATGCGAGCTGGTGTGGGAGTACAGGAACAACTGAACACTACACCAGCAAAGCTCCCCTGCTTTTGAGACACTCTTGGGTGCCATTTTCTATCATTTAAGTTGATTTCTGAAATGCACCAAGTTCTGGGTCCAGCCAAAGCACCTTCATTCAGTTACAGTTTGTGTCTTTCTCCTTTCACTTCTGCCACAACAGTAGAAAGGTAGAACTCTTGTTAGGTTGTGTTGCAGCAGTTCCAACAACATCTGATTTCACCAGTGATGACATAAATAGGCTGCAAGCATTAGTACTAGGAGCAGGTATGAATGGGAGGAGAGTCCCAGTGCATTCCATGCACAGTTGTGCTGGAACTGGAGTGTTACAATGGCTGCTTCAATTGTAGCTCATTTAAGTGTTATTCTTGGGTGCAGCAAGAGTATCTTGTTTGTTTGGAAAGGCTGTAGCAGAGCCAGCATGTGATCCAGGAGACCTTGCAGCAAGGTCCTCGGGGGCAAGCAGGCTCTTTTTGTATTTTAATACATTCAGCACAACAGGATCCTGGTTGGTAAACAGGAAAATAAATCTCCAGGTCTGAAGGGTTTCATGTAGTTTCACTGTAAAGAGCATGGTTTGACTTCAGCAGTGTGCCTGCAACCTGTACAAGTTGGCTCTTGCCAACTTGGTGCAGCAGAGACAAACTTGGTTCCTGTGTCCTTTCCACCACAACCCTAGCACAGATCTCTGTTATATCTTGTACCTAGAGCAGCTGCAGGTGCAAGGTGCATCAAAGGGAAGAACAGCTGGTTTCCCACAATTTTCTCCTATGTGCAGTCAGTTCCACTGACTGTAGGTGTTTCATCTTTTTACACCAGCATAGATCTTGCCCTCATGATTCAGCGAAACACTTGTGGTTTTTTTAAAGAGAAATGGCAGGACTGGGACAAGACACTGACTGTAAATGGCTTAAAGGTTCTCACCTCCTTCTTGTTCCGGGAAACTGCATTTGGATCTATCGATCCCAGTGACAGGTTTGGGAGAACAAAATTGAGCACTTTCGCTGCAAAAACCTGTGGGAGAGGAAAGTGAGTAGTTAAAGAGCTAGTTAGAGCAAGAGAGATAACACAGAGGGCCAAATCCTGAGCTGATGGGAATCAGCATGAAAGTTAAGTAGTTGAGAAATGTCAACTGACACGGGAGAAAGATCTATCCTATATTTAAAAGATTCCTCTTAAAGAGAAAGTGTTTAAACTATTCCATCAGGGAGTGGGTGTGCTAGTCTGAAATGCCATCAGCTGTCCGTCCACATGCAACATCACAACGTCATTGTACTTCACCTTCTCCTCATTCTCAAATTAATGTCTAAAAAGGCCTCCCAGCCCTTGGGAGGGCTGTGTTTTGTTGGTTTACTGCCCCTTCGTTGCTGCCACAGCTCTGATTTCAGGCTGCAGTACGTAAGTGATGTTCGGTGCAATTTGCAGTAGTTGCCTAGGCTGCACTCTTTTTGATAAGCATATTCTCCAGGGAGCCTGTAAATAAACAACAGCAAAATGTGCATGCATTGGCTAAGGAAATCCATTGCTCACTTGTCTCCTGGGAACAAAACACAAAAGCATTCTGCAGCCAAGGCTTGAAACCACTGGCAGAAGAAAGGGTAACATCTTTCATTTCCATAGCACTACAAGCATTTTGATACCAGAGTTCTGCTCTGATCTCTGATAGCTGTCTTTAATTAAGTGATCACCACTTCAGTCAGAATATTATGCAATTAGTGTTTGTTGGTCTGTTTTATGGCCATTTTGTGTTCACAGCTAACACTTGCAAGTAGGCTCTCACCCATCTTCTCTGTTTTTGCTGATGTGTAATCACTTCTGAAGCACTCCCTGACAGATCACAGATGATACATGACAGAGTAATTAGTGTATTAGAGGGATAACGCCAGGTTGAAGTCAAAGTCATCCAGGAGTGAAAAGCAATAAAGACTTCAGCAGATTTGGGAACACGTGTGCACCTTGGGACAGATATGACTAGGAACCAGTGTCACTGTCTACCAGTACATTGAGCCCGTCACTGGCTATGACATTGTGTCAGCAAAATTAATTTGTGCAGAGGTCTCTGGAGTTAGACTTACGTAAAATAACATATCCACAGCAATGCAAGTATGAGCTTATGATTCAAACAAGCAGGAAGGGGGTTTTCTTTGTTTTAACTCCAGACAGTGATGATTTGATGAATGTACCTTCATGAAACCCAGGCAAGGTTATGGACTCTGTGCACTGACAACACTCTAACAATTTTGCTTCTCTTCAACCACTTATGATGACCCAGACATATGCCAAGTAACTTCAGACACCTAGCTGAGGTTTTTAACTTAGAAGTGTAATTGTCCTAGGCTTTCTTTACAGGGCATGGGGAGTGAATGAAACAGCCCCCAGAGCACCTCTAATATCCGAGTAACAGTCTGGAAGTGCCTGTCTCCAAAAATCATCATGAAAGCCTCAGGCAATTAGGCTGCCCGAAAAATTGAAGCCTGAGTTAAGAGCTAAGGTGAATTCTTATGCCTAATGATTGCTTATTCAAGAGGAAGTATCTTGGCAAGAGAGGTTAGCTGATGCTCTCTCAAGTTCTATTTAGAGTATTGGCAATAAGATCAGTATGCTGGTATTAAGGCCACAGATATTTAGGTCCAAGATGATCCATAAAAGAGTAAAAGATGCCTTTTTTTTTTTTTTTTAAGAAGATGGCTTTTTGGTGCTTTACTTACTTTTAAATTTGGCTGAAGAAGGAAAAAAAGAAGGAAAAAAGCTGTGAGTTTGATGGGTATTCTGCTCTGTGTCTGCAATGGTAGATGGGTACTGAGTCCTTAAGGGAATAGACTGGGGGTTAGTACAGGATTAATCACTAGGGACTACTTCCTAAGGGTTGTCCTTCCTACCTGACTTCAAAGCATTTGATAACAGAAATGTAGGGGGAGATACTATTTTACCAGGGAGATACTATTTGCCAGCACATGTGACTCCCATCTCTTTGCATCCTTTGAAATGTTGAAAATTCAGGGCTGATTTTTGTCCAGATTAGTTGAGAAGAAAAGGGGGAAGGCAGTAAGACCCTTCTCTCTCCACTGAATTTGTAACTGGATGGTTCTATAAGGACACAGGATTTACAGGGCATTGATGAAATTGCTTCTGCAAAGAGCAGAATTTGATTTTCCTGCACGTAGTCTCCAAACATGCTGCATTTCTGCTGCTGCCAGGGCTGGTTCAGCAGCAAGGGAAGGTATTTCTAGAACACACTGAAGGACCCAGTGTGTAATCTGGCCCATGTTATTGTTGCCTTGAGTTCTCATTTGTTTAGGCCAAGGTAAATTCTTGCTCAGTTGGAAACTTCCCCAGCAAAGGAATGAATGGTCCTTGGGAAATGGCCCAGGGCCGAGGAGTCCTACCAGTTCCAAGAGAAAACCAAAGACTTTGTGCCTTGGTGGCACAAACACCAATGAAATGTTTTTTGGTTCTCAGAGGAAAAAAAACCAACCGAACACACAAGTGTCTTCAGTTCAGCTTTATGGGAAAATTTAGTTTATGCAGGAATAGTCTTCCTGTTCTCACTCCTTCCTCTTGCAAACACCTTTTTAACTCCAGGATTTATTTCAACTAAATTTGACAGAGCAGAGATATTTCAGGACTAATAAATTTTTTATCAGCTTTGAAACATAATAATAGATTTGAAAGAGAAAGAAACTCACTGTGCACTTGTATTACTGCAGGCAAGAGCCTTTCTGGGGAAGAGACTGTATAAACACCTCCAAAATACTTCAGTTAGAGATTAGGATTTCCCACACTGAAATAAAGCAACAATGATATAGATTTGCACGAAATCAGACTACAGTAACCCTAGTTCCCACAGAAGTGGTGAGTCCTTATTTCAGAAAGGGTTTAGGATCTGGCAGAAGGTATAGCTTTAGAAGAAGGAAAATTTTTCCCTATTTTCCTTGACTTGACTAGAAACAGAAGGATAACAGTGTCTCTCAGATTCAGACCCTATTTTTTTCCTTAACACTTATTCTTTTTCTTTTTCCAACATACAAAAAACTAGGGTCACTGGTGCTCATAGGACTCTTGTGCTGAGTCAGGTAAAGCCTCACCTGTGAAGAATCAGCTACCAGCCTCCTAAAACGTTTTGGTGCTCTGACTCCTATTTAAATGAGTTTTTCCAAACTGGATGACTTCAGGGGTCACTTTCTCTCTGAAAAGTAGGTAGGGAGGAGGCACTTAGAGGGAAAATATTGACTGGCATCGAGGTGGTGCAGATCTCAGCTGGTTTTGCTTTTTAAGGCTAGAAGTCTTAACAGCTTTCCTTCAGTGGAAAAGTGAGGTCATTAAAAAGCACCCTTTGGTGCATGTAATGATCTGTGAGGTCAGTAGATGGCTTTGGCTACAGCAGAAGGTGTGACAGGATTATACTGAAAGCTGAGGCAATCTGTTTCCTGTCTCTCAGGAGAAAAAAAACAGCAGGAGACATAGTTTATGAGTGGATTAAAACAAGAAGCTGGCCCTAGGAGAAGAGACCAGAGGGAAAGGTTAAAGGAACAAGTCCTGTGGGAATGAGATGGTCTGTCGTTCCTGATGGCTTAGTTGGTTCTTCCTTTGCTTCCAGCTTCTTTTAGGATTGTTGTTTATTCTTTTAAAAATCCAGCAAGGATGGGGGAGCTGAGGGTCAGTTGACTTGCAGAGTCTCTCTGGGAAAGGCCAAACTGTGCAGCGCAAATTTGGATCAGAAACAGCTGATGTGAATGGGAGATGTGAATGGCAGTGGGATAAAGCCTAAATGCAAACCAAAGGAGATGGTCTGGACAAGAACCAGCTATGGTATCAAGCCAAATGGGATGCTGCTGGGACAGTGATGCTTTAGTTGGAAGCCTCATTTGAGGCTCTTGATGGATTTCTGGGACTCAAGAGCTCTAGTTTTTAGAAACTGGTCATCCCCCACACACCAAAAATAGCCCTGGCCTGACTTAGCCAGTAGTCTGTGTTGCAAGTATACCAGACTTTGTATGAGTCAGGAAAAAACTGTAGAAAAGGAAGGGAAAGGACAGCACTGTGTGGTCTGCCACAGGGTGTGGTGAAGAAAGCATAGTCTACTACCACCTCCAGAGGTAGCATCATGATCCGACTCTCATTTAAAGAATTTTTTTCTGGACAAGTTCAGGGTTCACTTCCCCTCTGAGAAGCAGGTGGGATTGTGTGGGAGGCACTTAGAAGAGAAGTCTTGTCTGGCATTCAGGTGGCACAGGTCTCAGTGGGGTTTTGCATTTTAAGGCTAGAGGTCTTCACACGTTTCCTTCAGCAGAAGAGCGAGGTGACTAGGTGCAATGCGAGTTTGCTCTTACCTTGATGGGAGTGGCGACTTCTGGGCTGGCTACCACTAAAGGAGAGATTAACAGCATGCCTGAAAACTCACAGGGTCTCTCACTAGCTGTCAGAATGGAGATGGCTCCCCCCTGCAACGCAAAATAACAGCCCACAGCTTAATACAGGTGTCAACAACTTGTCTGTATAGTAATCCTGTTACTGGAAGGGTTTTAGTCCAAACAAGCAAATTCCTTCTGGCCCAGTGGGAGTGCAGTGTGGTCAGTGAGGAAGGATGCAGGGGCACTGGAAGTGTCTGGTTTTTGTGAGGAAGAAGAGATCTGATTTCTGTTCTCATCCTATAAACCCTCACATCACACTGAACTCAACTCTCCATACAGTGTCTGTCAGCTCCCTAGGATGCCTTGTGTTCTCCTCAGTAAGAGGACTAAGAAGAAAATGTTTGAAGTGGTAGTTCAGGAAGGACTTGAAAAATGAGGCTCTGTCAGTGTGACAGACTGGTGCTGCACTGGGAAGATGCTGTGAAGCTGGGCTTGCTCTGTGCTTGTGGCACTGGTAACCTGGGCAACAGCAATGCTGCCATCCGGCATGCAAAAAATCTTCACTAATTACTGGAAGTTAAATATTCTCCTCCCCAGTGTCCCCAGCAGCCCTGCTGCACTGTGCCCAGGGCCTGACAGCAAGCACCTGTCCCATGCTTGAGAGCTGAATGCCAGCCAGGCTGAGCCCTCCTGAATTAGGACAGGGGCTGGTGGCATGAGAGGTGGGGGACAGAAAGGATCTGGCAGGCTTATTCGGGAAAGTTTGCAGAGGATTAGTTGCTAAGGGAAATCCTTGGTGAACTTCGACACTGCTGGAGAGCCAGAGGCTTGTTAAATGGAGTAGCAGCACGAAGCATCTCAAAGACCTCACTGGGAAATTAGCTCCTTGTTGCAGCAGCTTTGGAGCACAGTGAGCACTTCAGAGCATGCCATGCCTTCTTCTGCAGGAACACTTGTTTATCTGAGCATGGGCTGAATCCCAAAGTACTCATTCATTTTCCTCTCCTCCAGGAAGGCAGGGAGAGCAGATCAATGACATCAGGGAGAATATTGCTAGCTTGAATAAAGGGATTTGGCCTGCGCTTTCAGAATCAAACTTCAGATCTGTTCACCACATCAGTGCCTTTGTTTTTGCCCCCTAATCCCTGGTACATTTTCCTGTTAGGTTGTTTAACAGAATGAGAGGCTACAGGGTATTTCCATGCTTCATCCCCTAGCTGCTCACAAAGCTTTGGAGGGCTTAGCCTTCTGGTTACTGGTTAAAATGAAAACAGAAGCCCAATGCTGCAGGGAGGTGGTGGGACTCACCATGTACCCAGTGTGAATGAATGGTCCTATTAAAAGCTCAGCCCATTGTTGCCAATGGCACTAATTAGGGCCATGATCCGGGTAGAGAAGTTAAGGACTGACTATACTCAAGACAGATCTCATGGGGTAAGGCATGCTGGCAGATCAGTCAGTGAATGAAGTGGAAGGGAAGGTTACTTGTAGTTTTGTTTTTCCTGCTGTGGGCTGAGTATCACCATGCTATGGCACATGTCCTGGGTCCTGCCAGGAAGGGAAAGGGATGGTACTTACCATGGAGTGCCCCAGAATGAAAATGGGCAGCTTGGGATGCTCTTTCTTCATGAGATCAATGTGCTGCAAGCTGTCTCTGATGAAGACGTGGAAATCTGAGACAACCATACGATCACCCTCACTCTGCCCATGGCCAACTGTAGGGGAAAAGGAAAGCATGCCTCTGAGTCATTCAGAGCATGGTTGCAATCAGCAGAAACACGCCTGTTGGACTGCTACTGTCCTAACTTGACCTTCTCCTGTAGTTATCTCTAGAATGAAAGAGTGCTGCAGAAACACAGCACAGAGCTGTTTAAAAAATGCCATACTGTCCATGACCTGATTTAAAAAAAAATCTTACATTCCCCTGTGTTTCTATCTGCTCTTCAAAACTGAGACTACTAATCTAATCTCCTGCAGCCTTCAACATGAGGAGAACAGAGGGACTGTCTTGCATTGCCATTGAGATGATGGGTCAGTGCATCCTGGGAAATGAGTATTTGGCCAGGGATCTTCCCTGCTGGGGTCTGATGGCTCCCTATACAGCAATAACTGCTGTGTAGAGTCTTGGCAAGAAACAGGAATTTGGAAAACTAGATATGACTGCTATAAACTCAATGGGCCATGGTCACAACATTTTCCAGTGCCTGTGTGTGCATGAGCTTTGCAGAGTCCTTCCTTTTCTCACTGATACCTTGGAGCACTAGGTAGCTGGAACCCTTCCTTGCTAGGAGGTGAAGTGATGGTGGGGGCAAAAGCCTGCAGTGGCAAAGTATGGAGTGGCCTGCTCCTCCTAAACAAGAGTTAATGCAAACTGCACTGCACCTGGACACTGTTAGCTCATTCTGTATCTGGGAATTATCTCAGCTTATTAAAGGAAGGGAAAGACTAAAACGGGAGATGGGGAGTTGCTATGGGAACAGAGGCATCCCTGGCAGAGGTGGAGCCAGCATCGCCACAAACAGAGTCTCAGGCAGTTTTGAGCTTGCAAGGGCTTGCTCCACCTTGGAGAAACAGTTTGCATGTTTACCTGACCACACATACGTGTTACTATCCATCACTAATAGGATTCTTCCTTAAAAACAGCCTGCTTGCTTGTTTCTGTTCCATGCAGGTTGTTAAGGAAAACTGTAAAGGCGAAAACACATCCTTTCCATACAGGAGAGAGTATAGGGAGTCTCAAACAACATCTCTCTCCTGCTGTGTGTCTCCCTAGGTTTTTTCCAGTGGGCACTTAGGCATACTTAAAGGCACAAAGGGAAAATAACTTGTCAAAGGATGTGAAGTGCCTGACAATTGTTTACATGCTGGATGGTACCCCCTCTAGTGCTCAGCAAAGAAAAGCATTGCCTACCCAGCCTGAAAGGTAAAGTCTTTTTCAGTTAGGTCTGCTGGTAATAGTCATGCCAGAAGAAATCGGTAGGTCTAAACTTAATTGTAAGCCATAAAAAAAGCATTACCCTGCAAATTAGGCAGAACTTCTAATAGAAAGCTCGAATAAATACATTCTATCCAAGAAAAACTGCACCTCAAGCTTGTTCTTCTTTTGTCCTGCCAGGTGCTCTCCAGAGCTGGGTCTCTTGGCAGTGGACACTGCAATCAGCCATGCTGTCACCCAGAAAAACCCATAGATTTCATGCTGGTCTATTATAAATAACATACTGCCAGTTCTGCTTTGCATGCACACACTCCAGTTCCTGCCAAAATATGATATAGCAGCCATGCTCCATGGATCAGTGACCAGAAACAAATTGAAGAGCCAATTAAAATACAATTTGCAATAATCTAGAGAAGTGAAGCCACGTGTGTGGCCAATGGAGCTACTAACTTGAAATTGGTTTTTATTACAGCTTTCCTGAACTTTTATACATGTCCAGTCCACGCACTCCGTGGACCTTAAATGTGTTCTCTGTCTATTATTTCAACTTGAAATTTAGAAAGTTAGAATGTCAGAAGTTAGAAAAAGGAATGTTTTCTCTTAGCAGAGCTCTGCACTTCCACTTCTTTTTTCTCCAGTGCTGCTTTGCACTTGCTTCTCCTATCTCTTTCTCTACAGTGTCGGTGTAAGACAGCTGAGCAATCAGAAATAGCAAGCCCCTGGGGCCCAGGTCTGTATATGGGCCATGACTCCCTGCTGTGGAGCTGTCAGACTTTGCTCTATTTTTGGATGAGACAGAGGCAGGTCTGGAAAGCTTCCTTGATCCTCAGTGCGGAGAAATCCCCTGGTCTTACCACGTAACAGTGATACTGTTGGTAACAGTCAGAGATATAGTGGAAGCCAAGAAATACCTCTGCAATAGCTGTGAGAAGCTGTGATAGCAAGCATCTCGTTGGATTTCTGCCGGGTTTAGGGTATTTTTACTAATAACTTAATGAATTCACCTTTTGTCACTGCTTTTAACTACTGAACTACTGTTCCCCACTCAGATGTCACCAAGTGATTCTTGAGGAGCAGTCTGTCTGCATGTATGGTAAAGAAAGGCCATGCACATCTTTGCTTTGATAGTATCCCTGCCTCTTGCACAAGGTTAACTGGATGGCATTACTAGGTTGTGTTCTTTTATTTTGCTGTTCTTCTCTCTTCCTCTGCAAGAAATCAAACTTACTCCACAAGAAAAGGAGCTGTGAAAGCTTCAGGGTGAAGAGCTAGACCTGTGCTATGAGATGAAAGATGCGCACAACGAAACATCAATACAGTCAAGAATATTGACATGTTTTTCTCTGATCTTTTGCCTTTAGAGCTCTTAAGAATGAAAGGTCAGGTTCAGCCTTGATGTAAAGCTATTTGCTTTGAGTTTTGCTGGGAATGAATCTGACACAGTGGTTCCACAGTGCCAGTGGCATGACAGTTGCATGCAAGAGGAGGGAAGTGCCTGTACCCAGGAACTGGAACTAACCAGAGGCTGCTCCACACCAAAGTGACACAACACCCAAGGAAGACAACAAAGAAGTGTCAGGAGAATCACTGCTCCGTGAGTTCCTCATCACGACACTCCCCTGGGGCTCCCGATTTCAACAGGGCAATGTGAGGTTATAACCATGAGTTGCTCATCTGTAAAGAGCTGTGATTTACAGTGCATATCCTCATGACACCCTTGGTTTTCAAAAACTGTCAAATAGGTTTCAGATCTGTCTGGCTTCACATCCAGCTGGTGTGGTTCCCTGCTAGTGTCATGTACGTGCAGTGATTCCACAACTGACCATTTCAGATTGTGTGCACTGAGATAACTGTGGGCACCAATATGTAACATGAAATAGCTATTCAGCTCTGCCCTCTGTATTTTCTGCACAAACTTGCTCAGACTGCAGCTCTGCCACTGCAGAGACAAAAAAAGTAACCCATGATCAGTCAATCCTGTCACAAAACGTGACTTCAGAGCATGATTTCACCTATGATTATAGGTGCTCCAAAGCTACACACCTCTCTGGATGGAAGAATACTGACTGACTGTGCAGGAAGACAAAGCTGAGGGTTCAGTGACAAAGTGTTTGAGGGTGTGAGGGCTCTGGGGAGCCTGTTATCATTATGTAGGTATCACTCTGCCTGCATAATGGATCCTGTGGCCCTGCAAATGCATACCTCTACAAGTCCCTCCATTCCTCAGTCTCATATTCTCCTGTGCTGTGGGGCTTGCTTTTGAAAACTACTCCAAAGCAGCTAGACTTTTCAGCTGACATTGGCCCACATACCTCAAAAAATGTTACATCCTGATCAGATTGGAGATATGCTGAAAAAATGTAAATAAAAAGCCCAGTGCAAGTTGACACTCCCTTCCCTTCCCTTTAGTAAAGGCCAAATGGGAACTGCCTGAAGAAATGAGCACTCCAGCTCTGGGCTTCCTGGGCAGAGCCATTCTGATGAGGGGAGCTGTGCTGGGTCTTCAGCATTATGTTTTTTTGCTAGGACTGTGGGCTACATCATAGCTGAAGTAATCTATCCTTAAATACACTAAATAAGACCAAGAGAGCATTAGGCAATGAGAAGAGCCTGGCAGTGCCTGTCTCTACACACCCTAGGGCACATCAGCCTCTTGCCCTCCAAGGCACTGCAGAGATAGATGAGCATGGCAGCACACCTTAGCCACTCAGATATTTGCACAATTTTTGTTCTAAACACCAAATTCTATGTAAGCCACACATTATATATATTTCTTTCTCTTTCCAAGTGCCAAACCCTCCTGACAAGGGCACAGCCTGACCCTGCATGCTCAGGTGTGGACAGAATTGCTCCTCAGAGCATCAGCAGGAAAATTTTGCTATGGAAGATGAGGTGACAGGGGAAATGCAGGATCAAATGTTGACTTCAGCTATGCTGCTGTAAATTTACTGTTTTCAGTACTGTTCTTTAAAGCTTACAGTCATGGGAGAGCAGAAGTTATAGGCTATGTTGTTTTTTCAGTATTTGCTCCCTATTTATTATGGAAAAGCCATAAAACAGAGAGAGGAGGCTTGAGAAACCTGCCTGGGGAGCAGTAATTCTCCAGGTAGAATCTGGATCTTGACTTTTCACATATTTTGATGTTTCCAGCTTTAGTGGAAAGGGAATGGTTTGGATCCATTTTTATTGTAGTGAGGACACCTTTACAGGCTTCTGTTGGGTGACATTTTCTCCCTAGCCAACTGATGGTGGAAATAATCAGGAGGAATGTAGAGCTCTTGCCTCAGGATCCATTCACACTGTGTGTTTGTTTTCCTCTCTAGATACATAACTGCAACGTTTTGAAGTGGGAGAACCAAGAACAGGGAGAATTAGGAGCAGAGCAGGCACTCCAGGCTTACCACTCCCTCAGCACAAATAGGTTTTGGATTGCAATGGCCCTAACACAGGAGAGCCAGGAGTTTTCAGAAGTAGTTAAAGGTGAGAACTGCCACCACCACAACATCCAAGGAGCCACTCCTGTACCACAGAGTCCCACACTGAAAGGACACTTCTTAATTACATCAAAAGGGGCCATTGGCAAGGCTTGGTGCTCTAGTATCTGATTTAATAAGCTGGACCATGGGTGCAATTCAACCCCCAAAGGAGGGGTCGGATACCAGAAAAGGTGATTTTACTGCTTCACCACTGGCTCTGTAGCATCACAAGTGCAGATAGGGGGGTGCAAAGGAAGAATTTTTGTTAGAGCCCAGAAGCTCAGGCTGAAGACCCTCTTCATTCACTGCCTCCTTCATCAATAAGCTCATTGGAGTCTGACAAGCCCATTTGAAGCAAATGCCTAAATGCCTTTTGGAAAAGGAGGTATTTACATTACTATTATGTGTTTATTAGCTTTCTGAATGATTTGTTTTATTCTTTAAGGCCTCTGCCTCTTTTTATGTCCCAAGTTGGAGAGGAGATGGACTTTTCACTGGTGCTGGACACTGCAGCACACAGGGAGGTGAGGCCACTTCAGCTCCCAGCAGGTGATGCTGCTGGAGAGAGACATTAAAACAGTATGTCCTCCCTGCTGCTAAACTGTCTGGGTTAAGGGAAAAAAACATAATTAAAAGATCTCATAGATGCTTTCACTCTGTGGGTGGCCCACATGGAGGAGCAATGCTGGGTCTCGAGCCTGCAGGAGGGAGATGCCAGTGACAGAAATTTGGATGGCTCTTCTGGTGTGCAGGGTGCCAATGTGCCAACCTAATTCCTCTCCCACAATCTTCCTGAGCTTGTGGCAGCTTGCTCAGGTGGGGATTTTGCTGTGGTGGTCCACAACCTGCTCTGCAATCCTGCTCTATGGGAAGGGACCACTTAAGTAGTTCATTTTAATGTCCAAACCCCATAGACTGGTCACCTTTGTCTGCTTTTGCTTTCTTTGCTGCCCTGTATGAAATGCATTTAGACTTGGAGGCAAAACTTATATTTAAAGCATAAGATGAAGCAGATACAGTTTTAAGATGAAGCAGATACAGTTTTAAGAGGTGTTTTCCAGTTTTGGAAGTCAGTGAAGCAGCTGTCACAAGGCATTACAGCTGATGCCTGTATTTAGGAGATCTACTGAAACTTGTCTGAGCAAGGACTGAGTGGGTTTTTTTTCACTTGTACAGCACCCAGCACTGCAGGACATCATCACAGACCTTGGTCCAAGGCACTGTAAGATCTCAAAGTAATAATTAACTGTAATCCCAGACTGTAAGGCAGAATGGTTTTGCAGAGGAGGATATGGAAGAGAGCACATAGATGCAGAATATGTGTGAGACAATACACAAGAGGACACTAATAATGGGTTTACATAGCAAGTGTTATGTGAAGCCTTGATTTTCTGCTTGGGTGGTTTTTTAACATTTAATAAAAAAAATATTGATGAACTAGTAAACATTTCAAATTGTCATAACAGTTCACTACTGAAAAAACTATACTTGTTTTATAATGAATCAAGTACACATCCTTTTCATCAAGTGAGCAAAGCTCATTAATTAAACATACTGGATTTCAAAGCTCTCAATGCTTAATTATTTGTTTAACAGGCAGTACATCTAATCCACCATTCAGACACACAAACAACTAAAACAACAGGAAGAAGCTTCAAAGCAGGACAATCAACATCTGGAAAAGTCAACAGACTGTGCCCTTACTGTCACTAACATGTACAGCAAATGTTCCACTCAGAGAACAAATACACACAGGAAAAACCTCTGAGTTCATCCTGCAGATTCCTACTCAACAAAGTGGCTTCATTACCCTGAGAACAGACTTTACAGCAAGGGAGCCTGTCCTGGTTTTATTTCCCCCATCTTCCATTCCCCAACCAAATCAAGTCTGATGCACAGAAGGCATTCAGTAGTGTCTGCCCTCCGTACCTATGTACTCTTCATTTTGTGTGCAGGCAGAGAGCAAGGGCAAGACAGAGACACCTGAGCCAGGAGAAGCAGAATAAGCTGTCCTAGGATTTGCCATACTACCTTGACTCCAATCAAGTTGACACCTAGGTAAGCTGCTGTGCTACCAAACCTTGTAGCTAAACTTTGGAGGTGAGCTCTTCAATGTCTGTCTGACCAGCTTAGCTATGCACCATCTCTTTTATCTTCTCCAACAGCTCTGGTTTTCACAAGAAAATGCATTGCTTAGGCTGGAAGGCAGCTGTGGAGTGCTCCAGCTAAGCCCACGATCTGGACCACCAGAAGAGAGGACTGTGGGGCACAGTGTAGAGTAAACCTGCTCTGCAGTACTGACAGGCTTTACACTGTAAGTATTTGATGCAAGACTATGGTATAAGGCTTTTCTAGGAGGGCTACTTCCATATCAGATAGGAAGCATTAGGAACTAAAAGGAGAGGGTTTCCTGTCACCACTGCTTCCATCTTTATATTCCTTGAGGATCTGAAATATAGCTCAACACATGCTTATCCTTAGTAACTTTTGACTGTTCTTCTCTGTCTGGGTAGTCCTCAGCAGCCCTTCTTTCACATCACCTGTACAGATACAGAGAGTTCACTGGCAATATGCATATTATAAAACCACTAGATATGGTACCCAACAGAAGTATCTCTCCACCCTTGGTGTTTTATTACAGTTACATTCTGCCTCTGTCTTACCAAGAGGGAATCTTGTCCTGAACACACAAGTCCATCAGCTTCCTTCTTGTTTCTCAAGGTTAGGAAAATCATTTTTCTTTCAGCATTTGCTGGGTATTTTTTATTCACTTGCCTCACACAAAGAATGCAGCAAACTGAAAGCCTTCTCCTCCCACATCAGAGACACATTTTCAGAGCTGAGATATTTTTAGAATAGTGCACACACAGAGTTATATTGTTTGTTATCTTAGGAAAAGAAAAAGAAACAGGCAACTCTCTATTCTAAAATTATTTGTGCCTTATTGCTAGGGAGCAGAGAACTAGTCATCTTGCTGAAGCCATTGAAAATCTTTTCTGTGCTCCAGAGATGACAAACAAAATGACCTGGTACATATCAGAGCAGTTGTTAATTCTGTCCAACAAGGCAAACTTTTTCTGTTGCTGTTGAAAGCCAATTCATTTCTAATGGATACAAACATGGTACTTTTGGCTTTAGAAGACTTGCCCATTTCTTGTGCTGTTGCTGAATTTGGCTCTGAATTGCAGTTCCTTAAAAGTTTTCCTGGAACATCATGCTGCTCATGAAAACATGCCGAAAAAACCCATCTAAGTGTTTGTGTTGCAAAATAATGAGCTCTTCTTAGGCTGCACTTGCAAACAGCAATCACTGTGCCCAGGCTAGAAATATCAGTGTCTCCTGGGATGTCATGTAATGAAAGGGTGCAAGAGAGTATGAACACCTGCACATAGCATAGCTACTTCCCACGCTGCCTGGAGTAGGGTAGCTTTTTCATTCCTATCACAAAATCAGGATGCTGCTGTGGCATGGCTGGTGGAAGCTAAGGTCCACAAAAAGGGAACGTGGAGCCCACTTCCTTTCCCACAAAGCTCATACATGACAGTATTCTACTTTTATCCTCAGCTCCTTCTGCACTGCCACCTCCTGAGCCAGCCCTCAGGAATACTAAAGCAAAAGACAGCTGAAAGGAATGTCCTTCTCTACCAGGCTACTGGAATCAATGATTTGAAAATGCTGCACAAAGCCACTTTAGATGGTTGAGCAGCTGTTGAGTTCCTGTGCAAAAGAGCTTCTTTAGGTGATGGCTGAAACAAGTGAAACAATTCCTAGCTGATCTCTTTTTCTATGAGATGAAAATCACAATATAAATGTAAGATTAAATATAAGATAAATAATCAGAGAGACACAACTTACAGTGCCTCTAAGGAGTTATTTAAGACCCTATAATAATTTTTAACTGTTATTCTTGCAGTGTTGCACTGAGATTTTGCCCTCTTTCATGACGAGCAGATAATTTCCTGATGTATCACTGAGGTGACTTTGCTTAGCATCAGAGTTGCTCCTCAAAGGCTTATTCTGACATGACACAGAACCAGTATCAGTGCTCAGATACTGCAGAAAAAATGTGCATGGACTGTGTTTGAGTTATGCCAGGGTCTCACTAGCTCACCTGACCTACATGCTGCTGATCTCTGAAGAGCAGAGATGGGCCTCTTTTCTGCTCTCCACATATGGCTTAAGATACCACCAATAGTAGCTAGAATGTCAGTCAGTGAAAGAGGAGAGCAGCCAAGGACAATCTCCCTGTTACTTTAATTTAGCTTTAAAAACATATCTACAATTGTGTCCTCTTGTTTTAGTACCATAAAATAAAAAAAAAAAAAAAAGAAAACAAGGACAAAAGTCCACTTGCATTAACTTTCCCATCTAAGCTCCAGCTTTAAAACAGCTGGGGCACCAATTCAAAATGTCAGGGTTTTCCTTGAGAAAGCCAGCACTGGAGTGGAACTGCAGACTCCCCTTCCCCTTCTCTGCCCATTTAGTCCAAAGCAGGGCTGGCATGTGGGTTGGCTCTCCAACACGCACATGCTATTAAGTCCTAAATGACAGCTTGTTTAACTGGAAAACATTTCCATTTTTTCCTTAACAAAGGCCATTCATTTCTTGCTCTTCTATTTGCTTAAAGACAGTTTCATTTGCCCTGTCTGAGAGTTTGGACAACCCTCCTGATTGTTCCCCTGCAAAGAGCTCTGCAAGTTAATGACCCACCTCTTGATCTCCGAGCAGGGAGCCTTGCCCGGCACACTGCAGCAGCATCACGCGAGCTACGTACACTGCAAAATCCATACATGGCCCTTGAATATTCTTATGCTTGAGAAAACAATGGAATCAGTTCATCTGAGGGAAGACAGGCCTAATTCTTCCCTGCTAACAGTGGATTAGGCATCAAGAAGGAAAGAAGATGAAAGCTGGATCATGTAAGAACTCCCTGCATGCTGCTGACAAATGTCTTGGGGGACAGGCACAACTTCCTTTCAAGCTATCTTCAAAAAGTTCCCCTCCATGCAGACCACCCATTGGGAACCCACATCAATAACAACAACAACAACAAAGAATTTAGAAGACTCATTTTTCACCCAATTTATTTACATGTTAAAATAAACACAAGTTCCTATCTAGAGCAAGGGCTCCCAGTGGGTTCTGTTTAGTCTGTGAGATTCTTGGCATGGGAGAACAGCATTTCTCTATTCCAAAGCAATCTTGGCACAGATTTTTTGGTTATATAATTTTTTTCAGCAACTGGAAAATGAATGTAATAATATTTCTAAAATGTGGGAATCATGATCTAAGACACCAGCAAGGTGTTTTACCAATTAATCCACCAAAGGGTCATTAGTAAACTAGAGCTCCCAAACTCCTGCATTCAGGGTCAGTTCTCCCCATGGGTTACACTTCCAGTTCTCAATCAACCTGTCCAAAGGGAGCTTTCCCACAGAGTTAAAGAGATTTTTCCTTTTTGCTTTGCTCCTTCTCATTGCCACATGGCAGTGCCACCCTCATTAAACTGGATTTGTCCCTGTTCCTGACAAGGCATAAAGGAAACACTGCTCTTCCAGAGTGGATAGCTTTTTATAATGGGGGAGCAGCAGGTGGATTATTTCAAATAAGGGTAGGCTTTTCTTTTTTTTCCCTTTTCTTAGCAGGGTCCATCTACACAGAGCTATAGCTCACTCAAACCCTACCAGACCTGACTGGGAGCAACACAGTTAAGAAAAATACTTTCTAATTAAGCAGGTCTGGCAGGGAGCATTCCTGTGTGGGACAATCCTGCCCAGTGTGCCAGAGGAGAGTCCCACGGCTGCCAGTTGGCTCATGGCTGGGTGGTATTTAGATGGTGCTCTGGGAAAGTCACAGGGAAAGCAGCATGGCAGAAAATAGCTCTGCTAAAATCATCTTGCAGTAAAGCTGTTGTCCTTTCTTGGTAGAGATTGATTTCAGTGTTATTGTTTCAGCTGTTTTTTAGCATTTGATACCCTTTTCTCTCTAACTCTCCTCCCTGCAACTCTGAAATCCTCACTACATACATATTTACTAAACAACCCAGGATCAAACAGGCAGGTTATTGTTTTCTGTGCTCTGTTACTCATTTCAAACCATGACTGGTTGACAGTAGACAATGAATACTAGCTGACAAGTCTATACCTCAGTAAACAACACACAGGTACAGGTGAAGGTTACAGACCTGTATGTTGCTCTTGCAAGCTACTTTACAGTCAGTGCAGCTCAGAGAAAGCTCTCTTCAAAATTTTGGCAGGACAGGTGCAAGGTCCATGAAAAGGCATGGGACTGTCTTCAAAATAGCAGGTCGTATTCAGCTAGTCTCAGTTCAGAAAAGCCTCCAGTTCCCTCTCCCTTGCCCCAGCCCTCTGCCAAACTGAGGGTGAAGTTGGCACCACTAGGGACCAGGCTGCCCTCTCCTTAACATTAGACACTGCCAGAGTCTCCCAGCAAGCTTTGGCTTTGACAAATTCAGAACCAGAAAATAAATGCAGTGTGGAGAACGTCTATTTTAAGTGAACTGGGTTGGGAGCATTAGTCTTTGTACCATCTACAATTCAGCACTTTTTTTTTAAATTTTATTTTTGAAGCTAAACAAGGTTTCTTAAATTGGAGAGTGCTGCCAAGCCCTGAACAAATCCAGCATTAGAGATGCTGTGGGTATAACAGCTCTTTCCCCATGAACTGAATCTGCAGACAGTATCTTCAGAGAAATTAACCCCTGAGTGCCTCAGGACAGTCTCTGTGATATCTGTCTCAATGCCCCAGGAAATCTCACCTTGTGGTTAATACAGGTTATTCCCACTAATGGGGCAATAGCAGTGGAGGGTGGAGTAAAGCATCAGCTTAGCTGGTGCAGAATAACTTTTCTGCATTGTTTATGAAGTGCTCAAGTTTCCAAGTGCAATCCTGAATACAAATTCAATCAAAAGACATGTAACTACCAAACTAGTCATCTAGCATATAATTATCTGACATACAATTGTTAGTTATTTACCCACAACCCCATTCCTTAGCAGTTCCAAAAGCAAATGCTTAGCATTTAGACATAAATAAACACTAGACAGTAGCAATTTAACCTTTCTTCTTTTTCTGCCTCATCCCTTTAAATATTGGTGAGATATTTTATTCTAAGCTGCTCTCTTCACTGGCTGACTCTTCCTCTCAGCTTGTGAAGAGCCTTTCACAGTAACAGTTTTGCATTCTTGGAGCTCAGGGCTTTTCATCTGCAGACTCTCTGGAAGTGGTTGATATCATGTTTGGATTTTGCCATGAGTAACCTGAGATACAGTTGAGGTGAAGTGTTTTTCCTGAGATCCACAAAGAACATGGGACAGAGCCAAGCAGGGGGTTCCAAACACCTTGTTGCATAGTCTACTACTGCAATACAGAATGAGCCACATCCTGACCTGAATCATACAGGATCAATCTTGTGATTACTGGGAAAGCCTACCTGCAAGAGATATCCATGGCCACTAAATCTGCTGCTCTAGTGAAACATAACAGACTATAGGTACCAGACCTAAAGCTATGTGAAATCCAGAGAAGTCTTCAGAGTACAAAGAAAAAGACCTTTTCTATTTTAGGTCACTAAAATTTGGCCACATCTGGCACAGACTAAGATAAGCTAATGTCTGAGGACTAGCTGCTCCTTACAGAAAAGGGTGGAGGAATCCTCATTTAATGTCTTAGTGCATTATGAAACTGAAACACCTCTACTGTAACTGGCTCCCTGACTTCCAGAATGCACACTAGACTTCACAGTGGGCTCCACACACACCTTCAGGTAAGAGTTCTTCCAGATGGCCTTAGGTTTTGTGAGATCTTTTGCAATGCTCATGTTGTTATTGTGAAGAAAGACACTCGAGGCTGAAAGGACTGTTACTGTGATGCTGGAAGATCTCATCTGGAGAGTGAACCAGATGCTAACCAGATGTTGTGCTTCACTAACAGGCTTGGAAAAGAAGAGGCTCACACTGCCAGAGGCTTTCCATTATGAATTTTTATGAATTTCTTAAAATTATGAAATCTGAGGTGGTGGACTAGTAACTCTCCTGGTGAGGATCAGAAACCCAGCTCTGCTACTACAGGACTCTGTTCTTCCTTCGATCTCAATCCAAGAGTTCCTGAATCCAGTTTTAGGATCAAGCCTGAGTCTGGTTCCTGTCTGCTCTTGAGTCCTTCTGCTACAGCATCAGTGGTGAAGGTGAGGTAGTTGCTATCAAGGGGTGTTTGGGTGTGGTATTAGTTTTTTATATATATTTAATTTTCATGCTATTTTCACTGAAGTAGTTTAAGTTTTCCTTTTCAATCTGCAAGTCTCTCTCTCTTTCTTTCTCTATTTTATCAGCTGAAACAATCTGTTCTTCTCTAAAATAATAGTCCAAGACATGTTAGCTTCTTATTAAAATAGTAAAATACACCTTAAAACCCCTGAATCAAATCCTGGCCCCACCAAAGTTACTGACATTTAGCTGTTGCCTTCAGAGAGTGCAAGCATATATTCTGTATGCAGAGACATAGAACTCAAGTAACTAAGAAACAAACCCCCAAACGATGTAAGAATCACATTATAAACATGGTTTAAAATTAAAGGCATTCTGGAAGTAGAGAAGCTGCAGTGCTGAGCTGGGTATGCACACTGTCACCATCCCTGAAGGAGCAAAGGCAAAGCTGAGGATGTCTGGCTTATCTGGGATAGGCCTGATGCCTCAAAGGGGGAACGAGGGGTGGAACCAGGAAAGGTCTAAGGGCTATGCGGTACATAAATGAGAGACATCAGTTAACATTAACATTCTGCCAGGCTCTGGAGACAATGTGTGAGACCAAAAGAGAGATGCTATAAACTAACATGTTGTGGGTAACTAATAGATGGAGATGAGAAAAACATTGGCACTGAAATATATAGCCCTAAAGTGGGTGGAAATATACTGGGTCAAAAAGTGAGACATTTCTAAGAGTCACAGGAGCAAGAGCCTGGAACAGTCTGCTCAGCTGGAACAGTGTTTGCTAGCAACCAAAGTGAGCTTTGACCATTTGTGACAAAGACAGAGGGATGCTGTTTGCAGGAACAAAAGCCTAGATAACCCAGGGAGTGTCTTCCTGTCTGAGCTGCTAATAAGAGAATATTTTAATAAACAAATGTCCTGTTTCACATTCAAAATGCATGTGCAATAGGAGGAACATGATTAACTAAAACCACAAGACACTGTAACCAAGTATGTTTCTCTGCAACACTCAGAGTGATTAAAGAGGGAAGGATCTGAATATGTGAATTGAAAAAGGATGTCTTTTCCTTTTGTTCATTGTCTATTTTGCTTTTGGGGCTTGTTACTGCAATATTCAATGTCTTATTTGCAGTTGCTGCTAGAGAACACTTTGGTTTTAAAAAAGTCTTTGCATCTTCTGTAATAAGAAAAATGTCTATTACTTTTAGGACTTGTGAGACAGTCTCTTAAAAGGGCTCATGGTCTGTAACAAATAGAGCTACCCCCAGGAAATCTACCACTTTGAATCAGGCATACCAGCTCTGTAACACCTAATCACACTTTATGAATGAGCAAATAAACAAACAATGAACATCAGAACTACAAAGTATAAAAAGCAGCATATTGGCTGCTTCTGCATCTTTATTTTAGCAAGTGTCACTCTGGCCCCAGCCCTCATCCTAATCTAAGAGCATGGGCTATGAAAGGACTGGGAAACTGATGTCTTACCCACAAGGAGCCTGTTGTTGGCTTAGACCCTGTATCAGCTCACAGTGGTAACAGACACAGGGAAGCAGGTTTGCCTGGGGCATGCTGAGGGAATCCATTCATAGCAGTTTTTGGTGAAAAATAGAGTATGACTGCCACAGCTTTGGTCAGAACACACAAATGCATACAGCTTAAGTGAGCCTTTGCTGGAACTAGATCATCTTTAAGGTCTCTTCCAACCCAAACCATTCTGTGATTCTGTAACTTCAGACTGCTTTTTATGTTATAAGGAAAATCAATTCTCTTACTCAAAGTTTGGAAACCTTTTGTTTGCTTTAATGAATAACATCCCCCAATCCCAAAGCTGTTCAGTTCAGCAAGAGCAATTTTATTCAATAGTTTCTAATGTAGGTAGGGCACAAAGTGCATTCAAATATGAAGCTGAAATGGCAGGTTCAGGTCATTTATTGACTGGTTGTACATTTTACTTCTCTTTGTAAGGTTGCTTGTCCTTTGTTCATTGTAAACAAGAGTTCTCTTTGAATACCACACTCCTTAACGGGGCTCTTCTTCCAGGTTAATGCTGAACTAGACACTAACCTGAGATGGACTGTGCTCCTTTGTCTCCTCTTACCTATCTAAAAAGGTATTGAAGGAAACCAGACTATTTTAATCCAACAGGAGTTATATACATATCTATTTTCTTCTGTAGTTTTCAAATGATGTTCAGTAACTTGTACAGTCACTTGTAACTCAATAGGATGAGAAACTCTATTTCTGTATGAAGATATATTTATAGGTGAGGAATCATCAGTAAATAGCTTCTGAAAAACCTCCTCCAAATTAGATACATCTGACAAATAAACAATAGGAAAACTAGTCACATTAATGAAATGCTGTTGCTATGGGAAAATTCTCTCTGTAAAGGTGAAAATAAACATTCTTCCTTTTCCTTGTGCAAAGACATCAAAAAGCATCTTCCTTGAAGAAAAGCCTGTTTGAAATTGTAGATACCGTTAAAGTCTATTTTTAAGGGGGTCATTTCTTCAGCCATTTCACAACTTCCTGTGTTTTAGTTTTGGAAGCAACATGCTAGCAGCTAGGGTTCTCTTTAGTTCATAAAGAATAAATGAGACTGGAAGGGACATATGGAGATTATCTAGTTCAAGTCCCTATTCAAAGTGTTTCCCATTCAGTCAGGTTGTTCAGAGCCTTGTTGAGTTAAACTTCAAATGCCTCAAAGGCTAGAGATTTCCCCACCTCTCTTGGTCCTGCTGTAGCATCTGACTGCCTTCATGATGAAAACATTCTTCCTTGTAGATAAATGGGATTTCTTATGCTGTGACTTGTCAGTTGCCTCTCATCTCAACACCACGCACCTCCAAGAAGAGTCTGGGTCTGCTGTCTCCGCACCCTCCCAAAGGGGACTTGTGGACAGCAATAAGATCCCCTCTTAGCCTTCTCTTCTAAGGCTAAATAAGCCCAGGTTTATCAGCCTCTCCTCATACATCTTGTTCTCCAGTAGCCTAATTGTTTTGACAGCCCTCCCCTGGCCTTGCTCCAGTATGTCAGTGTTTTCCCTTTACTGAGGAGCAAATTGGACATGGCATTTCAGATGTGGTCTCAAAAATGTTGAATGGAAGAGACTGATCATGTCACTTGAGTTGCTGGATCTAATCTTTCCAATACAGCTCAATATATGGGGGCCTTCTTCACCACAAGGTCACACTGTTGACCCATGTTCAACTTGTCTGCAAGGATGCCCAGGTCCTTTTCTGCAAAGCTGCTTTCTGTTCATTCAGTGCCTAGCCTTTAATGCTGAATGGGTTTACTCCACCCCAGATGCTGAGCTTCACAAGTGCCTTTGTTGAAACTTCATGAGGTCCCTGCCAGTCCATTTCTTTAGCCTGTCAAGGTCTCTGTGAATAGCAGTCTTCTAGCATATACTCACTTTGGTGTCCCTGTAAACTGGCTGAAAGTGCTCTCCATCTCATCATTCACACCATTAATAACATTAATGAAAATGGTCCATTGATAGTATATACAACATCTTTTTTTTTTCCCCTTTGAAGAATATAAATTCATCTTATGCTTCTTGAGGCCAAAGTCCTTGCTGATATTAACTAATGTCCTTTCATGGAGGTTAGTAAAGGAAAAGACCCCTGGAAAAACTCTGAAGCAAGTTTGATGTTTGTAAAGTAGCCCCAGATAATAGACATAGCTAGCAACATGAAATTATCTGTTCTTTCAGCCTTAACTCTTTAATAACCATCTGGTGCTTGTCCTTCTATCCTCAACCATCTTGCATGCAGGCACACACCTACAGCTAGCAAAGCTGGTTATGGGACAGCAAGTAAGCTGTTGCCAGCCCTCCTTGGCTAATAGCAAATGCAGCTACAAATTACAAGCCTGAACCTGCTTTCTGACTTGGTGACAGTTATCCTGGATTCACCTCAACAGCTGTGAGAGCAGACTTTGACCCTTGCTGTGGGATTAATTTGTATATATAAAAGCTGAGTACACACCACAACTGCACAGATCTGAGACAACAGAAGCAAACCAACAGGTTGTAAAATGAAATGAGCATAGTTCAGTCAAGGCTATTTCCTTGTTAGTTTCTCTTATTTACGAAAATGAACCCTTTGTCCAAATAAAGGATTATCAGGACCTTTCATCCACAACTCTTATCACCTAGTCCAAAGTTTATCGGCACTCCACACAAATTTAGTGGCCTGGCCCACTCCTCTTTATCACAGAGGGTATCTCATCTGAGAGACAGAATCATGGAAGGTAAGCCAGAAGAACTCAGCTTTTATGGGAAGAAGGAAGCTCTTCAAGTTTCCTGAATGACTGACATGCCTTTCCTCTGTCATGTAGCCTGTCTGTCAACAGTTAACAGTGGCAGGTTGAGGAGCAGGGTTTGGAAAGTAGCCAGTGCTGACAGCTCCAGGCTCAAAGTCATTGTACTCAAAAGAGAGCACTCTGTTCTTTCTCCCACTGTGTCCCCTCTCACTGGGGCTGTTGTTACAGCCTCACGCCTCCTTGTGTGAAGGCCAACAGCGAGGCTTTGTTCAAGAAGCAGCTGCTGAGAAGATGTACTATCTCGTGGAATGACCCACTGACATTTCTCCCTCTGCTCATTAGTAAGCAGTGAATAAATAGGAGAACTAGGGTGGATCTCACGGCCTGTTTCTTTCAGAGTAAAAAGCCAGCTCCTCAGATCCCAGTGTGCCCAAAAGGGATTCCCTCATCAAGTGGGCTTGCAGCAAAGCCAGGGGAGCTGGCTCTGTAGCACCTTCTCCTCATCACCTGATGGAGCAAGGAACGAGAATGGCTCATGCCAGAAGGTGGATGGGACAAGGAGTAAAGGGTGTCCCAACTCTGCTTCACTCAGAGCTCAAACTGCACTTCTGCTGCATGAAGAGCAAGCTCAGCTCAGCCAGGACCTGAGCCAAAGATCCTGTTCGACTGGATGATATTTTGTTGTTCATTCAATAACCTGTTGCTATAGGGTGAATCTAGAGCAATGAGGAAATGAGGAGTTGGAAGGAGCAGAGTAATTGAGGGAACTGAGGAAACCATTCTTATGCAATCTTTACTGCAGCTCAACATTATCATCTAATGATATCCACATATAGGAGCAGTGATGAAGAAGCATCTGCATTACTTCTGCCCCCATCCAAACAATGCCTGCATCCAGCTCTGGATTATAGCACAGAACTTATCTGCCTGTCTTATATCAGTGATTATACCACAATTAAATGTGACTTAAAAAAAAATTAGTCAGCTAAGCATAGTGATGGCTTTGAGCAGCCCAGTTTTGGTTTGGCATGTTTTCACAGCACTCACCAGATGACACTACATATCTGATTATCTGATTGCTGGTACTCTTGCTTCTTTGTGTGTGTGCTAAAGGTGTGTCCAGTCCTCACAATTTCCAAGTCCCCTTGCCTGAAAGATAGGTGCAGGACCATGTATTTCCCATTTTTACATCAGCATGGCCCTAGTATTACTCTTGGGAATTCCATGAAACACAGAAAGATTTATCCTCTGAGTGAAATGGAGGGGAAACACTTCTGAATATCCCTTTCCTAACACAAACCTTTTAAGCAGAACACTCCACTGCTTATGTGTGCACTGTCAGATACATCAGCTGTGTGCAGTCTTACTCTCTATTTTTAGTTTGCTGTGGTCTAGCTGCTTCCTGGCTCAACAGTGTTGTTTCATCTGCCTTCACAAGACAAAGCAAAAGCTACACTTGCGTTTCCAAGACACAGCTTGTGGCTTCCTCTAGAGCATGAAGCTCTATAGGTATTTGCCTTCATGATCCATCTGGTGTTTTCTTGCTGTTGTGTAGTTGCTCTCCTCAGACAGAAACAATGCTTACTGCCCTGAGAATGCTGTGTGGTGCAGGCAGAGATTTGGGACTGTAGGATCCAAATGTGAATGAAGAGTGAACACTAAAGTGGCAGAATCACAGCTGAGGTGACTTCAGCAGAGCAAAACTGGGCTGCAGAAGTCTATAATGAGCTTTTAAAAAATAACAATAATAGTGTGCATATCTCTGTTTAATAAAACACATCTTAAAGTACCTGACAATTGCCTGTTGTGCTACAGGATACTCTCCTTGGGCTATAATGTATAATTGTGTTCTGATACAATGATAAGCATACTTCAGCATCATTATGTTGTAGGAGATGTATCCAGACCACATTTTCCTACATGTGCTGTGGTCCCTCTGGGAGGTACTATATCATAACCACCAACAGAGCCCAATTCCATCCATCAGTCTGGAAGAAAGCAAGAGAAAATAAAATACACTATCCACTTGAAAGACTTTGTCCAAGAGCTTGTCCAATGCATGTGGAAAGTTGCATCTTAGCCATATGAATCATTTTGCCTATCATTTCAAAGGGGCTCAAACTGAAGGAGCTGTTTTCCTTAGCAAGCTGTCACTGCTGCCCTGAGATCCAGTGCTTCATGACCAGTTGTCACTTCAGAAAAGCTGGCAGTGAGAAGCAACTGTTCCACTTTGGCTGGAGCTCATTGGTGGTGGGCAGGCTGATCTCTCAGCTCCTCTAGTGTTCATCTTACTTTTTGGCCTTCATAATTGATGTCTGTATTGGGAAAGGTGCACACAGCAGCCCCACTGTCCTGGTTTGAGTTATGACCCTAAACTGACCAATAGGGTGTTCCATTCCCTATATATCATATTCGGTAAAAAACTGAGCATCCCTGAAAATTCCACACCAAGCTTGAGCCTAGGGGTCTCTTACATAAAGCCTAAGACCCAAGCAAGACAGCTGCATGATTAAGCTATTTAGCACCTAATTAACAACAAATACAAAAAAAGGAGAGGTTGAGGTCTCTACCCTTTCTGAGCCATCTGGGATGGTGGACTGGTAATGCTCCTGGGGAGGATCAGAAGCCCAGCTCTGCCGTTAAAGAATTCTCTCTGTTCTTCCTTCCATCTCAATCCAAGAGTTCCTGAATCCAGTTTTAGGATCCAGCCCCTGAGTCTGATTCCTGTGTGCTGCTGAGTCCTCCTGCTACAGCATCAGTGGTGAAGGTGAGGTAGTTGCTATCAAGGGGTGTTTGGGTGTGGTATTGGTTTTGTATATGTTTATATATATTTCATTTTATTGTTATTATTTTCATTAGTTTAAGTTTTCCTTTCCAATCCACAAGTCTCTCTCTTTCTCTGTTAATTCCCCTTTTCCTTTGTGGAGTGGGGGCAAAGAGTATAATAGAGAATATCTGTCACTGGATTAGTGTTTGGCCCAGCCCTAAACTTTGACACCCACTTTACATGAGAATCTCTACAAGCGAAGCAGTCAGACAAGAGTGGCAGAAGCAAGTTTACTCAGTACTTATTTGTTTTATGGGAGGACTCTGCTCCAGGTTCTGCCAGTTTCCTCCCTGCCTAAGGAATTACATGGTGTACTGCAGCATCTGAACTCTCACCCTGTGGTTTCACCTCCTGTGCGCCAGGCACATGCTAAGCATTCTTCACCGCTGCCCTAGAAGGCAGATAAGCCTGGCTGCTACCTTTGTTTAACCTCTGGAGAAGGAAAGGCTAGGGAGAGCTAGGCTGGCTTGGGACTGTCCCGAATACGGAGTCAAAACAGGGATAAAACAGCACTGGCAGTGCCCTGCCAGCCAGGTCAAAGAGTCATCTCCTCGGGGATTCCCCTGCTATGATGAAGCTATAGTGGATGCCTTCAAGAGAGAACATAAGAGGTGGAGCATCAGCATGACCCTTCTCTGGTGTAAATCCCCTTAGCTTCTATCTCTGCCCACATGCCACACAGCAGACACCACAGCCTGCTTTTGACATCACAGCCATGTTTACAACTCAATCTTTCCCTGGGTTAAAAAGGAGAATGGGTGAATTCCAGACAGGGCCCACAGGTCCATATGATACTTCACATAGACCAAGGGTCAAGAATCATTTAAGTGTTCCCTTATATTCCCATTGGTTTTGCTCTCATGACTTTCAATCTAGCTGTTTTCAGAGCTATATGCACAAAGATTTATGTCCATACACAAGTATCATGGTGGGACAGATTAATCACCCCTTAGCAGGTCTCATTCCACTCCAAATGAATTATTATAAAAGACTGAAAGACTGACAAGTCAAAATAATTTGAAGAACAAAAGGACTAATTTCAACATAGGGAATGTACTTGCAAAGTTTAATCTGAAGCTCTGAAGAACTTCCTTCTTTGCTTCTAATGAGCTATTGGCAGCAAATGCCCCTGCAGCAGTCCTCATCTGACAAACCCAAGCAGGCTAGGAGTCTTCAGTAGGAACCATTAGTAAAAATATTAAAAGAGTTTCCCTGACTCTTGGAAGAGTGGGGTTTTATGCTGAAGAAATACATGGGAAGAGAGGGAAAACAACCTGACAGCTGGCTCTGACTCTCCTCCTGTCCTTGCAGTCACCACTCCAGTCTGCCAACTGTAACAGCATTTTCCACACCCCCCATGACACTGGTGTGTCAGGAGCATTCTGGTTTTGCATGACTGCAGATCTGCCTGCCAGCCATGCTACTGTACCACAGGAGCTCTGCCTACAGCATGCATTAGGTTGGGGACCTGTATTTATGCATGGGGCTGGGCAGCACTATGCATTTCTCCTGGGAGAACAACGTTCATTACTTTAGAAAATGCCTGAAAGAAGCTGCAGTAATACAGGCACACAGCTAGTGCTATATTCCCTTCCCTAGCCAAGGAGAGCATCTGTCAGAGGGTGAGCACACCAATAGCAGTCCAACAGCTCAGAACATGGCTGCTGTTATGGTTCAGGTAGTGCAATTTCTTGTGCAAACAAATCCTAGTTCTGTGTGAGGTTCTTCGTGCTGTGGGGGACATGAATGAGAACAGGATTCATGGGGATAACCCTCCTTTTGCACTCTTGCAAATGCTCGTGTGTCCATAACCATGGTTATTTCCAGTAGTGCATATGGAAGGTTTTATTTCCCAGTGATGTTCAGGTATTACACTGAAGGCCAGGAGTCCTTCTCTGAAAATAAAATAAATAGAAATGCCCAAAATGCAGTGTAAGCCTCTTGTCAAAGGAAATGCAAACGAGTGCAATTCTTTCCCATGTCTCTGCAGAAAAGCAGTGTGAACTTTTCCTGTTATAGTGAAGTAGATTCACTTGGAGGAAGCAGAAGGAGCACAGACTGCCAGAGGTAAGCAGCCCCACACCCAGCCTTGCTAACAGTCACCATGGAACAGCTGTGCTGCTCTGTGAGCAAATCAAATCCAAGTATCACTTGCCAAGGCTTTCCTGATTCCATCCCTGGAGATCACCCCTGCCTCATCACATCATCAGGGAGTGCTGCTCTCCAGGAACATTCCCTCGTGCTGGTGTACATGAGCTGTTACTTCTCACTTGCAGTGCAACTCTAATTGTTGCTTTTATTAATGCTTACATCCTTCTTAGTCATTCCCCTGCCCCAATTAGACCATGTTTAGCCCTTCTTAACCTTTCTGCATAGATCAAGCCTTCCCAGAGATATGAATAAATAAAAGCCTTCTGTTCTCATCAACAAAATGGTCTTTTAACAGTTGCAAGAACAACATAGCAATCACTAGGAAAAAAAAACAACCTGCAAACCAAACCCAGCTCATACTTGATGCATGTAAAAATCTCTGCTCCAGCTATTTTCTACTTTTTAGAAATAAATGCTTGTTAAATAGAGAAAACAGTGAAAAAACCAATGAGGCACACAAGCAGCAGTTAGCATCTAAGAGGACTTGCTAACCCATCAGAAATGCTCACTGCACACAATCTGGCAGTGGGACTGAAAAAGAAAGCTGAACTTCAGTTAGAAACATCTAAGGAATATGAATAAGCTGTTAGAGCTGCAACCTTTCCCCCTGCTTTGATCTGACCTTACACATAACTCGAGAGTGAGAAACTCAACAGCTTCAAAAAGGGCAACAGTGTTGGAGGTCTCCATGTACCAGGACAGGTAGTGGATTTATTCCACACAGAGGAGGTTGGAGGAGCTGTCCTCAAGCAAATCTAAGTGCTAAGAACTGCTGCCAGAGTAGGGTCAAGCATTTCACCTTCCTCATCTCCACATTACAAGACAGCCACATTACTTATAAGAAGCACCAGCAAGTCCAAGTGAAAAAGAGAGCCAGTGCCACTACTGTTAAAAAGTGTAAGAGAGAAAAAACCCACATTTTTGTGGCCCTTGCATCTTGGAAATGCTTTGTAACTGCTACTTGCTGGCATATACTTTTGAAAGTGAAATTGTGGTTGTCCTGGGTTCTGGCCATGTAATGCAAGCACAGCAAATGAGATGTTATAGAAAGAGAGATGAGGATAGCTAGAACATCATGTACTTTACCAACTGAAAATGCTTGGTATGAGAAAACAAAGCCACATTCTCCTTTATTCCCATTTTCCTTGGCTCTTAGCTTTACATATCCCTAAAAATACTGCATTATAACTAAAGGAGCTGCAATCTGCCTGTAACTGACTGAAGAATTACAATACCATGCCAGTTTGATGGATTTCCCATGGGCATTCCTTCTAAGAGGGCTTTCCTAAATTGACAACAACCTAATACGTTTGTCTCTTTTTTTCTGTCATCAGAATGTTGCTGTAATAAAGTGATAGTCATATAGAAAAGAAATTGAAATGTGAGATGTCATTTCAAAATACCTACAGCTTCAAGAAATGCATAGCAAGGTCATCCAAGCAGCCTTAACTCTGCCTTCATGAAGCTGCAGGCCAAGTAAACCCAAAAATCATGGGAAATGGTTACCTGCCTATTAAAAACACCATCTAAGAGACCACAGAAAAAATGCTGTATTACAAAGAAATACCATCTCCTTCTTTCATGGGATTGATGTAAAATAAAAGCAATTTAATAATAATAGATATCAGGTAAGGTTAAGAGGTCTTTGGAATTAAATTTTCACCATCACTGTGTAAAACTAATACTTATCTCTGAGGTTCAGTAGAAATCCTGATGTACTAAGAGAACTGAGCCAGTGATACCCTCCATGGGCAATGTTAAGACAAAAATTGTGAATGCTGTTACTCTGGGAAGTGCCAATCTTTTTGCTGAAGCCTTGCATAACAGGAAACAGTGGTGCAGAGCAGCCCTTGGCAAGATTTAGAGCCAGTGCATGAGCTCCTACAGACTCAGCAACATAAAGGGAAATCATCTTTCCTTCTTGAAAGACAGACACAATGTAAATCACTCAGGTCATGTGCACTACAGCCCTAGTAACTTCCCAACTCATTTGGGAAATCATGCTAGCCATGCATTGGAACTCTGTGTTAACAGTCTCACAGATAATGTGCCTGCATTGGGAATTTCATCCATGAGAATACCAGAACCAGAACAAATGTCCAGGTCAGGTAATCTATGCCAACCTCATCAGACTAAGAGACACTGTAAGAGATGGGGAACAGAAAGCAATTATTTTCCTAACACAGTTGAATAATTAATACTACTCAAAGATAACCAAAGGACAGGGTGCAAAGGGGGAACACACTGTTGGAATATTTAAAATGTTGGAGAAAAGCTATAAACTTCCCAGTCTGATCTGAGCAAATTTGGCAATGAGGTGCTTAGATCCTTCATCTATCTCTGGCATCCATCTCAGGCTGTAACTTGTATTCCATCAAACAAAGTTTATTGTCACAGCTTACATCTTTAGGTGCAAAGATGATTTTACAGAGGCTAAAGTACATTGACTGTCTTTCTAACTTACAGTGAATCTAGGCTTAGGTTAATGAACTCTTTGTAACACAACTGTGTTTCCATTATGCTGCTGTTGGGTTCCTCTCTGCCGTCCCCTCATTGCTGATGAAGAAAACCAAACTGAATTTATAAAGAAAACTAGACTTGACAAGACAAATGAAGTTGTTAAGTGGCCTGAGCAACCATATTTGTCCTAATTGAACTAATTAGAGCAGAGTTCTTCAAGCCAGAAGAGGCTGGGACAGCAAGTTTACATGGCACAGCATTCCCCAGACCTGCTGGCTGAGGGCTGAAGTGGTGTTGCTGTGTTATCACAGCCATGCATGCACTCAGGATGCATTCTCATCAGGGCTGAGGTGTGTGCAGCCAGCTCTGGTGGCTTTGCTTGACTGTGGAGCTGTGTCCAACAAAAGGTCTGTGACGTCTCCATGCCTCTCCATGTCCCAAGGCTGCAGCTGTCTAGTTATATCGCCATATGAAAGCTATGCTGTCATTTCAGCCTCCCCTCTGGGATCAGCGAGAACATCGACCATAAATCCAGCAGAAACGGCTCCCAGTCCCACTGTACAATGGACATTGCCTCTTCACTCCCAAGAGTTAGCTGAATGACAAATAATCCCTTACAGAGATGTTAAAATAGCACTAGCAGAAATGTCAAGGACAAGTCTGAGGAAAACTCAAGGTAAACAGGGATAGCTTTTTACAGATTGAACATGCAGATCTTTACAAAGCAACAGATGATACCTTTCTCATTTATGCTAAGGTGTGAATATTTTATTGACTCTCACTGCTGAGTAGCTTTAATGGCATTTACTTCAATAAGGCCTGACCTGCTGTAAATCAAGTGTTGTTTTAGGCTACTCACCATGGTCATGAGCAAAAACAAACAAGTTAAGTCCTGTCAGCCTCTGGGCCAAGTCATCATAGCGGCCGCAGTGTTCCCCAGCACCGTGAGCGATGAACACCAGGGCCCTACATGGAGCATTAAGGTACAAATCATTAACTTGCCAATCAACCCACAAAGGCTTCAGAGCTGCAAGTAAAAACAGCATATTCAATTTAGCAACAGCATTTCAGACATCAGCAAATACAAGGCAGTATATAATGGCTGAAGTGGGTTTGTACATGGGAAACAATTGCCATCCTGACCTACCATCAACCTGATCTTCACCAGGTGGGATTAGGGCAGACCACATTGAAGTCAGCTGCTTGTGGGACAGACCCTGCCCTTTCTTATTTGTCTGACACTGTGATCTGCTGTAAGTTGAAGATGCAGATGGGCATCAACATCAATCCTTGAGCTGGATAACTCTACCTTGGACTTGAGGCATCTACACTTCTCCTACAGTGTAAGTATTGCCATTGATTTCTTTTGGGATTGGTATTTCTTGGTGTTTTCAAGTACAAATATTGTCCTTGTAACTTGCAACATTGTCTGATGCTAGAGCACTCGGATGAAATTTCAGCAGAAGAATAGGTCTCAAGCAGAGCCCAGAACTTTGGTTGGAGTTTGAAATTTTATCTTTTGAGCCCAATTCTGGTAATTTTACCGGTCCAGTTTCAGCCCCCAAAATCTTGCTTCACTTTGGTGGTTAAAGTGACTCTTGTATAGCTGCTGTATGACTATGCACAGGGATCATAAAACTCCCCAGTCTAATAGACACTTCTTACTGTAAGACACACAAATACTTATCTTCAAAGATTCCAGTTTTACCAATGATACTTTACTTCTGCTGGAATGACATCAAGTGAAAATAAGTGAAGTGGAATGAACCTTCCCAGTGTTTTTACTGGGTAAATTTATACACAATTAGACAAGAACTATAGTAGAAGTAGCAATGAAATCACAGAAGTTTCACTGAATTTGACAGGTGACTATTTAAAATCCAGCATTAGCAACGCAAACATTAACTTGTTTGTTTAAAAGTAACATTTGCCATTGCAACATCAGCAACCACAAAACAGCCTGAAGGCTGCAAGTTAGACATGCTCAGTACATTAACAGTGAGATGTTAAATGAACTGACAGCATAAAAAATGACAGCAGTTTACAGCTAGTAAATTCCTCGACTTTATTTTGACTGAGGTTTTGAATACCATTTTAGACAGTGTATTCACTGCAATAAACTGCTTTGAGCCTAGTATATTTAAATTTAAAAAAGATTTTGGATGATGTAGAAATTCCTGCTCTAGCTCTTTGATTAGCACCTGCTTCAAAGTTTTTGCTCAAGCTAGACAACTTGAAAGAGCATCCATCGAAACCAGAAGCTACAGAGCACACTGCAAACACAAAAGCAGCATAGCAAAGAGCAAGGGTGAGGTTAGGTCATGCACCATATTTAACTTGCTGAGCCTTACAAATGTTCTTTAGCATCACTGAAGGTTTCAAAATGATCAGGGTGGAGCAGTCATTTCTTCCTTTGTCATCTCCCTCATTAACAGATTTGTCAAGTTAGCAGTGCACTTGCCAGACAGCCTGATTTTTGACTGCAGGCTCTGTTATTATAGAGCCAAATACTGAAGAAATGGAGACGCTGCTCATTCCACAGTGGGAAATAGTAACCTTCTGCAGCAGAGGCATTATGACTTCCCATGCCCCACCTCTCCCAGCTGCAGGCAGCTCAGCAGAGACATCATGGCCAGTGTGGGAAAAGTTAGTTATTATTCTATACATGCCCCTGAAAATTGGTGGCACCATCCAAATGCTTCTGCCACCATCTATGTGTAGTGGTCTGGTACCTCAGCCCTGGTCCTGGGTCGCCTAAAGAGGCATCACAGTTCCTGAGTCTGGGGAATCCCAAGTTTAGGATCTGTCTAACAGCCAGGAATGCAGCAGGGAGGTAGGGGGTGAATTGAACCCAGGCTGTTAACGTGCAGGCTCTAGACTCTGCAGCACAGCACACAGTGGGACTATGTGCACAGGACACCAAGGAAATGTGAGAGAAAATTCCTGCATAGCCATCACCTTGATATCCAACAGACCCAGCCAGGCTAAGTCTCTCTGCTGTATACCTCCTATTACCTGGCTCTTGACAGCTTCCCTGCTCAGTGTCTTACTCAAGCCCTCAGTTACTCTTTAGAGGACCTTTATTTTTTTCCTGCTGACTAGGCACAGAGATGAAGGTGCAACTTGGCTGACTGAATATAGCCCTTCATTTTTCAGAGAAATATTATTTGACTGTATGCACTGAAATGCATCAAGTGAATAAAACCTAATGGGAAGCTGGCAAAGAGATTTCTGCCAGGAAATTCTTGCTATTCTTGCTATGATTCACTCCCTCGACTGCAAAGCCCGAAGTTTGCTTTCTTCCACACTGATGCAGCAGCACAGCTCTGCCTGACAGCATCCTGCTAGATGCTCAGAGCCCTCATCTTCTGTGAAACTTCAGAGAGGAAATGTGTTCCATCTCCTCTCCTCTTAGCACACCAATTGCCAGGCATTGCAGAACTCAGTCTTTGGACACCATGGGGCAGAGACCTGGGTTATTTTTTTGTCTGCAAAATACTGACTAAAAAATACTAAAATTCCTGAGACTGTTTGTGCCTTAAGAGCCCTCATGTCAGTAGCTATCGAGAAGACTCAAGATATATTTGAAAGATTTTTTCCTATCAATAGTCATAAACATGGAGTAAAATCATCAAATTGTTATTTTGAAACAGAAGTAGCTCATTTTTGTTGTTCAATAAAATATAAGAATGGCTTTGCTGAATGAAAACTAGGTCATGTCTACACAGCTCTTTAGCTCCAGCTTTCAGGTCTAAGCACAGGGGCCACACATTAAACACAACAGCTTGAAAAATTGAAACTAATGTGAGTTTCATTGGAGCAGGGGTTGAAGAATTTGGCCCTTTCACCTAATCTCCCATTTTCCATTACAAAACAAGTTTAGATTTGGCAAATAATACCTGAAGGCAGTATAACAAATGCATGGTTCAACATATTTTCACTAGCAAGCTGGCAAGAAAACACAACAAGTGATTAGATTGACTGACAGCAGTTCTTTACTGTATGTAAACATTTTTGCAGACACTCCTGCTCTGGAATTGCAGCCTGCTCTTTCCTACCACAATGGCTGGAATAACAGGATCTCAAAGATTGCTTTCAACAGAGTTGTTTAAAATTAATACAGAAACCCTGCAGGCTTTAACATCTTGCAGCAGTGCAGTGCCTCTGTGTGCGACCTCAATGGAAATATTGTTTAAACAAGGTTTTCATACTGGCCATGTATCAAATTGATCCTGGGGAGAAATTTCTTCACCTCCAGCTCTTGCAATTGGACTGGTGAAATCCTTGGATTGCACATCTCAGGTAGAAAACATGATGACTGTGAGACTGACCTGTGCTTGAACCCATGCTAACTCAGGTCTCTAACCCCATGTATCTTTGGGAGCTTCAGCTGGCTTTGGCTGATGGAACTGTAATTGCTGAACATCTGAAAATATCATCTCTGTGGCATTTGCTCAAGAAAACACCAAATCACACAACAGCCCAATTTCCCCACACTCAGCAGGTGTGTCCCCACACGAAGCCAAGGTGTGAGCTGTATGAGTAAACATCCACATGCCTGTTCTCACCTAACTAGTGCAACAACAATTAAAGCTATTAAAGGAAACCAGTTTATTGACTGCTGTTTGCAAAAGCAACAGACAGTCTTCACACATTCTTGCCCTTCCCATATCTTTACCACCTCCTTCTCCCTCTCCACTGCTGGTTTTCTGCCTCCTGGTATTGCACAGCTTGGCAAACAGATGCAGTTCCTTACTACACCAAGAGGGCAGGACAGTGTCTTTACTGTTCAACTCAACTACTTCCTGTGTTTACTTCTCTTCCATTAGGAGGTGATGGCATATATCATTGACCAGACCCTGCTCCCACACCTCCACTGTGCTGTGGACCCATGACTGGTATGAGTCCCTGCTGTGTTGCAGCTTGGCTTACACAAAAGATCAAGAACCCTATTAAACCAGGACTCTGGCATTAGAAGAAACAGACCTTGAAATAACCCTCAGAAAGCTGCTGTGGTATGAAATCTGGTAGGCCAGAAGCACAATAACAGGTCCTGCTGGGTATAAGACTCATGTTCTTGCTTTACTGTCAACAAAAATCATGTTGAAACCAAACTAGATGAGGAAGGTTGTGTGTGGGATGGCATGGTTTTAACATCTTGCGTCCTCTGGGGACAGAGCCACTTCTGTGGGATCTTGTACATGCTTTTATTGCCAGAAAATACCTCAAACACTGAGACTAGACCAAAGAACTGAAGACAAGCTTCCTATGACTGCATATATGAAAAATGCAATCTTTTCCACCCCATTCAAAAGCATCCCTCTTCAGAGCAGTATTTAAGTATTTGCTTAACCTCAGGAAATTTTCTTCCACTCATGAAAGTCAGTAGGACTTGCAAAGTACAAGATGAAAGTATTAAAAGAGTTTATAAATGCTGTCCTGAATAAGGACTGAGTTAATCACACACAGAAGTGATTTCCTGAATCAAGCCCTTGCAACTTCAGCTAGTACCATGTTCTGTGTAAGGCAGCTATGCTTTTTCTTTGGTATTATGTATGTTGTTACCAGAACCACACCAGTTCTAACAAGGAACATCTGACTTCAGCAGTTTTGAACATTTGACTTTAAATTCCTAAAGCAATTTTTAAAAGCTAACAGGAAAGCTCAGAGTTAGGTAGGCTGCCAAAAAAATGACTAGCTTACTGAAATTAAGTATTGCATTTTGTTGTGTTGTTTGAGCTGATTTATTAGTTCCTTTATAGCTGCCATCAGTCTGAATCTTGGAATCATAGTGAACAATTAACCTTTATTTATCAAAAACATTTCACTGGTGGCATTTTTGGACAAGCAACTGGATAGTTCCTCATAGATCTTTTCAATGTGTTAAAAATGTAATGTCATGTATGTTTATTTTGCTTCCAAAGTATATATTATAATGGAAAATCAGTTAAAGGTATGCATACTTTTGTTAGTTGGATTAGTGGTCCTCACTCATGAAGATTAGTTAAGTTAGGTTATATACGATTAGGCAGCTTGTAACTTCATTGAGCTTTAACTGTCATTCCAATTATCTTCTCTTGGTATCTGGTTAAAGATTGCCTTTTTAAAAGAAAAAAAATAATCTCCAAGAACACATAATGAAGAATGAAGTCTTTATTCACTGTTGGTGACCTTTTCTCTGAAGGGCTCTTGAGCCTCTTGCTGTGAGTGTAATACCTGAAGTTAGGAAGAAGGATGTCTTTGTATCTGCTTTTCAAATAAGATTTTGCACTTTTTTTTCCCCCCATTTTTTCCCCCTGAGGTGATTTGTGTCCCAAAGCAACTCTGACAGAGCTCAGGTCATGGGCAGGGATTATAAATAGTTATGGCAATTTCTCTCTTGTTGTGCATGCTCATGACCCATGCAGTTAGCCAAGAGGTCAGCCTGGTGACTCTGGTTAGACAGGAATATTTATGGTGGAGTCAGGTGCATCCCTTTATACTGTCCTTCTGTCTCTAGGAAACGTAGAGTTATGTCCCTCTGAAGGTGCAAAAAGCAATGGCTGTGCTCCAAATTCCAAGCCATGTTTCAAGGACTTGTTACACCCAGGAGCTTTGCTTGCTCTCTTGCTCTGTTTTTTTTTTTTGAGACATTCATTCTTAGCCTCTCCTCTGCTGGCCCATACATTTGCCATGTAGGGCCATAATCTGAGCAGGCACCTCTTTTTTCAGCTATCATTGAAGTTGAATGATGTTACATTAAACTAGAAATTCTACAGCTATTTTTTTTTTCCAACTCAGGAGAAAAAGCAAGTCGGAATGGCAATATCCTGGAGTTGAGCCTATCACGGACCAAGCAGTACTAACATGGATATCTCACAGATCTCCAAATCTGGAGGAATTCACCTCTTCCTGATAGACTGAGGTAAGTACTGGTTCAATAATGTAGTAGTTTAACCTGTGAAAAACCGAAATTCTACAGCTATAATGTCAAAGGACCATACACTATCCTCACACTACAAAATTTCTGCTTGAATTTATACAGCTTGTGGAGATTAAGGATTCGGCACATTTGAGTTTGATGTGGTTTGATCTAGTCTAGTAGATTCAGCAGCTTCATTCCTGTTCAGATCCTAAAATGGTAATCAAGAAATGAACTTCTCCAGTAAACTCTGCTTCCTACTTTCTTTCCCCATTTACTGAAGCTTGGAAGTTCCTATTGAAGCCTGTCCAAAGGGACTGCTGTTAGTTTAAGTAGCATCCGGCTGTCTAATACCATAGAGACTTAAAGCTCTTGCCCTAAATCTGTGCTTGCTTCCGTGAGCAATTCCCTTGAAACATGTTTGCAAGCGCCGTTTCATCATGCATCTCAAAGTCACAATCCCTCATCAGCATAGTGTTAGGAGGATATTTGAGAACTGACATGACATCCAGGAGGAGTAACGTGGGTAAGTTATTCAGCAGCACCAGAAAGTGTAGACATCATAAATCAACAGGGCAGAGACAGAACTGGGTAGTACAGACATATTTCAAAACAAAAGGTTCAACAGGATCTAGCTAGAGCCAGCACAAAACAATGTGGAGAAACAGTTTATGATGATTTATTGTAGCTCTTTGAAAAGCAAGTCCTCACTGAGAATAACTCATGAGTGGTCTCATACAGGGAAAAGAGAGGAAGGAAACTTCAGGTGGGGGTGAGAGGGAAGGAATTACTGGAACCATGCAACTCCATACTTCTGGACAAACCACTGCAAAGTTAGCATTTGAGACCAGCTGTATTTTATTTCAAGGAGGCTTTGATGTAGTATTTTAGGGGACACAAGGCTGAGATCAGAGGTGAAATCCATGGTGCGTAGCTTAAAATTCATGGGCCGGATCTTCCCACCTCTTTCTTCGATAAAACTGAGAGGAGGGATTCTAGGGTTACATGGACTGCCTCGGGGAGACACTCCTCCACTTTGATATCAGAGATGGGATTTTCCTTGTCAGAACTGACTGCCAGACCTGCTGCTGGGAATCTGCAAGGCAGAGAAGCTCTCTGGAGACACAGGCAGCTCAGGGTTTGGAGTTGTGCTTCCCTCTTGCTGCTGCCCTTCTGCAGAGCACAGGAATCCTTTAAAGAAGAATGATGACTTCTGTTTCCAAAGAGGTGAGGTGTAGGCATTGCCACACACACAGGACTGAGGAAGGGATGACTTGTGGGAAGCCCAGGCAGAACTGCCCCTGGACCTGGCTGACAGGCTGGAATTGGACACCTCAGTTCTATACTTTGCTCTGGTTCAGCCCTTCCTCGGTACACGGGCTGCAAGCAAGGTAAAATGGAGGCCATATCTCCCAAGGCAAGCTACAAGGATGAATGCACAAAGCAGTCAGTGTCTTTCTAAGAAAACTGAGTAAAGGATTATTTAAACAGAAGACATCAGCTGCAAAACTCAAGTTCATCTGAAATCACTGATTAGCTTTAAGTTTTGGAGGAAGAATTCAAAGAAACAAAAGATTTTCTGGCGTATATCCCCTTAGAAATCAGGAAAAACAAGATAGTTCCTGTTAATTTTATTAACTATTCATTTTTACTTGGAAGCAAAGCTACCACTGAGGGAAGATGGCTGCAGGACCACAATCCTCAATGGAGAACCACCAAACTGGGAGTAAGTGCAAGAACAGTTTTCACAGACCTCCCCCTCCTCTTTCACAGACTTGCACTGAACCTCTAATGATTTCCAAAGGGACAAAAATTACTGGTTAGGCAGCCTTGTAGCAGTTTCTTCTTGAAATCTAAATGCAGGTGCTGCCTGGTGAGCCAAAGCCTTGGGAAAAGAAAGGCTTGTGTAATTAGACAGACTGTCCTTTCAAAGCATGTAAAAGTGCAATTAAAGGGCCAGAAGCTTTATGCTGCAGAGTCACTATCACTTAAATTCAGCACTACTCACTAGTACAGGATCAAACCTGCTCACTGCACAAAGGAGGTTTTTTAATATAAAAGTATGTCTCTGTTTCAGAGCAGTCTTGGCACTCTCAGAACACTGGTACTTGTTCCAGTGACAAGTCACAACTTACTTACTGCTGTGGTAAATTCATAGCCTGATAAACCCAATCCTAAAAGACTAAGTAGGCTTCCAAGGAAGGAACAGGGTGTGCTTGATTAAGGGATCAGCTCAAGTCATGCAAGAACGCTTCCTACATGGCATCCCAGCCTCATTTTGACCATTTAATGTCACCTTTCTGAGTAGCACAGAAGACATAATTAGACAGCAGTATCCCTGTATCGAGGGGATGAATTCTAGTTAAGCCTCTGTAGGCTTCAAATAAAAGTGAAGTAGCTACTTTACTTAGTAATCACCACTCTGGTTAGATCCACACAAGTACTTGGTGACTTTTTAAGTCCTCAGTAAGACGCTTGCTTGGTTGTTATCAAATGTTTGCTAGGGAAGTCCTTGTAGTTTGAGATAAATCATAGAGTAGTGCAGAGGACACTACACTGAAATGTTAAGCAGTGTTTCCTAAAGTCCTCTAAGACAGGTCTGAAGACTTCTGACTTCACTTTTTCCACAAGGTATCTTTCATGCAGGAGCTGGACATCACTAGTGGTCCGAACTGGGCTCACGAGGGGTTCTTCATGGTCAGTATCCTCACAAAATCAGTAGTTCTTAAAAATCAGATCATCCATGTTGTAGACTCTATCTGTGCCTCTCATCACCTCCAGTCTAGAGCTGTTATTTCAGGGAGTTGATGGTACAGACAGCCCCTGGGTTGGGGTCTTGCCTGTTAATATGACACTCATGACAAGCAATATTGGAAGTTATTAAAGAAAGCATTCGGCTCATCACCCTAGAAGCTGTGCTGGGGAAAAGCTGCATCACATCTGGCCCAAGGGGCCAGAGCATTTCCAAGCCTTCCTTGCAATAAAATCTGCACAACTCAAGTACTTTGATGAGGCACTTTGGGCTTACGTGGGCAAATCTTCACTAGCTCAGAAGAGAACTGTGAATAAGAAAAACACAAGAAAGGGGATGACACTCTACCTGTTCTGTGAACTCGAGATAGTATGATATTAGTACTTTTTAATAAAGCACTGACTGTGCAATTCCCAATTGTATGGCAATGGTTTAAAGCAAAACACAGAACTTCAATTCCCTGAAATACTTAGACCTGATGATAGTACAGTTTGTAACCAGGCAATTCCACCCATAATGTGGAATTGATTGCTTCCTGCATTGACTCGATTACCCATCCTCATTTTAACTCTTCTGATCCAATTTTGTGGCTCTCTGTGTTGGCAGAGATCTTAATTGGTTATCTCTAACAAACTGATGAACTCATAAAAGTTCCTAGGTCATAGAGAACATAAGTCTCTATATAGCCAATCTTCTTCTGCATGATTTTCCAAAAGCCAATGTGGAATTATCCCATAAGCTTAGAGACAGAAACTCATGGACTAATTGACTAGAGCACTTATTTATATTTTAAAATACTTTGAGATTAAGCACATTAATTTCCAATGAATAATCCTATCTCAGCACATCCCAGAGCTGCACTTCAGCCCTGCCCAGCTATGAGAAGAATCTTTGCAGCGAGGAGCTTTACAGACTCTGTCAAAATCAATATCAGCAGCTATTCCTCTGGGAAATCAGTAATGTCACAGGCAAAGCATTTGCCAAGGCTTTGAGCATGTTCCAATTAATTTACTATTCCATGTTTGCTGTAGACCTGAGGTAGGAGAGAAAGCTGAATGTAAGCATTTAAACATGAGACACAGGAATCCTGTTAAGACAGTGATCACTGCTGCATGTGCTTAAGAGGCTGAAGTGTTTATTCATGGTTTGAACTGAAGTAAATTTGAACTGCAGCTGAGGTGCAATGGTTTACCTACAGATGACTTAGAAGTTAACAAAAGGATGGAAACTTCCACCTACAGTTGCCAAATCCAGGTCTGTGTTACTTCTTTGCACCACTGAGCTAATCTGGCTGTCCAAAGACTAGCTCCAGCAGGCTTGCTTCTCTTAAAATGTTCTTTCAGTTGTAACACCAAGGCAGCCTCACCTCTGGCAGCAGGGGCTGCCATGCTGATGTAAATAAGCAACTACTTGTCATGAGTTTTAAACACTGTCTTGTTGATTTGCTCTCAAAAACTGCTAGATGTGATAGCTTTAAACTCCAAAAGGTGAACGGAGACCTGAACAACTTGGGGTGCAACTACTAAAATAAGGATGAGTGGTAACAATAAAAGAGTATTTAGTTAAGATAAATCCTTGGCTGCAATCACTTTAGGTACAGGCAAAGAAAGCTAAAGGCATGTAGGATGCCTTTTCTGCAGAAAAGCTTAAAATAGAAAAGGAAATCAATACTCATTTACTGTATCTGGCAGTCACTGAACCAAAACATACATGTACACCTACAGCAGAGCAGAAATAACAACATTTATTTAAACCACAAGCTGTTATTCTGCTGCAGGAACGCTGTGTTTTATGGGGAGTGCTTCACCAGGAACTGAGAAGTACCACATATTTCTGACCATTTTAAAAAAGCCTCAGCAATTACAAGAGCAAATACTTTCAATACCACAGTTATTAACCCTGACACTGCCAGGCTGGCTCTGACTCTGCCAATTCCTGGCAAATGAAGAGTCAGAACTGGTGTCTGAGCTAGCAGCAGGGGAGATGTTTTGTCTTTCTTCCTGAATTTCATCTCTGCCAACTTAGAAGACACCATTTGTTGGATCACATGTGAGGGGTGCACCTGCCACAGTCTGTGACAGGAATGGGAAGAGCTACATCAGCTATATCACACCAGTGCAACACCAGGGACCACTCACAGCATCAGACACAGCTCCCACATGAAAGCTAAACAACTGCATGTGTCATGTGGGACGGGGAGGGGGGGGGGGAACAGACCACAGTTCTGTAGTTGTGAGATAAGGATGGGGCTCAGGAGCACTGGCACACCCATGCCCAGGCCCTGCGAGGTGCCTGAATGCTGGCTGGGAGTTTGCCAACTGCCTGCTGAGCTATGGTGGCTTGACCAGGGGCATGGCTGAAAATGTCCTGGGCTTGACAAAACATACCAAGGTAAACAAGCCTTGATGTTACATTTAGCTGTGCTGAGGGATCTGACCATCTCCTAAAGCAACAGGAGAACACACACACTAGGAAGCAAACTTTTAATGATCAGAACCCTTAAATGATCCTTCAGAAGAGAAAAGCACACCTGTGTGTAAGAATGAGACAATGTTCGCACTGACTACGTAACACTGGGGGTTTCAAAGGAAGGAGGAGTGTTTAACAAACCAACATTCCCCAAACACTGAAAGTGAAATTAAATATAAACAAAATGAATATGCTGATTGATTTTTTTTTTCCCATTCCCCAGCTCTGAGAAATGTGACCAGTAAATAAGCAGCATAAATAATAACAACAGCTGGGTTTTGTACAACACTCATTCACAAAACCCAAAATGTGTTACAAAGGGTGCAACTAGGCTTGTGTAGAGTTACATACACAAAGACGAATGGAACCTGAAGAGGTTCTCTAGTCCATTACCCTATCCTAAGCAAGGATTAACTCTTCCTCCCACCACTACATAAACTGAAGCACAAGAGGTAAAAAGCCTCGCCCATGGCAATACAGCCTGCCAGAGGCAAGGATGGACACACAGCATGAGACAAAAGCAATCAGCAAGAGTTTAACAGCACAGTCAACATGCCACCATGTTCCCTGAGCTCCAGCCCTGTACTACAGCCACAGGGCTATGGTGAACCTGGAAAGAAAAAGTCAGTTGTTAAAAAGCTTTCTGTCCTAATGAACTTGCAGGCAGCTAATAACATCAGAGGGATGATATGTGCATTTTCAGGACAACTTAGGCTGAGATGCATGGTGCTCCTTGCTAAAAGCATCTGCAGAGGGCCAGAGGATGACTGAATGCTGATTGCTTGAATATCCTTTTAATGAAATGAAACTATGAATGCTGCTCAGAATACAGTTTTTAATAATAAAATACTGTAGACTAGCTCTCACACAAAATTCAAAAAATGAAGAAAAAGCTTAACCATTAAGTCAGCTAGATGTTATCTTCACAGCAATTTAATTACTGCTTCCTCATCACTCCTCCTGCCTTTAGCTCAGCAAATTAAGCCACTGCAGATTTCTGGAATTTGACAGTTGAATTTGAAGCCTTACTGAGATAGTTTGGAAAAAATAAAGGTAAAAAAATATGTTAAAAATTATAAAAATGAGCTCATCTTGCCAGCTGGTGAACTAGCTAACCTGCTGACACCCACGGCAAATTAAACTAACTTTTGGTTCTAAAAAAAGGCTAAAGATTTAAGTTTTATTTCCTTACTCTGCAAGCTTCAAGCTTGATCAAGGAAGAAAGCAAGCATACACAACAAGCCCTTTTTATCATAGGTGAGAGAGCTGAAAAGATGAGTAATCTTTCTTGCCTACTAAATCTATAGTAGCTTGTACATTTTCTCCTTACCCATCAATACTGGAGCAAATGATTACTACACTATTACTGCTGAATGTTTGGCTTTACCCTGGTTGTCAATATTTTGTTTCCTTTTTTTTTCTCTGTCTCTTTTAACAGATTGCTGCTGAGAAAATTTACTCGTAGCTGAACAGCAGAGAACAACTAATGAATCACTTAGGAGATTTTTTAAAAAATCTCTTTTCAAACATCAAGTACTCTTAAACCACCAAAACTTCAAAGAATGGCTTACTTTCTCTGGCAACTTTGATTTAGGGACTCCAGACCAAATTGATATCACTTGGCGGGATGATTATACCCAATTTTAGATGAAGAAATAAAAGCACAGAGATGTTAAGGGTTGGATTCTGTACATCACTGGTCATTGTGTCACTGCCTAATGACTGTCTTGACCATGTGTTTTGCCTGTTCTCTGCTGCTCATTGACTTCTTTATTCTGTTTTCTGACACTAAATTTTCTGGGCCTACCAAGCTGCCCTTCTCTGCTTATCCAGGCTCTCCAGAGGAGGCATGGCCTTCCGTAGCACTTAGTATGGAAGGATTCAGAGACTCTCATCATCAAATGAGCACCTGCAAAACAGAAATGAAGATAGCTTCTGGCAGGAGAGCAAGTGTCTGACATGCAGAAGAGAAGCCTCTTTCATTCCAGTGGAAGTACTCATGAAGTTTGGTGTTGGTCAAGGTCTCAGGACACTGAAAGCAGCTATATGGCTGCTACTACAGAAGTAATGAATCCCTTTGGATACAAGCATACTCCATCTGTCTAGGAAGAACAAACGCACCCCTGTCCCAGTTTGAGTCAAAAACAAGGTATCCCATGCCATATATGTCATATTCAGTCCACGAAACTTTGACATCAAGCTTGGGCCTTACTGTCTCTTATATAAAGCCTAAGACCCAAGCAAAACAGGTGCATAATTAAGCTATTTAGCACCTAATTAACAGCCAACACAAAAAAGGAGAGGTTTTGGGTCTCTACTCTCTCTGGAGGCTGAGCACCTGAGTCATCTGGGGTGGTGAACTGGTAATGCTCCTGGTGAGGAAGCTCAGCTCTGCTGCTACAGGACTCTCTCTATTCTGCCTTTGGTGTCAATCCAAGAGTTCCTGAATCCAGTTCCAGGATCCAGCTCCTGATTCCTGTCTGCTGCTGAGTCCTCCTGCTACAATATCAGTGGTGAAGGTGAGGCAGTTGCCATCATGGGGCATTTGGGTGTGGTGTTAGTTTGGTTGTGTGTATATGTGTATATATATATATTTCATTTTCTTGTTATTATTATCATTAAAGTAGTTTAAGTTTCCTTTCCAATCCACAACTCCCTCTCTCTGTTAACTTCCTCTTTTCCTTCCTGGAGTGGGAGGAAAGGGGATAATAGAGGATATCTGGGAAAAGGGGATAATAGAGCATATCTGTCACAGGATTAGTGGTTGGCCCAGCCCTAACCCTTGACAACCCTAAGCAGAGCATGCTCCAGGACTCATCCTCTCTCCTGCCCCTAGCTGATGTGAATGGCCCATAGGAGTGTGCTTGGAGGCAGGCAAATCTGACTGGAGTGCTCTGGTCACCTCAATTGCTTCCACTGGCCACACTCTGCCTATCCCCAAGGCCACACCTTGGTAGCACTGTCTGGACAGTGAGTCTGGTCAGCTTTGAGATGCCTTCCTGACACCAACACCCAGTGACTCCCCCAGGTCTAGTTGCTTTAGAAGATATTTATGGTTGGGACTAACCCAAAGTTGGTATTTGGGAACACAAGTTCTTGGAGGGTCAGCACGACAGACAACAGGTAGCTGAGCGTAAGCGTAAGTGAAATTGTATTGGTCTGCAAGAAGAAACCCTAGGAGAGACAGTTTTAATAACACTGAAAAACTTTACTTACCCCTGTGCTACTAGTTTCCTTCCTGTAGGATATTAAGCCATACTGATTCAGCATGGGAATGTCTCTACTGGAAGAGCACAGGGCAGGGGTGTATGGGTATAGATAAGGGTGTAACTGGAGTGTGGTGAAGTAAGGGACCTATCTAATTATGTCTTAAGGAATCTCATGGGCAGGATGCATTATCCCCTTGGATACTTAGGATAATCAGCCATTTGCTATCAGGGTCATGTCACATCTCTTGGATAAGGGATAATAGGAGGTTTAAAACACTGATGGCTTCCATTCAAGTGGAAGCATGTTGGGACAATGGCATGCCTGAATCTAGGGAAGGCAGCTCAGCCAAATGTCTCTGCAGGGACAGCTCTTAGAACAATGCTATTTCCCTAGAAGAACAAAGAGATCAAATGTTCACCCTGGCTCTGAAAAGGACAAAGCCACTGCAGCTTGAAGGGAACTTGAAAGGAAACGCAGGCCAACCTCTCTACAACAGGCATCTAGAAAAAATACTCTCTTCTGGCCAGTACATCTATACCAGCCAACTCTTGTTGTAGATGTACTCATGGTAATCTAGAAGAGCTGCTGTTTGTTCCCAAAGGATGTTCAAGAGCACTGAAGAAATTGAGACAATGAACTATGCAGCTGGTTTTATTGTTTTGTCTAAACCTACACATTTCTTGTGCTAGGGAAGTAAAGTGTTCCTGTGTCTGGAACCCTAATAACCTTGATGAGTTTGTCTGCTTCAACTATTCCATCCCAGTCAATTAACAGGTTTAGAGTTCTCCAATCTGATGAGGTGAAGAAAACTTAGGCACCAGAGTCTGAGTGGAGAGCCAGTGCACAGTCTGCTCAGGATAAAGAGACCTGGTGGGACAGGCAGGGCTCTAACTGCTGAGTGACCAGTTAGGGGATCCATCAGGATCAAGCTACAAAGCCAGTACTGATCACCATACTTGTAATCCCATGAAAAGAAATGAACTACCTGCATGAGAGAAGCAAGGCTTGCTTAGTTGCTGGCAGAATTATGGCAGAACTTGATGCTTTCAACACAACCTCAAGACTGTTTCTCTTCTCTCCTATTTCTGCCTCTGATATTCACCATACTGGACAGCACCATTTCCAAGAGCTCATCAGGTGGCATACTGAGAACCAACACTGATTTTGCTTCCTTTGCTGCTGTCTCAGGAACAGAATGAAATTTTACTGCTTTGAGAGTTGCAACAGAGAACTCCTAAAGCCACCTTGTTCCCACATACCAAGGTCACAAAGTTGTACACTTGTGCTCTTTGTCCCTTTATTATTTGCCTTTTTCCTTGGGTTCTGTAGAACAAAAGGCAGATTTGCTTCTGTCGAATATTCCTGTGGAGACTGGAAAAAAATTACCCTACTAAAAAAGCCTGTTGGAAATAACTACAGAAAGAACCAAAGCTGCTCTCCTGTCTGTTGGAGTCCCTCTTCTGTGAAGCTGGTTTGCTAATTTGCCCATCCTCTGGAAATGCATAAGAAATCATAAAAGGATGCCCTCGTTCACCATGAATAAAACAGGCACATGGTGCAAAGGGAACACAGACATTAAAGGAACACTTACATGGCTGATGAATGGAAGGGAGTCTTTAGAAACTCAGGCAATAGCAATGCAGCAGGGAAAGCTTGGAATGTTGATTTGACAATGATAATTGTTATTTCTGCTTTGCAGTGTGTACAATGTGAACAGACACACAGAGAGAGCTGAATTCATCCTATGACAAACTGTGCTGAAGTAAGTCACTTTGCACCACACACACTTGGCCCTTGTGTGTTAGTTTGAAGTCAACCTCATCAGTACAAAGAGTACTGATGAATTCTCCAAGAGTGACTTTGAATTGGAAAGCCCTTTAAGTATTTCTAGAGACTAACTTTACATAGTACAATTAAAGACATTATAATTAGTGATTCAATTTCCTTTGCTTTGACTTCACTTTGGTTTATTTATTTACTCATTTTGGAAGGGTATGAAAGTCAAATTCAACTTTGTCATCTGCTCATGCTGGGAGCTGTGCTGTTCTGGAAGTGCCATGGAAATGCTGGCAATGAGGTGCCAAAATCAGCAAGCAATATCCCCAATTTAAGGGCCAGTTCAAATATAAAGGCAATTAGTGTTTCTGTACCACAGGCTCTTCTGCAAAGACTCTGGGGAAGGGAGAAATATATTCTCGTTATTGGCTTGGCCTCTGATTGCTAACAAGTCAGAATGAATGACAGGCATTTTTCAAAGAGCAGACCAAATTTATAAAGTCAATAGAAAGTGGGTGCTTTTTGTTTGTTTAATTTTGTATTTTCAGTCATGCTTGTCAGGTATGGAACTGAAAGAACTCCTACAAAGCCACTGTTTACTCAGACAGTTACAACTGTGCTCACTTAAACCATGATAGCAACACCTAAAGTTGAGCCAACCCATTATAGTGGACATTAACCATTGACCAGTAACACATCTGTGACCCATGCTTGCCTCAGCTTTAGGCAGCCTCTTCAAGCAGACCACTTCAGTTGATGGAAATCATCTAAGTGCACCTAGAGACTACTACATGGAGAAAAGACACACAGGCATCATGCTAACCAGCCAGATAAGGATTTCTGTTTGGTAGATGAGGGAGCTCAGCTGCAAGGCTGTCTGGAACCCACAACTTCAAAAGCATCCTCTAACTACAAGTGTCTCAAGCTTCAAGTGTCCAACCTCAAGTGCTGATTTACATAAGGAGAGAGTTGAGCATCTCTTTCTCAATCTGAAGTCAATGGAAGCTGCAGACTACTAGCACTTTTGGAAAAAAAACCTGCTCTGAGTCAATAAGTCTCACAGAATTTATCTGAGGTCAAAAGAAGGCTGAGAATGCCCCAGAACAAACTGTTTGTGCTTATCTAGGCAGCGACAGGAACAGCTGAAGCATCCAGAAAAGGCTACAGGGATACAGAACAGAGAGGAAAAGAAGGTCATCTCTGAACTTCTCCAGGCCCTTTAGAGACCTCAAAGGAAATGTCTTGACTTCTCCTCCCAACTCTCCTTCCTCTTCCTCATCCCACCTCTATTCTTAGCAGCTTTGTCTGAGGGCTGGAAAAAGAGTATGGTTTCTTAATTCCTCACCTCCTATTACCTCAGATTTTGACTCAGACTGCCCAGGGTGGTGGCAGAGGTTTTAACCTTGCATGGAGCTGTTGTCTTTGTTTACACAAAGACTGCTTTCCCAATAAGTAGGATTTCCTTGGCTACTGGGACATGCTACAGGCACAAGATCAATCTGTTTTGGTACCAACAATTTCCTTCCTCCAAACCACACCACATGGTCCTGAAAGTGCCCTGCCTTATCCAGATCTCAAAGTTTGCACTCACCAGTGAGCACTCAGGGCCAGAGTTACCTGTTTTCGTGCTCCACAAACCCTGCTGTTGGCACAATACATGAAAACGACACCAGAACATACAGCTGTATTCAACAAGACCACTTAATTACATCTTAAGATTAAACTGGCTCAACAAGTTAGACAGCTTGCAGGGCTGCTGGCTGGAGAAGTTACCTGCCTTGCTGCCAGCAAACAGCAATAGAAGACAACACTCAGTCTCCAGCTCTGCTGTTGGGAGTGACTTCCCACCCGACAAACAAGTGGAAAACTCTGTCTCTCTCCTTCTTTAGTCCCATTACTCTGTCTACCCCATCTAATCATTATGACATCTGAGTGCTTTTGTGTGTCAGCTTCCTGTGAAGTAATCACCTAAATCCCCCTTCAAAACAAAGTGGACCCTGCTGAGGAACTCACAATAGGTGCCTTTCACTCACAGGACAACCTTGGCCTCGGTGGCACTTACAACAAAGCTTCCATATGTGCACCAGTATGGGCTGATCAGTCAGATGAACACCACACAGGATCAGAGGTTGGATATTTGTGAGCATGAAGCATAAGAGCTTCATAAAATTTCCCCATCTTCCTGACAAATTGTTGTTTTAAAAAAATATATTCTACAGCACAGTAGTCTGCCACTGCCTTTATCACCTTTGTGGGTCTGTTTGAGGAGATAAAAGAAAAGCACCAGCTCCAAGGGGCTGTCGCTTGGCCCCACTCTCAGACTCTGCCTCACCATTGTTTGCTCTTCAACCCCAGGCTAGGGCTACTTTTTAATTTTTCTTTTGGCAGATATCCATTTTTTCCTCTCCCTGGGAGAGGGATCAAGGGTGGTAAGTTCTATTCTAATAGCAGACAAGTCAATGATAACCTTTGGGCATCTGCAGTGAAGAGGTATTTCTATGGCCCTAGCTAGGATTAGAAGCATAATGGATCACTGAAAGATCTCACCGTTTGACGGTTAGAGAGTCATTCATTAGCGTTAAGATTTGAACCTGAATCAACAATTGAATTGAAAGATTGAAAGAGTCACCTTCAGTATTTGAAAATTGTAACAGGACTGACTGTAAAAGTCCCCTGAGGTGTCTCTCTTTCTCTCGCTATACTCACACACATATATATAGATCACTTTTGCTGAACATTTAAAATTAGACAAAAGTTGCTGAGCTTCTACATATGAAGCAGAAAAAGCTGAGCTACTTACAAAAAGTGAGAGGGGGAAAAAAACCCACATGTATTTTTGGTTTGCCTATCAAAGCACTTCAAGAGCATTCTTGACTGTAGGATCCAGGCACTAACTTGTTATGCAGTCACTGACCATCTCTCTCATACATAACAATGCAAAAAGAACTATTAATAAACAGCACGCCCTCTCCTTCGACACAAACACACACACATGCACGCACTTAGGCACCACTTGTAAATGAGCAACACTGATCCCATCCACTTTCATTGTCACAGAACTAGGGCAAGCTCACTCTCAATCAACTTCTTGGTACACAGAGCCCTAAAAAAAATGAGCTACCCAGAGGACTTAGGCACCAAGTTTTAATTCTCAGCTCTTTATCATCCTTTCATTCCTGGATCAAAGACCCATCCACTCACTAATGAGTTACTAAGAAATTAAACATGAAAAAGGAAAGTAGTTCCACAACTAGGTGAAGAACGTTGTGGGCAGTTAATGATTAATTAGCATTAGAATACCAGACAGCCTGGTTTCACAGTAGAAGTTTGTTTTGATAGCATTTCTTTTTCTCTGTAGAGAAAATTTTCAGGTTGGCTCAAAGACCATTTAAAGCATCAGTGCCAAAAACTTCCCTCCTTGTTTCTGAAAGGCAGTGAGTAGAAGTAACTACAAAATACTCTGTGGAACAGGGGAGCTTAAACCAAGACCTGTGTCCTACAGACCAACTGGTACAATGGAGCTATAGTGGGGTGGCTACACTGTCCTCCCCTCTGGGGGCAATGTACTCTGGTGCTTGCCCACCTCCCAGCTCTGTGTTATTCCCATTGCCTCTTACGTTTGGCAGGCATAAAACCCAAGGTCCTAGCTAACTGGGGCCTGTATCCATCTCTCAGCAGTTGCAGGCTGATTTGGACACAGGATGTTGTCTAACCTATTGGGTGGTCAATGAAAAAGTTTAACTCCCTACTACAGCTTGAACAACTTTTTCCTGTGACTGTTTTCTAGCTGTATAAAACCAACATAGCCTTTCCTGGTGGCTTGCACAAAAAGAAAACAGTAAAACAATATCCAGATTTTTATGAAGTAGCTACCAATATAACCAGTGGTGGCATAAATACATGCCAAGCCAGCAGATACTGGGCAGAAGAAGAAAGATTGTAACTATGTGAGGAATGGATTTATAGCAGATCATAACAAGCACACAATCAGCACAGAAGGCTATTACAGTAAAGGGATTGTTTAAATTATGACAAAAACATTATTGAAAATGCTCTATCTGGTTCCTTGTCCATGTCTGCTACTGAGGTCAGTTTTGAAATGGCAAATGCCAGTGAAAGACTTCCCTAAATCAGTTACTAGCTACAAATAATAATAAAAAAAACCCAACCACAAACAAACAGGCAAAAAGTAATGCAGTCAAACCAGGCAGAAGCCTGTTGCCCTGAGATTTTGGCTACTACTGCTGAAACTGAAGTCAGATGCTGATGTTTAATCTGCTGACACAGAAAGTCAGACAGAGTAGACATCCCCAAGCCTGTATCCTGTCCCTCCCTGACTGCCTGTGCTATTAGTTTGAAGATAGGTGTTTATTGCTGATAGGAATCAGCCACCTGCATGTGCCACCCGGCAGCTTACTGAACTGCCAACCAAGCCAGCTGTGCATGAAATGACAGCAACTCCCTGGTTTACATCTGCAAGGCTGACTTGAGCGAGTAAAGGCTTGGAGAATACAGTGCTTACAGCAGGGGCTCTCTCAGATTAGAGAAATCTCTCTTAGTGGCTCTGTAAAGCTCCACGCACATAGACAGAGGTTAACGCCAGTCAACCTATAAATAATAATCACACCGACAGAGTCTTAGTTACTGATAGTAAAAAAGGGTATTTACTTGCAAGTGCTCACCTGGGAGTTGCTGCTGGCTTCCAATACCTGCAGAAGAGATGCTGCCCATCAGCATTGACGATATGGGGCAGGTCCTTGTATGGGATGTTCTGAGGACTCCGCTTTGGAGAACTTTCCTCTGGCATTCTGGAAGAATGACCTGCAAGGTGTTGGAAGAAACAAGACATACCTTAAAACAGGTGAAGGCAAGATAGAGGCTGCTAGGCTTGGTAGCCACAGACATTCAAGAAAGTCAATCAGTAAGGCAAGCACCACTGATGCAAGTCTCCCTCAAAAACCCCAGCCAAAGAGTCCCCAAAAATCTTTACTGCTTTCAAACAGAAATGTAGCATTTTGTGTTTAGAAAAGGCTCACATTTGGGAGGAGGGCACTAGAGGGGGGAGAAGGAGGTAAGATCAATCCACCATCACTACTTCATTACAGCTTTCTCTCCCCCACTTCTCCCATCTGTGTTTATTTTGCATCATTTTGTGAAACGGCTCCTAAAGAGAATATTTCAGTCGCAATCAAGTGCAGATTGTGCAGCAACTGCTACAGATATGAAAAGACAGCCGCATAAAAGATTTATCTCTGCCTTAACATCTCCAAAGAACAGCGGAGGGTACGCAGCAGAGGTATCTGCCACCGTGTCATCATTAAGCTCTTCTCTGACATCTGAGACAGGAAGGTGGCGGCGGTGGGGAATGAAACATTTTCCGGAGAAATTTGCCACAAACCTGTTTTCATCCTGTGCAAGGGTTTGCATTCTAGTGAGGAGCCGGAATCGCGAGTCAAAGGCAAGCAGACGAGGCTTTTTGCATCTCGCTGCGGAGATGCATTCCCGCCCCGCCAGCCGCGCAGGTCCCCGGCGGGTGCCGGCGGCTCCCTCCCGGGCAGCTCCGGAGCACCGGGCGGGATGCTAGGGGCTCGCCGCAGCGCCTCTTCCCGGTTCGCTCGCTCTTTGCAGAAAGTCGCCTGGGTAATTCACCACTTCTTGTTCATTTCATCACTTTGTTGGTTTTGGGTTGGGTTGTTTTTTTTTCCTTCCCCCTTCTCAAACAAATTGCGTGTGTGGGCTGAAGTGGCTGTGGTGGGAGGGGAGCTTGGGGAAGGGTGGGGAGAGGGAGTGCTGGCGGGTGGGAAAGCGGCAGTCCACTTTCCAGAAGCTGCCGCGCGCACATCAAAGGCACCTTGAACACATGCAGCTGGAGCAGCTCCGAAAGTTCCTGCCGCTGCAGGTTGTTTGCAACTTTACATCCTTCCTGCCCACTTACTGTTCGGCGGCCACGGCGGCGGGGGGAGGCGAGAGAGGGAGAGAGACCTTTTTCTCAGCGCGATCCCCGCTGCGAAGCCATCTCGCGTGTAAGAGCAACTGCCCCAGCCCCTGGCTGCCAGGCGGGGAGAAGGAGGAGAAGGAGGAGGAGGAGGAGGAGGAGGGGGAGGGATCCGAGCACCGACGCGCTCCTAGGTCTCCAGCCCCGCACACGTATCCTCGCGCGGTGGCGAGGCGGACAGCCGCCCCGCTTCCCGTCGCCGAGCCGCGGCCCGGCGGCTCCAGCGCACGGTGCGCACTGGCTGCTTCTGGCGGCAACGGCGGAAGAGTGGGGGGCGAGCGGAGATGCGGCCGTTGCTTTGTTCCCCTCCGTCCTCCCCCGGCTGGGCTGGGTTGGGCGCGGAGCGAGCGGGCAGTGCTGCCCGGCGGGAGGCGGGGAGCGGCGGGGT